>JAVYIG010000989.1:0-404465 GCA_035222895.1 Strongylocentrotus droebachiensis
TTTTTGCTCTATTTTGTCTCAAATGTTAGTTGTCCAGCCCACCTATACTTGTTCCAAACAAGTATTATATGTCTAGTTTATTATCAGGTGGGCTGTATCTAATACAGACCACCTTATATTTTTGTTAAAATTGCCTTTATCAGGTGGGCTGTATCTAATACAGACCACCTTATATTTTTGTTAAAATCGCCTTTATTATCAGGTGGGCTGTATCTAATACAGACCACCTTATATTTTTGTTAAAATTGCCTTTATTTATTATTATTATTTATCAGGTGGGCTGTATCTAATACAGACCACCTTATATTTTTGTTAAAATTGCCTTTATTATTATTATTTATTATTATTTATTTATTTTTCTTATTTTGAACCACTTTTTTGTTAACAATATAACGTTGAAATGGTTCAATCAAATATCTTGAAATTTGGCACACATATGTATAGACATATGGACAAAACAAGGTAAGATTTTCAATCTTGACCTTGACTGATGACGTCATCTAGGCGCCATTTTGTGAATTTTTCTGAAAATCAACTCATGATCATATCTTCATAACCACAAGTTATTTCTCATTCATATTTATCATGATCAAGGTCAATATCAGTCCGGTTAATTTCAGGACAAAAAACGCGCGCATGCGCGTACGTCCGCGCGTCAGTACGCGCGCAAAAATTTTAAATGCTCAAAATCTTTTAAAATTTATTTTGCATACGTTTTAGGTCATTTTAAGCATTTTATAAAAAATCGCGCGTACGAGCATGCGCGCGCGTTTTCGCGCGTAACACCATTACAAAACATAGAATCGCCATTTTTTTTTCTTTCATGATATTTCTCATATTTTTTCAAGGAATTTGATTCCATGTTTATCTCTTTATGACCATTATTAACAAGATGAGCGTAAATTCAAGATAAATGTCAGTGCGCGCGAGGTCTTTTAATACATAGCATATATGGGCAAAAACATGCCTATACAAAATCCGTTATAGCTCTTTGGAATGCACCGGGATCCTCAATTTGTTTTCATATTAAGATAGAGTATGAGTCGGAAATATGATTCCATGTCTCATTTGGCCATTAAGTGTATCGTGACATCATCACAATGGCCTTGGAACTCAAAATACGAATTTGCATATTATGACGTCAGCATATTTATGTAAAATTGATTGTATCTCTGTAAATATTGATCAATTTTCTTTAAAATTTCGATATGTTGTAGCTAAGACAATTCTCTACAAGCGCAGTAATAACCTCTTTTCATTTTGATGACGTCATCATAGTGAAAATTTTGATTAAAGGCCTCATGTAAAAAATTTCATAATTTGCGTGTTATGCCTATAGAAGTTGAATTTAGTTCACGTTATGAATCTACATGATATTGTTTTTTAAGAATTTGTAAGCAGTATGTCGCTTATTTTTGCTCTATTTTGTCTCAAATTATAGTTGACCAGCCCACCTATACTTGTTCCAAACAAGTATTATATGTCTAGTTTATTTTTCTTATTTTGAACCACTTTTTTGTTAGCAAGATAACTTGACAATGGCTCAGTCAAATAACTTGAAATTTGGCACACATATGTATAGGCATATGAACAAAGCAAGGTAAGGTTTTGAACCTTGACCTTGACTGATGACGTCATCTAGGCGCCATTTTGTGAAATTTTCTGAAAATAAACTCTTGATCATATCTTTATAACCAAAGGTTATTTCTCATTCATATTTATCATGATCAAGGTCAATATCAGTCCGGTCAATTTCAGGTAAAAAAACGCGCGCATGCGCGTACGTCCGCGCGTCAGTGCGAGCGCAAAATTTTAAAATGCTCAAAATCGTCTTAAATTTATTTTGCATACGTTTCAGGTCATTTTAAGCATTTTATAAAAAATCGCGCGTACGAGCATGCGCGCGCGTTTTCGCGCGTAACACCATTACAAAACATAGAATCGCCATTTTTTTTTCTTTCATGATATTTCTCATATTTTTTCAAGGAATTTGATACCATGTTTATCTCTTTTTGACCATTATTAACAAGATGAGCGTAAATTCAAGATAAATGTCAGTGCGCGCGAGCTCTTTTAATACATAGCATATATGGGCAAAAACATGCCTATACAAAATCCGTTATAGCCCTTTGGAATGCATCGGGATCCTCAATTTTCTTTTCATATTTAGATAGAATATGTGTCGGAAATATGATTCCATGTCTCATTTGGCCATTAAGTGTATCGTGACATCATCACAATGGCCTTGGAACTCAAAATACGAATTTGCATATTATGACGTCAGCATATTTATGTAAAATTGATTGTATCTCTGTAAATATTGATCAATTTTCTTCAAAATTTCGATATGTTGTAGCTAAGACAATTCTCTACAAGCGCAGTAATAATTATTTTTCATTTTGATGACGTCATCATAGTAAAAATTTTGATTAAAGGCCTCATGTCAAAAACTTCATAATTTGCGTGTTATGCCTATAGAAGGTGAATTTAGTTCACGTTATGAATCTACATGATATTGTTTTTTAAGAATTTGTAAGCAGTATGTCGCTTATTTTTGCTCTATTTTGTCTCAAATTTTAGTTGACCAGCCCACCTATACTTGTTCCAAACAAGTATTATAAGTCTAGTTTATTTATTTATTTATTTTTCTTATTTTGAACCACTTTTTTGTTAACAAGGTAACTTTGAAATGGTTCAATCAAATACCTTGAAATTTGGCACACGTATGTATGGGCATATGGACAAAACACGGTAAGGTTTTCAACCTTGACCTTGACTGATGACGTCATCTAGGCGCCATTTTGTGAAATTTTCTGAAAATTTACTCATGATCATATCTTCCTAACCAAAAGGTATTTCTCATTCATATTTATTATGATCAAGGTCAATATCAGTCCAGTCAATTTCAGGTCAAAAAACGCGCGCGTGCGCGTACGTCCGCGCGTCAATGCGCGCGCAAAATTTTTAAATGCTCAAAATCGTCTCAAATTTATTTTGCATACGTTTCAGGTCATTTTAAGCATTTTATAAAAAATCGCGCGTAAGAGCATGCGCGCGCGTTTTCGCGCGTAACACCATTAAAAAACATAGAATCGCCATTTTTTTTTCTTTCATGATATTTCTCATATTTTTTCAAGGAATTTGATTCCATGTTTATCTCTTTATGACCATTATTAACAAGATGAGCGTAAATTCAAGATAAATGTCAGTGCGCGCGAGGTCTTTTAATACATAGCATATATGGGCAAAAACATGCCTATACAAAATCCGTTATAGCTCTTTGGAATGCACCGGGATCCTCAATTTTTTTTCATATTAAGATAGAGTATGAGTCGGAAATATGATTCCATGTCTCATTTGGCCATTAAGTGTATCGTGACATCATCACAATGGCCTTGGAACTCAAAATACGAATTTGCATATTATGACGTCAGCATATTTATGTAAAATCGATTGTATCTCTGTAAATATTGATCAATTTTCTTCAAAATTTCGATATGTTGTAGCTAAGACAATTCTCTACAAGCGCAAAAATATTTTTTTTTTCATTTTGATGACGTCATCATAGTAAAAATTTTGATTAAAGGCCTCATGTCAAAAACTTCATAATTTGCGTGTTATGCCTATAGAAGGTGAACTAGTTCACGTTATGAATCTACATGATATTGTTTTTTAAGAATTTGTAAGCAGTATGTCGCTTATTTTTGCTCTATTTTGTCTCAAATTTGAGTTGACCAGCCCACCTATACTTGTTCCAAACAAGTATTATATGTCGTTTATTTTTCTTATTTCGACCCACTTTTTGTTAGCAAAATAACTTTGAAATTGTTCAATCAAATGCTTTGAAATTTGACAAACATATGTATAGGCATATGGAAAAAACACGGTAAGGTTTTCAATCTTGACCTTGACTGATGACGTCATCTAGGCGCCATTTTGTGAAATTTTCTGAAAATAAACTCATGATCATATCTTCATAACCAAAAGGTATTTCTCATTCATATTTATTATGATCAAGGTCAATATCAGTCCGGTCAATTTCAGGTAAAAAAACGCGCGCCTGCGCGTACGTCCGCGCGTCAGTGCGCGCGCAAAATTTATAAATGCTCAAAATCGTCTCAAATTTATTTTGCATACGTTTCAGGTCATTTTAAGCATTTTATAAAAAATCGCGCGTACGAGCATGCGCGCGCGTTTTCGCGCGTAACATCATTAACAAACATAGAATCGCCATTTTTTTTTCTTTCATGATATTTCTCATATTTTTTCAAGGAATTTGATACCATGTTTATCTCTTTATGACCATTATTAACAAGATGAGCGTAAATTCAAGATAAATGTCAGTGCGCGCGAGCTCTTTTAATACATAGCATATATGGGCAAAAACATGCCTATACAAAATCCGTTATAGCCCTTTGGAATGCATCGGAATCCTCAATTTTTTTTCATATTTAGATAGAGTATGAGTCGGAAATATGATTCCATGTCTCATTTGGCCATTAAGTGTATCGTGACATCATCACAATGGCCTTGGAACTCAAAATACGAATTTGCATATTATGACGTCAGCATATTTATGTAAAATTGATTGTATCTCTGTAAATATTGATCAATTTTCTTCAAAATTTCGATATGTTGTAGCTAAGACAATTTTCTACAAGCGCAGTAATAACCATTTTTCATTTTGATGACGTCATCATAGTGAAAATTTTGATTAAAGGCCTCATGTCAAAAACTTCATAATTTGCGTGTTATGCCTATAGAAGGTGAATTTAGTTCACGTTATGAATCTACATGATATTGTCTTTTAAGAATTTGTAAGCAGTATGTCGCTTATTTTTGCTCTATTTTGTCTCAAATGTTAGTTGACCAGCCCACCTATACTTGTTCCAAACAAGTATTATACGTCTAGTTATTCTTTATTTTTCTTATTTTGACCCACTCTTTTGTTAGCAAGATAACTTTGAAATGGTTCAATCAAATGCTTTGATATTTGGCACACATATGTATAGGCGTATGGACAAGACACGGTAAGGTTTTCAACCTTGACCTTGACTGATGACGTCATCTAGGCGCCATTTTGTGAAATTTTCTGAAAATCAACTCATGATCATATCTTCATAACCAAAAGGTATTTCTCATTCATATTTATCATGATTAAGGTCAATATCCATCCGGTCAATTTCAGGTCAAAAAACGCGCGCGTGCGCGCGCAAAATTTTTAAATGCTCAAAATCGTCTCAAATTTATTTTGCATACGTTTCAGGTCATTTTAAGCATTTTATAAAAAATCGCGCGTACGAGCATGCGCGCGCGTTTTCGCGCGTAACACCATTACAAAACATAGAATCGCCATTTTTTTTTCTTTCATGATATTTCTCATATTTTTTCAAGGAATTTGATACCATGTTTATCTCTTTATGATTATTATTAACAAGATGAGTGTAAATTCAAGATAAATGTCAGTGCGCGCGAGCTCTTTTAATACATAGCATATATGGGCAAAAACATGCCTATACAAAATCCGTTATAGCTCTTTGGAATGCACCGGGATCCTCAATTTGTTTTCATATTTAGATAGAGTATGAGTCGGAAATATGATTCCATGTCTCATTTGGCCATTAAGTGTATCGTGACATCATCACAATGGCCTTGGAACTCAAAATACGAATTTGCATATTATGAAGTCAGCATATTTATGTAAAATTGATTGTATCTCTGTAAATATTGATCAATTTTCTTCAAAATTTCGATATGTTGTAGCTAAGACAATTCTCTACTAGCGCAGTAATAATCATTTTTCATTTTGATGACGGCATCATAGTTAAAATTTTGATTAAAGGCCTCATGTCAAAAACTTCATAATTTGCGTGTTATGCCTATAGAAGGTGAACTAGTTCACGTTATGAATCTACATGATATTGTTTTTTAAGAATTTGTAAGCAGTATGTCGCTTATTTTTGCTCTATTTTGTCTCAAATTTGAGTTGACCAGCCCACCTATACTTGTTCCAAACAAGTATTATATGTCGTTTATTTTTCTTATTTCGACCCACTTTTTGTTAGCAAAATAACTTTGAAATTGTTCAATCAAATGCTTTGAAATTTGACATACATATGTATAGGCATATGGAAAAAACACGGTAAGGTTTTCAATCTTGACCTTGACTGATGACGTCATCTAGGCGCCATTTTGTGAAATTTTCTGAAAATAAACTCATGATCATATCTTCATAACCAAAAGGTATTTCTCATTCATATTTATTATGATCAAGGTCAATATCAGTCCGGTCAATTTCAGGTAAAAAAACGCGCGCCTGCGCGTACGTCCGCGCGTCAGTGCGCGCGCAAAATTTATAAATGCTCAAAATCGTCTCAAATTTATTTTGCATACGTTTCAGGTCATTTTAAGCATTTTTTAAAAAATCGCGCGTACGAGCATGCGCGCGCGTTTTCGCGCGTAACATCATTAACAAACATAGAATCGCCATTTTTTTTTCTTTCATGATATTTCTCATATTTTTTCAAGGAATTTGATACCATGTTTATCTCTTTATGACCATTATTAACAAGATGAGCGTAATAGTCCGGCAGCCATCTCGATATACCTTGTTTTAGGGTCTATAGTTTTTTTTTTTGTTGATTATTGTTCCTTAGACCATCAATTTGAAGAATCCGATTGCTGACACTCTGTCAGCATTGAGCAATTTGAGATATGTGACGTCATTCAAAATGGCCGCCAAAATCCCCTTTTTAACCAAAATTAATGATATAAAAAGTGTTAACAGCATTTTACTACCTTAAATGGCAGTCAAATATCTTGATTTTTTTCTAGAATCATCACTAAATAAAAATTGCGATGTTGTATGATCACAAAGGATATGTAAATTTGCATAATTCGGAATGGCGCCCTCTATAGACACATTAACTTGCATAGTTCAAAATGATGGCCAAATACCAATTTCAAACATGCGATTATCATATGTCATGAGTCAGATGCACTGGATACAGTGAGTACAAATTGTACTGCACATTTATTTTTATTTTGTAATTTAATACTCGAAGAGCCTGGCGGATACCGGCGCTATATAAATATCCATATTATTATTATTATTATTTAATTTTATGCTCTCTGTCCCATAGATATGAGGTGGCATATGGTGAAAAACGCCCGTTTTCAGTGACAGCGTTAAGAAACTAGATTTGTATTCTAAGATACTATATTCGTTTATATGAACCTACAAATTTCGAACTACCAATACGATACAGGACTATATCCGTTTATAAGTTTGCTTCAAAATCTTGAAATTTGTTTAAAGGCCCTCTAAAGTGTTGGGAACCCTAAAATATTCCATGCGGAAGAGGGTGTCACTTAATTCTGCAAAAATATTCAAAACAAATGTGTTCGAAGTGAGGTCGTGACTGTAAGGCGTACTTCCACACACATGGTTGCAAATGAGCTCTCTTAACATTTTCTACAAACGCTTCTGTAGTTTGAGGTAGTGAGGCAAGGTTTGGGGTATTTGTAGCTCCTAGTCTTCGGACCCTTGATAGCCACACGTTGATACGAGCCTCTGACATTGAGCTGGTTGTTGACTGTTCATAACATGAAGCAAAGAATTGAGTAGGTTGAGTGATGACATATGACCATGCTGCATCAACATTGCCAACTGAGTCCTAAGGGAGTCGAATCTTCTGCTTCATCACTTTCAGCATTGTACCCTATCCAATGCCAAAGTATGCCCAAGAGTGCCGCATCCCGTCAACGCATGTCCTGCCAACATCGATGGAATGATATCTCCTAACTTGTCTACAGTGGCAGGAATATCAGTAACAGTTCGATCTGTGATGAGCATCTCCATGGTCATTGGCGTGTTATAAGTCCGTCATGTAGATAATGATGCAAAAGTAGTACGTAGACGTCTGTGTCATCCACTAGGACCCTAACATACCTCTGCTCATTAGCAGCAATTCGAATCGCTTGCTGTACTATGATGTTGCCTGCTTCTTCATATGTTGTGGACAGACCTTTCCTTGGCATGACATCACTGCCTGGAATCACTTCAACAGGAACCTCATCTTGACGGTAATGACCAGCTTGTACTTTTGCCTATTTCTGAACACTGCGGACTCGCGCATACATTGTGTCGATCAACTGTAGTTTGTTGTCACTAACAGTGAAAAAGATAGTGAAGTTAGCAACACTAGAGACATGTTTAAACACATCAAGTCACTAACCAAGAAACTACACCCAAACTTAATGTCTTGAAGGATGAAAATGGGAACATTTTAACAGAGGATGAAGATATAAAGGCAAGGTGGAAGAAGTAATATTGTGTAAAACCGTATACTGCAAAAGAAACTGAAGAACTTGATACTCATGAAGGAGTAAGCGTCGAGGACAAAATGGAGCAAAGGAAGCAATAAATCATCTGAGACCTGGGAAAGCACCTGGTATTGAAAAATCCCTGCGAAGCTCTTCAAAGAGAGTGGAGAGGAGGGCGTCAAGGTCATACATATGTGTAACAAAATATGGAGACAGAGAATATGGCCACAAGACTGGAATAGAGCTGTTTCTCCCACTCCCAAGGAAAGGTGTTACAAATGAATGTGCCAACACCCGCACTTTTTCTATTATTCCGCATGCCAGTAAGATTCTTTTTCACTTAAATGATGAAAGAATTAGAAACAAACAGGGTTCAGAAAAGAGAGAGGGACAAGAAACCAAATTGGCAATCTCAAAAATTTGATGGAGAAAAGCAGAGAATTACAACAACTTCTCTCCTTAGCTTTATTGATCATTCCAAAGCTTTTGACTGCGTACAACATAAACGCCTATGGAAGATTATGAGCTAGATGGGCTTTCCAGCACATATTATTCAACTCCTCCAGTCGCTCTACCAAGACCCAGAAGCAACATTAAGATCAGAGAATGGCTACACCGAATGGTTCACTATTGGTCAAGTTGTCCGTCAAGGCTGCATCCTATCACCATAACTTTTCAACATATATGCTGAATTCATCATGAGAAAGGCTTTTTATGGTCAAGTTTCTGTTGGTAGACGAACGATCACCAACCTAAGATACGTCGACAATACAACACTCATTGGCGTACTGTTGGGGGAGGGGGGGGGGGGAGGGGCTTGGAAGGCAGTTGACCCCCCCCCCCCCCCAAATAAAATTCAAACTGTTTTTCCTTCATATTCGATACCAGTGATTTACAAATGTTGCTGGAGTGACATGATTTTCCTAGGGTTTTCTCACTTTTTAGTAAATTATAATTTTTAAAGCGTATGTTGGAAAATGACAAATCCCTTAATTCCCAGTCAAGCAAAAAATATGCTTATATACAAGCCTACATGTCAGGACGGGGCTCAGGGGACTCGAGCCCCCTCACTTTTTGTATAAAGTATGTTAAAGAGAACTAGAAAGAAAGAAAGAAAGTGACCCGAGGTGAAATGATGTATCAAAATATGCTCATCTGACAGTTATTAAATGCCTTAAACCCCTGAGCTGCCGGGGGCTGTGCCCCTTTAAACCCCACATAGGGCCTTAAGGCAGGCCCCTGCATGGATGCTCATCTGACAATTATTAGCTGCCTACAACCCCTGAGCTTCCGGGGGGCCTGCCCCCTGGACTCCACGCCAATTAGTGACATGCAGTGTCACAAATGAGGTATCATATATACTCATCGGACAGTAATTAAATGCCTAAAACCCCCGAGCTTCCGAGGCTCCCCCTTGACCCCCACCGTGGTTTTGCCCCTGGATCCCACGCCAGTTTGCGCTCCTCTCTTTCTGATCGTAAATACTTTAGCCGCCCCCCCCCCCCCCGCTTTTAAGAACGTTCCGCGGGGCCTGCATGTAAAATGTATGAGTGGTGGTGATGCAGATTGTTTTTCTGCCTTGCTCATTATGCCACTGACAACACTTATAACAAGAACATCAGAAGAACTACTAGAACTCCCTAAAAAAGAGTGAAGGATGCAAGTGAATAATTTGGACTCTACCTCAATGTGAAAAAGACCAAGATCATGATTGGTGGATATTAAATACATGCAGCAGAGCATGGTGGTTGATGGAGAAGAAGTTGATCAAGTGGACAAGTTTATATAATGTTCTTGGCTTTGGGTCAATGATTGTCAAGGCGGGTGGAAGCTCGGTAGATATCAAGAGACAACTGGCCATGGCTAAAACATCGGCCTCAACACTGTCAAATATCTGGAAGGACAGGAACCTCACCTTGGCCACTAAGATCCGTGTAATAAAGGTATTGTTTTTCCAAGTAGGAACTCTAAGGCTGCGAGACATGGGCATTAGGAAAGGCAGTCAGGGAAGCAATATCTGCCTTTGAAATGTGGTGTTGGAGAAAGCTACTTGGGATATCATGAAGAGATTACATCACCAATGGACACATAATGTCCATCATCGGAGATCAACCGTCACTTGCTACCAGGATTGACAAGTACAAGCTACAATAGTTTGGTCAAGTTAGCAGAAGATCAGGAGACAACCTTGACAATTTATCATTCAAGGTACCTTTGAAGGAACACGTAACAAAGAAAGACTCAAGCTCAGATGGAGTGACGACCTTAGGGAAATCACTAGCCACCCTCTAACGGATTGCAGGAGACAGATGCCGATCGAAAGGTCTCATAAAACGGGTCACAAGGGTGAGCCATGATCTATATGACAACGACGACGACAATGACGAACAGTGAGAGATAGTTTCTTGGAGGGCAGCAGTGACGCGGGACTCAGTTGGAAGACTCTCGATTCGTTATGACCTCTAGATACTCTTGGATCTGTCAGACACCAAGCAAACATCATCAGATTTTCATCCACAGTAGAGCACAACCATCAATGACTGTACAAGGTTGTTCCTGTGTCTCATGCCTGGCTGACATCTTAACTTTTGTAAAATTCTATAAGTCCGCCTTTGACATGGGAGTGCTCGTTTCCAGAATCATCAAAGAGTTCTGTTGGGACTGGTGAAAGCTCTTATGACAAAATGTCCTTGACATTGACCTCTTTTGAACTTGCAGTCCTGCAGTCCTATTACTCTGGAGTACATCAACTTTTCACAGACTTTTGTACCCCCAACATTAATTGGCTTCTTCATGGCTGCCATGGTTTGAACTTTCTTGGAAATTGTGTCATAGAATCCACCAGGTAATTTCTTTTGAAACTCATACATCTGTCTAGTACCGATGTCAACTGCTGTATCCACAATCACTGACGTTGGAGCAATGCTGGTCTTAATAAAGCCTATCAATGGAACAATAATGTGTGCCGTAAAACCACTTCTCACCGATTTGATGAAAAATAAATTCTTTCATAGCCATTGTTGTTTCTTGACATATGTAGAGTAGGTGTAGGGAATTGGAGATCGTAGGGAATTGGAGACCACCAAGCTTGAACCCATCACTGTCTGTCCGTGTTGGCTCTAATATTGCTATAGAGCCATATGTGGCCTTTAACAACACTACTGCATATATCCAATTCATTACGAAGACTTCAATGCGTTCTTTCTCCGAGAAATTTGGCTAAATTGACCAAGATAAGCAATTTTGATCGGAAAATGTTGCTCTGATATAAAAACACAATTTCATTGAATGTTGTGGTGTATGCAGATATTTAGGGGTGGCTCTTAAAAAATAGTTTTAAAAGGAAGTTATGAAGTGTGCCAATCATCACTGAAAACTTATGGCCATTGTGTGTTGTGAATGGGTGTTGCAATGCACATTATGAATGGTGTCTGATCAGAAAGGTGTGTAGGTAATGGGGGACACCAGGTCCAAGATGGGGGCCTACTTTCCCCCAGTTGTCCATTTCATGTTGAAAGGCACATCATGAAACATATTTGGTTGTTCGTGTCAGCCTTCTAATTTGGATGCATTTCATTTTAAGAAGTTGTTTCTATGCTGTGAGTTTGATCAATATAAAAGTCGCATTACCAGAACATTATTCTGAAAGTATTTAAACATAATTTAAGCACCTTTATTACTGTAAACAAAAAACTACAGAAATATTTTGGGCCACATTGTTTTAAAATCGTTTCAAAATTACAGTAAGTTCATTGGCTGCATGTATCTCTTTCAAAAAGTGTTTGAACTGACTATAAGAATCCCAATTTCCTTGAAATTGTATTTGAAATGTCTTGATTTGTAACTGTCCCTTATTACCTACACATGTAGGTAATGAGAGACCTTTGTTGATGACGTCATTAATCATTGTTATCTTATTAATCAGTTACATCATGACCACAATTTTGTTACCAAATAAAGAGAAAAAGTTACTGAAGAGAATACAAAACTTTCTGTATGTCATGGTGTAACATTGTTCATGTTTATGTAATTTTGCAAATGTGCTTAAGGGTCTCCAATTCCCCACACCTACCCTATCTAAATTTGGACCAAACAAGAGGAATTATGAATGCAGCACAACTGCAATTGTTGCAAAAAAAAAGCATTTCATATGATTTCAACGCTACATAGATTTAAGAAATTGGCATTTGGCTGGCACACATATTTTATTCAAATTAATATGTTTATAGAGGGCGCTATTTCAAAATATGCAAATAAGCTGGTCATCTATGGCCATGCAACATCACATAACATTTTTGCAGTGATGGTCCTAGAGAGATACAGACATTTGGCTGCCTAAAATTGTAGAAAAAATGATTATTATATATTTAATATTCATTTTTACAGAAAAATCATGTACTTTGGCAGCCATTTTGTATGACGTCATATATCTTAAATTGCTCAAGGCTGACAGAGTGTCAGCAATCGGATTCTTGAAATAGAAGGTCTAAGCAATCAAAATCCATTGAAAAAAAAACTATAGACCCTAAAACAAGGTTAGGCCAATAATCTGGATTTGGCTGCCGGACTATAAATTCAAGATAAATGTCAGTGCGCGCGAGCTCTTTTAATACATAGCATATATGGGCAAAAACATGCCTATACAAAATCCGTTATAGCTCTTTGGAATGCACCGGAATCCTCAATTTTTTTTCATATTTAGATAGAGTATGAGTCGGAAATATGATTCCATGTCTCATTTGGCCATTAAGTGTATCGTGACATCATCACAATGGCCTTGGAACTCAAAATACGAATTTGCATATTATGACGTCAGCATATTTATGTAAAATTGATTGTATCTCTGTAAATATTGATCAATTTTCTTCAAAATTTCGATATGTTGTAGCTAAGACAATTTTCTACAAGCGCAGTAATAACCATTTTTCATTTTGATGACGTCATCATAGTGAAAATTTTGATTAAAGGCCTCATGTCAAAAACTTCATAATTTGCGTGTTATGCCTATAGAAGGTGAATTTAGTTCACGTTATGAATCTACATGATATTGTCTTTTAAGAATTTGTAAGCAGTATGTCGCTTATTTTTGCTCTATTTTGTCTCAAATGTTAGTTGACCAGCCCACCTATACTTGTTCCAAACAAGTATTATACGTCTAGTTATTCTTTTTTTTTCTTATTTTGACCCACTCTTTTGTTAGCAAGATAACTTTGAAATGGTTCAATCAAATGCTTTGATATTTGGCACACATATGTATAGGCGTATGGACAAGACACGGTAAGGTTTTCAACCTTGACCTTGACTGATGACGTCATCTAGGCGCCATTTTGTGAAATTTTCTGAAAATCAACTCATGATCATATCTTCATAACCAAAAGGTATTTCTCATTCATATTTATCATGATCAAGGTCAATATCCATCCGGTCAATTTCAGGTCAAAAAACGCGCGCGTGCGCGTACGTCCGCGCGTCAGTGCGCGCGCAAAATTTTTAAATGCTCAAAATCGTCTCAAATTTATTTTGCATACGTTTCAGGTCATTTTAAGCATTTTATAAAAAATCGCGCGTACGAGCATGCGCGCGCGTTTTCGCGCGTAACACCATTACAAAACATAGAATCGCCATTTTTTTTTCTTTCATGATATTTCTCATATTTTTTCAAGGAATTTGATACCATGTTTATCTCTTTATGATTATTATTAACAAGATGAGTGTAAATTCAAGATAAATGTCAGTGCGCGCGAGCTCTTTTAATACATAGCATATATGGGCAAAAACATGCCTATACAAAATCCGTTATAGCTCTTTGGAATGCACCGGGATCCTCAATTTGTTTTCATATTTAGATAGAGTATGAGTCGGAAATATGATTCCATGTCTCATTTGGCCATTAAGTGTATCGTGACATCATCACAATGGCCTTGGAACTCAAAATACGAATTTGCATATTATGACGTCAGCATATTTATGTAAAATTGATTGTATCTCTGTAAATATTGATCAATTTTCTTCAAAATTTCGATATGTTGTAGCTAAGACAATTCTCTACAAGCGCAGTAATAATCATTTTTCATTTTGATGACGGCATCATAGTTAAAATTTTGATTAAAGGCCTCATGTCAAAAACTTCATAATTTGCGTGTTATGCCTATAGAAGGTGAACTAGTTCACGTTATGAATCTACATGATATTGTTTTTTAAGAATTTGTAAGCAGTATGTCGCTTATTTTTGCTCTATTTTGTCTCAAATTTGAGTTGACCAGCCCACCTATACTTGTTCCAAACAAGTATTATATGTCGTTTATTTTTCTTATTTCGACCCACTTTTTGTTAGCAAAATAACTTTGAAATTGTTCAATCAAATGCTTTGAAATTTGACATACATATGTATAGGCATATGGAAAAAACACGGTAAGGTTTTCAATCTTGACCTTGACTGATGACGTCATCTAGGCGCCATTTTGTGAAATTTTCTGAAAATAAACTCATGATCATATCTTCATAACCAAAAGGTATTTCTCATTCATATTTATTATGATCAAGGTCAATATCAGTCCAGTCAATTTCAGGTAAAAAAACGCGCGCGTGCGCGTACGTCCGCGCGTCAATGCGCGCGCAAAATTTTTAAATGCTCAAAATCGTCTCAAATTTATTTTGCATACGTTTCAGGTCATTTTAAGCATTTTATAAAAAATCGCGCGTACGAGCATGCGCGCGCGTTTTCGCGCGTAACACCATTAAAAAACATAGAATCACCATTTTTTTTTCTTTCATGATATTTCTCATATTTTTTCAAGGAATTTGATTCCATGTTTATCTCTTTATGACCATTATTAACAAGATGAGCGTAAATTCAAGATAAATGTCAGTGCGCGCGAGGTCTTTTAATACATAGCATATATGGGCAAAAACATGCCTATACAAAATCCGTTATAGCTCTTTGGAATGCACCGGAATCCTCAATTTTTTTTCATATTTAGATAGAGTATGAGTCGGAAATATGATTCCATGTCTCATTTGGCCATTAAGTGTATCGTGACATCATCACAATGGCCTTGGAACTCAAAATACGAATTTGCATATTATGACGTCAGCATATTTATGTAAAATTGATTGTATCTCTGTAAATATTGATCAATTTTCTTCAAAATTTCGATATGTTGTAGCTAAGACAATTTTCTACAAGCGCAGTAATAACCATTTTTCATTTTGATGACGTCATCATAGTGAAAATTTTGATTAAAGGCCTCATGTCAAAAACTTCATAATTTGCGTGTTATGCCTATAGAAGGTGAATTTAGTTCACGTTATGAATCTACATGATATTGTCTTTTAAGAATTTGTAAGCAGTATGTCGCTTATTTTTGCTCTATTTTGTCTCAAATGTTAGTTGACCAGCCCACCTATACTTGTTCCAAACAAGTATTATACGTCTAGTTATTCTTTTTTTTTCTTATTTTGACCCACTCTTTTGTTAGCAAGATAACTTTGAAATGGTTCAATCAAATGCTTTGATATTTGGCACACATATGTATAGGCGTATGGACAAGACACGGTAAGGTTTTCAACCTTGACCTTGACTGATGACGTCATCTAGGCGCCATTTTGTGAAATTTTCTGAAAATCAACTCATGATCATATCTTCATAACCAAAAGGTATTTCTCATTCATATTTATCATGATCAAGGTCAATATCCATCCGGTCAATTTCAGGTCAAAAAACGCGCGCGTGCGCGTACGTCCGCGCGTCAGTGCGCGCGCAAAATTTTTAAATGCTCAAAATCGTCTCAAATTTATTTTGCATACGTTTCAGGTCATTTTAAGCATTTTATAAAAAATCGCGCGTACGAGCATGCGCGCGCGTTTTCGCGCGTAACACCATTACAAAACATAGAATCGCCATTTTTTTTTCTTTCATGATATTTCTCATATTTTTTCAAGGAATTTGATACCATGTTTATCTCTTTATGATTATTATTAACAAGATGAGTGTAAATTCAAGATAAATGTCAGTGCGCGCGAGCTCTTTTAATACATAGCATATATGGGCAAAAACATGCCTATACAAAATCCGTTATAGCTCTTTGGAATGCACCGGGATCCTCAATTTGTTTTCATATTTAGATAGAGTATGAGTCGGAAATATGATTCCATGTCTCATTTGGCCATTAAGTGTATCGTGACATCATCACAATGGCCTTGGAACTCAAAATACGAATTTGCATATTATGACGTCAGCATATTTATGTAAAATTGATTGTATCTCTGTAAATATTGATCAATTTTCTTCAAAATTTCGATATGTTGTAGCTAAGACAATTCTCTACAAGCGCAGTAATAATCATTTTTCATTTTGATGACGGCATCATAGTTAAAATTTTGATTAAAGGCCTCATGTCAAAAACTTCATAATTTGCGTGTTATGCCTATAGAAGGTGAACTAGTTCACGTTATGAATCTACATGATATTGTTTTTTAAGAATTTGTAAGCAGTATGTCGCTTATTTTTGCTCTATTTTGTCTCAAATTTGAGTTGACCAGCCCACCTATACTTGTTCCAAACAAGTATTATATGTCGTTTATTTTTCTTATTTCGACCCACTTTTTGTTAGCAAAATAACTTTGAAATTGTTCAATCAAATGCTTTGAAATTTGACATACATATGTATAGGCATATGGAAAAAACACGGTAAGGTTTTCAATCTTGACCTTGACTGATGACGTCATCTAGGCGCCATTTTGTGAAATTTTCTGAAAATAAACTCATGATCATATCTTCATAACCAAAAGGTATTTCTCATTCATATTTATTATGATCAAGGTCAATATCAGTCCAGTCAATTTCAGGTAAAAAAACGCGCGCGTGCGCGTACGTCCGCGCGTCAATGCGCGCGCAAAATTTTTAAATGCTCAAAATCGTCTCAAATTTATTTTGCATACGTTTCAGGTCATTTTAAGCATTTTATAAAAAATCGCGCGTACGAGCATGCGCGCGCGTTTTCGCGCGTAACACCATTAAAAAACATAGAATCACCATTTTTTTTTCTTTCATGATATTTCTCATATTTTTTCAAGGAATTTGATTCCATGTTTATCTCTTTATGACCATTATTAACAAGATGAGCGTAAATTCAAGATAAATGTCAGTGCGCGCGAGGTCTTTTAATACATAGCATATATGGGCAAAAACATGCCTATACAAAATCCGTTATAGCTCTTTGAAATGCACCGGGATCCTCATTTTTTTTTCATATTTAGATAGAGTATGAGTCGGAAATATGATTTCATGTCTCATTTGGCCATTAAGTGTATCGTGACATCATCACAATGGCCTTGGAACTCAAAATACGAATTTGCATATTATGACGTCAGCATATTTATGTAAAATTGATTGTATCTCTGTAAATATTGGTCATTTTTCTTCAAAATTTCGATATGTTGTAGCTAAGACAATTCTCTACAAGCGCAGTAATAACCATTTTTCATTTTGATGACGTCATCATAGTGAAAATTTTGATTAAAGGCCTCATGTCAAAAACTTCATAATTTGCGTGTTATGCCTATAGAAGGTGAATTTAGTTCACGTTATGAATCTACATGATATTGTTTTTTAAGAATTTGTAAGCAGTATGTCGCTTATTTTTGCTCTATATTGTCTCAAATTTTAGTTGACAAGCCCACCTATACTTGTTCCAAACAAGTATTATATGTCTAGTTATTTTTATTTTTATTATTCTTCCTCGATTTTGTTCGCAGGATATCTCAAGACTGAAAAAAGCCATTATCATGAAACTTTCACTGATGATAGATCTTAGTCTAACTTAGACCTGCGTGACTTTTCAAAGACTCAAAAACATCATGACGTCATCTAGGCGCCATTTTGTAAAAATCGACTTATGATCATATCTTCATAACGGAAAGGCAATTCTCATTTATAATTATCAGGAATAAGATCAATATCCGTCCGGTCAATTTCAGGTCAATAAATGCGCGCAAACATGCGCGTACGCTGACGTGCGCGCGTTAACGCGCGCGAATTTTTTTAAAATGCTCAAAATCATCCCAAATTTGTTTTGCATACGTTTCAGGCCATTATAAGCATTTTATTAAAAATCGCGCAAAACACGCATTTTTGCGCGTTTTCGTTCGTCACGGCCGAACGAAAAATAATTCCTCTGCAATAATCATTGACAGAATATTCCTCATATTTGTCTGAACAATTTGGTACCATGTTCATCTCTTTATCACTATTAATAATGGAATGAGCGTCCGTCCAAGATAAATATACGCGCGCGCGAGGTCATGTATTACATAGCATATATGGGCAAAAACATGCCTGTTAAAAGTACATCGTGATGAATAAGGACTGTCATTATTTTTTCATATTTAGATAGAGTATAAGTCGGAGATATGATTTCATATCTCATGTGGCCATTAAATACATCTTGACGTCATCATAATGGCCTTGGAAGTCAAAATACAAAATTGCATATTATGACGTCATCATATTTATGGAAAATTTAGTGTATTTCTCATAATATTGACTGATTTTCTTCCAAATCTCGGTATCTTTTAGTTGAGGCAATTGCCTCATTGACGTCATTTTTATTTCATTGACGTCATCATAGAATAAAATTCAATTAAAGGCCACATGTCAGAATTTTCTTAATTTGCGTGTTATGCCTATGGAAGGTGAATTTCGTTCACATCATGAATCTACATGACATTGATCTTTGAGCACTATCTAGCTTATTTGTACTCTATGTTCTCCCAAATTTTGATACGGTGTAGCTAATAAATTATCTACAATATTGACGTACATCATTTATCATTTCGATGACATCATCATAGTGAAAATTTCAATTAAAGGCGACATTCTTAGTTTGCGTGTAAGGCGACTTTTTCTGAAATCCTGATTCTACAAATCTCTATCGAATACCTGAAGGGGGCGCTATACCACTCTTAATCATGGTCTTTATCATTTAAAACAAACGATCTTTCGTAGTTATGAACATTATCATTAGATCATCATCGGCACACTTACATGATAAAAAAATAGCATACGTATCACCTAATTCGTCAAAGTGACGAATTAAAGTCTAGTTCCTTTTAGATTTCTAGCACATTTCTCTTGTACAAATCAAACGATTGGTTAATGATACGGTTGCAGAATATGATAAAATGTGGTATTCATATGCTCAGTCAGTAGAGCGTCCGCCTCACAACCGGGATGTCGTGGGTTCGAGCGAACCCCGGCTGCGTCATACCAAAAGACGTTAAAGGATGGGAGTTGTTGCTACCTTGTTTGGCGTTCAACAATAAGGGATAGAGCAACGGCGATCTGGCGCTGCTCAGTGGCTGCCGGGCTCACGATCAATTGGGTAAAAAGAATTCCCGTTTCGGTTTAATAAAATTTGGAGTGGACTATTAGGCTATTATTATTATTATTATTATTATTCTCTTTGCTAGGAAATTTTCACTTAATGCTTGTCATTTTTTGACTTTGTCAAGGATATGACATTTGTAATTGTCCTGCTTGCACAAGATTGTTTGATTGTCTGTTTCTTAGCCCCAAATGAAGGACAACATAATGCTTTATAAACTGAAAGAATGATTTCATATAGTTTATTATCAGTTTTAAATATATTTTTAATGTTAATGTTAGTTAAGAGTGTACATTAAATTGCTATACTAAATTACATGCATTAATTTGGCATATTATCCAGTAATTTACTATCCTGTTATAATTATGCTTGTGGTTGTAAATATGTACTGTATATAACAATTTTGGTTTCCCTAATGTCTTTTTAAAAAATGCATAAAATAGTTTCTATACTTTGTTTATGAACTCTCAAAAGTATATGTTGCCTTTTTCAAAGTCTACTACATACCGAAATATGCTGATAGTTACTTGTTATGGTATTTAACAATAATTACCGTCTAAACTATGATGTATATTAAGATATTATAGATAAGCGACAACGTTTTCTTGACCGAAAAACCAAAGGAACACACACAATTCATTCATTGCTAGGATACCAAATACTTTGTTTATATGTTTAAATATGTTTTTACTTATTCTTTGTTGCTGGTATGAGCTCATGCTCATGATTGTGTTAAATTCATTGATCTGCCATTAGTTAACATATATTATTTTTTGATATAAACACAGTCAAGTATTATTATCACAGTCTAACCTTCAAAAGGAAGTACCTATGCAATAATCTCTACATTCGTGGAAAATGATTTTGTTTACATTTATTTTTCATTCTGTGCACTCCAAGCAGACAATGGAAACAAAACTCAACCAGACGGCCAAGTGGTAAGCCTATTATTTTGCATCAATTATTAATTTGATACGAAAAAAAGAAGAACAAAATCTGTACTAAAGATGAATCCTTTTACAATTAATTAATTAATCAGTGTTCTGTTTGACGGATCGGGTTAATGGGTAAACCTCA
This sequence comes from Strongylocentrotus droebachiensis, assembly GCA_035222895.1. Classification (NCBI taxonomy): domain Eukaryota; kingdom Metazoa; phylum Echinodermata; class Echinoidea; order Camarodonta; family Strongylocentrotidae; genus Strongylocentrotus; species Strongylocentrotus droebachiensis. Next base: position 20,787 of record JAVYIG010000989.1, read on the forward strand.
GCTGTGGCTTGTGAAAATTCTATCTACACAAATTCAGCATTCGAACAAAAATTATCATAAATGTTCATGACCCAGTTAAGTCATAGCTAATTTCACCAATCTAATTAGTAGGGTTTGCGCCTAGAAGATAAAATAAGTCAAATAGTGTTTTTTTTTCTTCTTCGTTTTTAATACAATTTGATCAAAATTGACGATCAGTTGCTGAGCTACTTTGAATAAAGTAGTTAGGCTATTAAACATTCACTTTAGCTTGCATTTAAAAAAATGAAGATAAAATCCCCCCCCCCCAAACAAAAATATATACCGCTCGGTCACTTGGCTCCTACGCTTCATTGTACACTTATTCAAAATTAGGTTATCAATCTTAGGTTCAGTCTATTACATATGATTTTCACGTTGCGAAAAAGCGAGGAAAACTTGGTTGTATTTGTGAACTGACAATATTATAAAGGTTGGGGCGATTATTGTTGTTCGCCTCTGGCACTATACTCCCTATGCATACCCCCATCCTCCTGTGTTTTAGGTAGTAGCAATTATCTGTCTCTTTGAATTAGACGGTACTGGATTTTATCCCCGCTTTAGACATTCACTAATTGCTGTCATTTCATTTTTTTTATTTTATATACTCACATACAAATGACATAAACTCTGAGTAATGAAATAATATATAAGACATTTTCAATTTCACTTTGGGTATTTTGCTTGAAATATTTGTTTAGATGGACCAGGGAGTCTATGCCGATATAGCAGACAGGGACCCGCCTCACCCCGACGAATCTGCTACAAGCTACTATATGGATATGGAGCCTATTCCTCGCATCGGCGATGACGACTACATCAGTCCTAGTTTTACTCGAAAAGAAGTTGAGGCTGTGTATGTGAATAAAGAGATAACAGAAGAAAAGGCACTGCCAAACGACACAGACAATGATTATGTTAGTCCTAGTTTTAGCCGAAATAGTTCTGAGGCTGTGTATGTGAATACACCCGAAAAGGCGCCTAAAAACGAATCTGATGATCCTGAATATACCAATACCCTTCACACAGCACAAGAAGATGATGATAAAACAAACACTACATATATGGAAATGAAACCTATACCGCCTATACGGTCTATGTCTCATGGTGTTTTACCCACGATAAAGAAGAGTGACACGGTGGGTAAATCTAAAGTTATGAACAATGCAAAATCAGAAATAATAAAAAGATCCCGCTAAATTATCAGTATCGATTCCTTTCTTAGAAAAAAGGAGAGTTCCATTAACAAAGCATTGTTTGGATCAAGGTTGTTGAAGGTCTGCGTATGTTGTGCACACGGAAAGCAAATATTCTTAAATCATTTCATAGGTGAAAATATCATGAACGTAAATAACCAAAAAAACATAATTACAGAATAACTGATGCCAAACATTCTTTTGAAAGAGTACGAGTAGGCTTATACATGGTATATGATTCATGTTATTTTCTGTAAAACACTATTGTCATGATTGGATCGAATTCTATTGAACGTCTAAATCTACTGAGTAAACGAGTGAACGAGTATAATACACTCCATACTTAAATAGTCAAATGAAATGAATATAAAGAGATTGTCGCACATTTTATATTAATTAACACTGAATTGTATATGTATAATCATTGTTCACTCGTATGGTTTAAAAACAAAATCATACGATAATTTAAAAAAAAGTGGGTACTAACCCTAGTTTTATTCGGTTCCATTATCACATTGTAAACAATTCCACATTTTATTTTAACCCATACTGCTGGACATTAAAATGCATTCAGACATCGTTTGACAAAGCTTACCATTGACTTAAGACAATGAGCTATTGCGAAATGTGCACAAGTGATTCTTTGTACTATTTATCGTCACAGTTTAACGTAAATTTATTTAACCTGTATGCCCGTCTTAATGCACATACATTTGTGTATATAATATCCGACTGGATCCGTCTCTGGGTTCCATCATCACATTGTAAACAATTCCACATTTTATTTTACACCAATACTCCTGGACATGTAAATGCATTTAGAAATCGTTTGACAAATCTTACCATTGTCTTCAGACCATGAGCTATTGCGAATTGTGCACAAGTGATTCCTTGCATTGTTCACGTCACAGTTTGACATAAATTTATTTAACCTGTATATCCGTTTTAATGCACATACATTTGTGTATATTATATCGCTTGACCATTTTGTAATATATCTTTGCTGGTTATAACAAAAATGAATATAAAAACTGATTTAAAAGATAACACTGTAAATATTGAATTAAACCTAATATCATATTTTATAGGATTTCTAGGGAACGGTTTTGTCAGTCAATCAAAATTTGTTCCAGAAAAAAATTGAAAACCTATCTAATGTCTGAATTCCTTAGTTAAGACGTAGTGTATTTCACAATCTGATGTAATTGACGTTGTTGAATTATATTTAATTATGTTAAATTATTTTCGTTCTCTTAAGTTTAATGTACTTACCTTGTTAGGCGCCTTGAGCATCTCTTGGGGTGGATATGTGCGCATTATAAATGTTGTTATTATTATTAGTATTTTAAAAAAAAAATCATTTGTGATAGTTAGATGAATTTGAAAAGCGGTGTATTATAAATGCTGTTTATCATAGAACTCACTCTTTGTTATCAATTGCTATATCGCAACAAAAGTTGTACAAATGCATGAATGACAAATTAACATCATTTATATCATAAGAATAAATAACTCTAGATGTATGACACTATTTTATTGTCTATTGTAATGTAAGCTACTTACACAATTTTAAAAATCTTATATCTAATATTATTTCATTTCATCTGACTTTACATTGGAAATTAAGCATATAGTTTATTCCTATTTCTCCCCTCTTTCTTTCTTCATGATGCTCTCTACTGTAACATATGTAAATTATAAGAAGACAAATTACATTTAAGGATTGTCCTATTTTGTCTTTTTGTATTCGTACAAATAACTTAATAGTACTGTTAACTTTTCCATATTCTAATTATGTAGGTCTATAAATGCAATGATAATGTTTGTGTCTGTTTGCGTCTGATGTAATGATAATTTATACTTGGCAATATGTATTAAAACAGTAATGCACTGAATACAATTTCAAAATTTGAACAAGCGGGTTTCAGAGTCATATTATACTTTTTTGTCACATAATTTGTTCAGATACTTGTGTTATCTTAACTTGGCTTCCGAACTATCTTATGCCATATGGCCAAAATTGTATCCGATTACAACAAGAAAATTAAAAAATGAATGTTGAAAAGAGAGAGATGTACAGATCTAGTGCCCGAGACAGATATGAATAGAGAAAGAGAGAGATAGAGAGAAATAAGAGATATAAAGGAGAATAAAGGAAGAGAGATGAAAGAGGAGAAGAGGAGAAAGGGGCCGGACGGGAGGGAAGAGGCGGACGTATCTACCTCTAGTTAAAATGCTGAAGATTTGACACCTGAATATGATAAATCTTAATTACTATAAAAGTAGGTTTCGGATTTTACTTACGATAATCATTTGAGGGCTACATTGATCCCATTTTGTCTTTCAAATGAGCAACAATAATATTTTTCATTCCATGTTACATAATTGTAATAAAATGCAACTTCTCTGAAAACAATAAATACAAGTGTATTAAAGCTTTTGTCAACAAGTTGAACAAAATCTCAATTCTGATATATGATTTATAAAATGTTATGGCATCAAGTACAATGTGGTCATATAACAAAGACGGACACTCTATGTGCATGAAAATTTGCTCTTTTTTCAGGCATCGAGTATATTTTACTTCAAGCTCTAATTCAAAAGTTACTGAGCCAAACCACCAAAAGGGTATAGTGGCTAAAGCGGAATTTATTTCTAGACCAGAGATAGCTATACGTACTTGTTATTTCCAACGGTCAACTGTTAAAACAGGATAAAGCAAACATAGGGTAGAACGATTGTCAAAAGATAACTATATTTGTAATTCAGGTTTTGGATATGTAGATACGAAGAATATATACGAAGTATTATATTCAAATATTGAAACATCAAGGAAAGTAAAAACATTGTAATATCAACTTTTTATCAATGATATAAATAACTGTACTGACTCTACTTGCAACAAAGATATGTGTATAGGGAAAAAGATAACAGGCGCGTTGATGTGAACAATTCTTTAAAGAACGAATTGAACAAAATGTATATATGTGACATTATCATACAAAGAATCCTGAGTTACTATTATTAATTGAACAAAGTATTTACATCGCAATGTTAAATAATTATTCAGTTGCTCAGGTTTTTCGAGGATTAATTAAAGAGCCCCAAACTAGTGTTTGATCAATTAAAAGAAGAAATTCATCTATATTTCACTTTGCAAATCTATATTTGATTGAATTCATAAGATTGTTATTATTAAAAGTAAGATTTCAATTGTGATTGTTATTTTCAGTATTACTATTGCCTGGCGGAGCTTCATACGTTTACTCTTCACTATTGTTTGTACCAATTGAAAGAAGGGTATGAGGGCCCTGGTTTCGCTGTAAAATTATTAGTTTATGTGATGCAGGATTAGCTCAAAAATTCAGGCTAAACAAATTCAGAATGACTGATAACAAGGGTGTAATAGAAAGTCCATCCCAGTTAGTTCAAAACATCGTTTTGATTTGGTTCAGTTTGGATTAGTATATGTTTTGTTTCCGTATAAACACATCATTTACGAATATAAAGAAATACATACATTAATCATTAAAAGAAAAAAAACTCCTGGATTTATCAATTAAGAGCCATTAATATATTAGATTTGTTCTGCTTGGAGGTCCGGAAATATATTGACATCATATATTTCGTTGTCTGATAAAGGGAATTGTTATACAGTGCGTCCCAGAAAAAAACGAAACCGAGAAGTATCGATGTTCTATCATAACTTAATCACAACTATAATTAATGAATGATACATATTTGGAAAGCTTAGAGTCTCCTCTTTCATGTGATGCTACTCAGATAATTTATATATAACGCATGAGTGATTAAAATCAATTTGAAGGAAGGTAACCAAAAAGACATTTGGCGGGCGGTATCTGAATTTCGAAGAAAAATTCACATTTCTAGAAAGTTGAGTTTCTGCCCTTTCATATGACACCTCAATCAGGAAAAATGAGCGAGGAATGACAAAGTTCTGTTTGTTTAAAGTAGTGCTTGCATTTCAATAATTTTATTAAACGAATTCGTTTTCACTGGCTGCCTGCCGTATCAATAAACGAAATTAACAAAAGACTTAACTCCGTTTCGTTGACAATCAGCCGTAGACGAGAGTCTTCATGCATGGCTGATTGTCAACGAAACGGAGTTAAGTCTTTTGTCAAATCTGCTTTTTGCTACGGCAGGCACCCAGTGAAAACGAATTCGTTTGTTAAAATTATAAAAATGTAAGGGCTACTTTAAACAAACAGAACTTTGTTATTCCTGGCTCATTTTTCCTGATTGAGGTATCTTATGAAAGAGCAGAAAATGAACTTTCTAGAAATATGAATTTTTCTTTGAAATTCAGATACCGCCCGCCAAATTACTTTTTGGTTTCCTTCCTTCAAATTGCTTTTAAGCACTCATGCATGAAATGTGCATCACGTGAGTAGCATCAACTGAAAGAGGAGACTCTAAGCTTTCAAATATGTATCATTCATTAATTATGGTTGTGATTAAGTTATGATAAAATATCGACACTTTTTTTCTGGGACGCACTGTACATGCACATTACCAGAGTTGTAGAGGGGGTAGTTTCATAAAGCTTGTCACATAACAGATAATCATATCGTAGTACTTGTTTAATAATACTATTATTATTTTCTATTTAACTATAATTAATGCAAGAAATACATATGAAGTAATATCTAAAATATTAAGAATTAGTTAAGGAATGGCATGTGGGTCAGGGTTCCCCAAAGTAAAATTCCTCCATGTTATATGTAGGCGTATATATAAACCCTCACATTCAATTCTGAAAACATGATAGATATAGCACGGAACCAGGAAAGTATAAACGGTTGGTGGTAGTTGGTGGTGGTTGTTATTTTACCTGACTGCTAAGAAAGCATAAATGCTTGTTAGTAAGTAAGCAACATTACGGCCGACGGCTTTAGGTCCTCTCCGAGGGACCTGGTAATGAGGATGCCTTACCAAAGGGCACTAGCGCTACCGACTGAGCTATCGCGCCTCCTGAATCATTTTCGCTGCTAAAGATGAATTGCATCTGTGTACATATGAGATGTAAATCGTATTGTACCACCCTAATTAGATTCATTGCAGATGCAATACAATGTGTAGTATTTTAAAGTTAAAAGTGAAATGCAAAAAGTTTTGTAAACAGTTTAATGTGGTAAAAAGCAAGTGACAAATAATTCGAATTAGTATGATGGGTGTAAGTCTTCAGGTGCGTGCATATACGTAATAACGTGTGTAATATAATAATATAATTTCTAAGTTGCTGATTCAATGCTTTCTCAAAGATAGATAGTAATACATCAATCATCTACTCAACATAAATTCCAGTACTGATATTTAGGAAGAAAACAAAGAAAATGGCAATGGAAAGTGAGAAAGAGATCGCTCCAGGAATGATGGGAGTTTGGTCATTAATACTCAGAGACAAGGGCTCGCTTCAAATACAAAAAGAAACATGAGATTGAAGAGACTACTGATGCCTACTTAACATCTAAAGGCAAGTTATCTCGGAGTAGAGGGGACCTACGGGAAAGGGACAGAAAGACGGCCTCTGCCCGTGGTGGGAGATGATGAAAAGAATGAGTACACCCACAACAAAAAGTGAGTCATTTGACACATTTAAGCATAATTTTCGTGAGTCAGGTGTAAATTGACTCATTAGTAACAACCAATGAGTCTCTATTGACTCATTTATATTTCACCAGTGTGTCAATCATGAGCTGACGCATTTGCAAAATGCTTCGACTGACTCACATGGTCGTAAAAAATGAGTCAAGATCGACATAAGAGCATTTTAGAAGAAAAAAGTGAGTCAACTTGAAAGTGAGGCAGTATGCATGCGCGCGCATATGCTTTCGTGACGTCATCCAAAATGCGCATTCTCGAGCCATATTTGAATTCCCGATCGACGACGCGACGTCGCCATCTTATATCTTGGATTCAGAAGAGTTTTGACTGCAGCTAGTGAAAAATTGGTACGCATAATTATTCATATGGTTTTAAACGATGATTTTTATGACTGGATTCGTGGGCTGAATCTTCTGATTATTATACAAAAAATGATGCATGCGTTCATTTTACGATATCCGCACTCGAGTTGATGAGGCTGTGTGTAACTTAACTATCACTATGAACATGACTGACAATGAGAGCGGACAAAATGTACAGTTCCTCAGGTAGACAAAGGAACATCCCTTCACTGCTATTATGTAAAAATGTGTAGAACAGGTGTCACATGCATATTCACCTTTTTACATAATAGCTGTGAAGGGATGTTCCTTTGTCTACCTGAGGAACTGTATATTTTGTCCGCTCTCATTGTCAGTCATGTTCATAGTGTATAGATTCTACTGTATCGCACGAAGCCGTGTCGAATGAAAACATGCATGATCTTGCATCATTGTTTTATACAACGAAACTCCTAGATCCTTGTTATTTGATGTAAAACGAATTAATTCAAGATTGTTTCGTGACAGTATGGGTGACAAATAAATCTCAAGTTAAGGCTCAATTTAGTGCGTACAAAGTAGATTTTTCGGATTCGGGTAGCGGGGCCACCGATTACATCGCTAAAATGTGATATTTTAGGATATATTTTCCATTGCAAATGTGGACAGTGACTCTGGCATGGTATGGTATGTGTGTGATAGGCCTAGGGAGTAGGGGGTCTATGTCATGATGCACCCACAACAAAAAGTGAGTCACCCTTACTCAAATTGATGAGTCACTGGTTTGTCCGTACAGCGAAACACTTGAAGGATCATGTGAGTCACTATGACTCGATACAAATGAGTCTTATTTATCTAAGACTCACTTCAAGTGAGTCTTTAAGACTCATTTGTATCGAGTCATAGTGACTCACATGATCCTTCAAGTGTTTCGCTGTACGGACAAACCAGTGACTCATCAATTTGAGTAAGGGTGACTCACTTTTTGTTGTGGGTGATCAAGGCGTCGTTTGCTTATGAACATTAGGGACCTTAGGTTTGCCTGTATATTCCCCGGCATCCCACGGTCCTTTAAAAAGTAAAGGTTGCTTCACGGCTGCTGCGCGTTTTGTCCCGTTTTGCAACGCTTTTCCCGGTTCTCACGGCATGATAGGGTGTATAGTAGCCGTTACGTCACGTTCAATCAGGCCGTGTCTCGGCCTGCAACGGTTTACGGCCCGGCGCGCTACAGCGCGTTGCGTTCTACTACGTTCTGTCGGAGGGAGTATATAAAAGCCAGGCCCGGCATGGTAGTTTCATTCGAGTCTGAGCAATCGACGACACATTACTGCATCTACAATACGGAGAGAGAAGACCAAGCTTTTAAAAAAGAAGGCCAAGCTATTCCACCGAAGAAGCCAAGACGCACGAAGCCCCCGCCCCCCCCCCCCCCCGTCCTGCACCACAACCATCACCACCAGTAGAGGGGCAGGGGAAGCCTGGAGATCCTCGCCGTTCACCGACGCCAGATGGAGAGGATTGCTATTGCTTGGGAGGCCTTCTTTTTATACCGTGGGCACAAACGTTCTCCAAGGCTGCCCGGCGTCCACGTTTCGTCCGTAGGAAGCCTTGACAGAACGTGAAACAAGCGTCAGACCTTGATTAGAACGTGATAAAATTGAGGGACCTCATCAAAACGTGATGGACCGAGAGGGAACGTTCTGGCATCCTTGGTAGACCGCGAGCCGAACCGTAGTGCGCCTCGGAGCCTCCGGGACTCAGCATCCCATTCCCGGCACGGCCCGTCACGGATACCGTGATAGACCGTGAGAAAACTTGACAAGACGTAACAAAACTTGAATACTTAGAAGAAAATGGCCAAAATCACACGGCGCACTATGTTTCGGGCAAACGGGGTTGCCGTGGCCGCCGGGGAGGGCTAGCAGAATTTGATTTTTAAGTTGAAAGTGCATTAAAGGTACTATGTCCCATTTGCAGGCCAACAAGGATGAAAGGTTAAATTCCAACGGCATTTGAAAGATAATACTAATTTAGAACTTCCCTAAAAAAGGGGGCTTGAAAATGTCTTTAAGTGGGAAAGTAACGACTATTAGTTGTCGAATCGACTTAAGAGCTATAGAGCCAGTAAGTAATAGTTTGATTTCAAAACATTGTACCATGCCATAAGACATCCAACCAGAGTTGATTAATAGAAAAGGAATGCATACTCCCGCCTGAAAGTTACTGCTAAAACAATTTCTTCCCCATAACGTTTCTTTTGGCATTGAACAAAAGTTTTCCAAGCACCCTTAATTTGTTTATCGAAAACTCTCTTTACCCATGCAACTTTTATACAATGGGTCATTTTCAACCACCTTCTTCAAATGTATTAAACATAATATTTCTTTTGATACTATCTGTTTCTCCACTCCATAAAAAAGAAGCACATCCTTTGCAATGTAACAAAAAAGCTATCAGTTGGATGTGGAAAAGTACTGAATAATTAAACGAATTTAAGTATAACTAGTGATTTATTTACTGTAGTTTTGCTGATAAGGGTCACATTCGACAGCTTCACACCTTAACAAGTTTTTTAACTTCTGTTATCTTAGCCCTTAAATTTTAAAGAATAGATATCTGCGGACAAAATCAAGTGGAATTGTTTTACCCAAGTAATTGATAGCATTGTCGACCCATTTGACAGTCAAATGATTACATAACATAATATCTGTCAAATTTAACCATCTAACATTTTTACTCTTATTAACATTGATTTTAAAACAATAAATATCTGAGTGTAGTGCAACAACAATGTATCAAAGCAATTGGAGAAAATAAGTTCAGTGGCTGCACTGTAAATAAGAGTATCATCTGAGTATTGATTTATCCGAACTTCATTGCCATTCAATTAAATACCCTCCATCTGAGTACTCGGTCTAAACATGATACGTATGATTTCAGCTCCGATTAAAAACAAGTATGGGGGGGGGGGGGGGAGAAAATCGTTGTCAACTCTCCCCTTACCCCTTTGTAGAATAAAAACTGATGAGACTGGAATATCTTTTTTTTTTAATATGTATTATTCTGTGTTCAGTTTACTTTATTGTTGAGGTTAGGAATTGTTTTCACACAAACGATTTTCTTCTTCTTTCACTGGACCCACTTTCTTTTTAGTCAACTTTTTCTAAAGGACGATTTGTAATTAACGCAGTTGACAATATGATTTTGTTCGTACTTGTACATTTTGGAAAATGTAAATACTTTATATTTTTAATTTCATTCAGACAATGAGCTCAATGAATACAAAACTATCCTATAAACGTGTAATCCTAAAACAGACACAACACTTTCCAGCATGTAGATATTGGAAAAACTCATTTTCTTTGCATCATATTTGAGTCACGGTGAAATGATGAAAACCACGAGGAAAAGAAATGTCACTTTGTCATACGTAACAATGTGATAAAGATAGGATTTGTTGAACATCAAAAACGCATACAAAATGATGACAAGGTGCAAAAGGTTCATTTGATATTATGCTTCTCCTTGTTATCAAGATATGTTTGACAACGATCCCGGATCCACCTCATGATCTCACCGTCAGGCCCCATCAGTCGATATCTTCAATTATCTCCGTTGCCTGGCAACCTGCGTTTATTCTTGGCGAATTAGTGGGTGATAGCGAGATCAGTATTTCCCCTTCCCCATTCCTACTTCACCGATTGTTTATTTTTCGTAAGTGTATTTACTCTCTATGGTCTAGAAACTGTTGAAATAAACAAGTTGCTTCCTTTTTTTGGGGAGGGGGGGGGGGGGGGGGGGGGGGGTATTGGAACTTTTTCATGAAGGAACTGAAAACCACGATAAGGTTAGCTACCATACGCGCTAGAAATGAATTGCTACATTGACATCAAAAGCCTATGGAAAACTTATACAATGAATATTGTTTTAAATTCTTCCAATTTTATGTAATTTTCTCACCCTTTCTAAGCTGAAAGTGCGCCCCTATTGTCTAATCATTTATAACATGCTTATTGTCAATTTAAATTGATCGTTTAGTAGTTTATGAAACTGACATATAAAAATGCTAGCATCCATCATTATATTTGTTTCACTTTCAACGCAAAACAGCATATCGCCGACGAAGCCTCCAATATATTGTAAATCTCTTAAAAACCACCGTCTAGCTAGCTTTATACTGTTTGCTTTCTTTCTTGAGGGAGTCTCTCACACATCCCTGCTATCATAATAACAGGGTGCATCACTGGATAAAGTTGTAAAAAAGCGTTTCTTTGAATGGCAATAAACGATGACTGAAAGATGATGTTGATTTGTGCAGAAGTTCTTCTTTTTCTCGCAGCTATCATCTCCAAATCTCGTAATTTTTTTTATTTCATGTTTAGATTAAAAGTGTAGATGTACTTCTCCTAGAAATGATTTCGGGCGATGTATTAATGAGATTGAAGGTAATATATTTGAAAGAAGCATATTGCTACATAATGCTTCGATTCATGATTCTCAAACGCTCATTATCTCATAATCCGCACACTGTTTCTACTTTCTTGATGAAGGTACGAAGATAAGAAAATTATCAAATCACTACGATTTTATAACGATTCAATCATTGGCAACAAAATCAGAACAATTGTAAAACCTTTCCATTTTGTCGTACATTTCATTTATACCTAGACATTGCTTTCCTTCAAACACGTATTAAAAACTATTCGGGCAAGTTAATTTATCTAGTGGTAACATTGTGCCATTGTCATTCCTCGTTAATGTGTTTAGAAGAGTATCTGATTACAATGTGACGTAACTATAGGTGGCGGGACGGTAGGGCACGTCCCCATTCAGTGATGAGAAACAATTAAAAGTAATACAAGGCGAGACAAGAGAAATGAAAAAAGGAGAAGGGGGAAAGGACGAGAAAAGAGGACAACTGGGACATTTCCCAACCCTTTCCCCTAATCAGGGAATTCGCATTTCATTTCATAAATACGAACGTCCCCCCTCCCCTCCTCCATCGTTTGGTGCCCCTTCATTGGCATTAGCAATATATCCTTGGAATTTGGATTTATTTCACCCGTACAGAATACCATGCATTTGAAGTGTCTATTCAAACAAAGAACACTCTTCCAGTCATTGGCGAGGATTTCACAATGGTCTGTACCTTCACACCGAAACACAGATATCGGCGGCTAATTTGGACCAAGGGTAATAACGTCGTGGTAGCCTCTCACTTTTGCTCACCGTATTTGGATTATTGTAAGACGGTTACCATTCCTTACCCATCAAAGTTTAGCTTAATGGCAGACACTAGTAGCGGAAATTTAAGTTTAACAAAACTTGACAGAAATGACAGCGATATTTACCAGTGCACAGTAAGCAGTACATATGTGGGAGAGAATCAAGGATCAGCTAGCAAGCAAGTGACACCATTGCCACCAGGTTCATTATTAATTATACATAAATGTACGATTAAAACGTAAATCAAACTGCTCTTTTCCCTGTCTTGTATTATATGAATATCACTATAGAAAGCATTCAAATAAATAAAAGTCGCACGTTTTCACAAATTATTAAACGGTAAGTGATTAACTTGACACTTGCCTAGTCTATCATTTTTGTTAACGAAGTGTTCTGATAATATCGTCAACATTACAGCTTGTACGGGGAAGGGATTACGATAATGTACGTTCACAATTATAATAGCGTACATAACTTTAAATTTGAAAGAAATTTTGTCAATGATACCGGGATACTCCAATACCTAATTTTTGAAGTCGTTTTCTTACAAAGGCTGTTTTAGAGTAATTAGTTACTCCATCAAAATGAGGTACTACACTATCAGAGTTGAAAAGTACAAGTCGAAGCAACCTGTATTCATTGGGATTATTCTCTCTTCTGTCACCAGTTCCGCCACATTCGCTTGTGATAACTCATGAGAGATCGAGCGATTATTATAATAGCAACGCCAACATAACGGTAGCTGCTGGTGAGCCGAATTACATCGCATGTGCAGCATACGGGGCAAGACCTCCTGCAGTACTGGAATGGTTTTTACCAGATGATGTAGTGACTGTTCTTCGAAATCAGTCGGGTGTCGTACGAATCGACAGCTATATCTCTCAGCAGATTGCTAATATCACGCCCTCTAGGAATGATCAAGGGAAGATTCTCCGCTGTGTTGCATCTCATTTAGAACAACAAACTAACAATAACAATGAAGGTAACAATGAACAAGAAAATGGGTCAACAGTCATTAACGTTCAAGAAGATTCATCCACTTCAATCACTTGTAAAAGTGTTGGATCATTACCAGCAGTTGAATTATTATGGACATTTGACGGCATCAAAAGTTTTCCCGGTAACACTAGCATTTCAAGGTATCGCAATGCTTTAGATAGAAGTTTGTTTGACACTGAGAGTACCATCACAATACATCCAGAGAGAAAGCACCACGGAACACCATTTCAATGCTATGCATTTCTGGATAAAGTCTTTATTGATCGTTGGATAGCTAAACTAATGATTGACAGTGAGTATTGATTCTTCAATATATAGGAAATCGATCTTCTTTAAAATGTTTTGATGATAAATGTGTTGTGTTATATTATAGTCCTATTCATCACTAACAATTTGAAAGAGGTTGCCTTTGTGTTATCATTATCTCCCAATCTACCCAAACTAAATTGCAACCATGGTTGTTGATAATAACGCGTCACATCGGACAAGGATGGAAACGCGAACGTTTATCATTATGACACTCGGTTCTCTCCTCGCTGTTTAACTAAATACTGAGTCTAAGAGCGTCTATGTTTAAGTAACCAAATGAGAATTTGACTTATTAACGCTTTACCAATCACTATATATTTAATTTGTATACAAAGGCCCACCAGATGATGTTAGAATGACCACCTCCGGTGATCTGCACGTCGGTATAGAAACCAACGTAAGCTGCAGAGCTGCTAATGGATACCCTGCTCCGCTCATCCATTGGTACATCGGATCACGAAATGTGACACATGATTCGTCTCTTGAAACTTCAACGAATGTAGATGATCGGTATGATGCTAACAGTACCCTTACTCTCATACCAAAGAGGAGTGATCATGGGAAACCTCTTCTCTGCCAGGCTGTTCAACTTACACCACCCGCAATGTGGTCAGTTAATGATAACATGGTTCTGAACATTTTATGTGAGTATGTATTTCTTCATTTTATATTTTGGGAAGGGCATTATACTGGGGAACCTTCTAAATTGCGTAGGATTCTGGTCTATTTATGCGTTTACCAAAATTTCTCAAGACTTTCGTCTGCTATTTGTTGGTTGCCGTTGTCGTTTTCCCAACAGACAACATGATGCATACGGAAAACTATCCGTCAAAGTAATAGGCTATGATGCCAATTTTCCCTCCCCCCCCCCCTGCACCCTCCTGGAAAGAACACACTCATTCACAGTGTGAATCACACTGTGAATCACAGTGTGCTCCACAATGTTAAATTGGGCGCGTTTTCACATTGTGGTTCACCGTGTGGATAACCGGAAAAGGAAAGAACACACTCATTCGCACTCATTCACAGTGTGAATCACATTGTGTTTCACACTGTGTTAACAGTGTGAACTGTGATTTCACACTGTGATTCACACTGTGATTCACATTGTGAATGAGTGTGAATGAGTGTGTTCTTCCCAGCAGGGCATTCATCAAACAGTTTATATTAGTCCCATCCAGTAATTAATTTACCTCCCAAGTCCCATCTTTATACTTATCTCCCCTTCCTTTTTCTATCACCTCTTTTCAAAACTGATTTTCAATATCTTTCTTTAACCTAGATGAACCAGTTGTGTTCGTTTCATCTCGACGGCTTACGTCAACTAAGGTACGCGTTTGATCTTCCATGACATGTACCTCAGACGCTAATCCTCCTGCGTTTCTCTTCAAGTGGCTCTGTAACAACAAACACTTCTTTAACATAACGCTCTCCGAGACCAATCCAGAAGGTGATTCGTTGACTTCCAGCGAAGTGGCGATTCAACACCCCTTGTCCGAAGATTACAAATGCATTGCTGTTTCAAGATATGGATCCGGTAGTGCAGTCTTTAACTTCACGTTTTCTCGTTAGTAACATCGTGCTTTCATTGTCTATTTAGATTAATTTTTGTTTTGTCTAGCTGATTCTCTTATTTCATTATATGAGTCGCCTTCTCTGTTTTTGCTTATAACTTAAAATCTATATTAAGATACAAAATCACGGATAACATCATACATGAATATTTATAACAAGTACTTTATCACATGTTTATATGAGATCGAATTATATATATATATATATATATATATGTATATACATATATATGTATTTACTTGAAAGCAGATTGTAGTTGCATTTCCTGTAATTCATAAATTATCTTTATCCACTTTGTAGTATTCATAAATGTTTTCTTAGCTTGTCAAATATGTTGTCATTTCCTCAACTTCTTTTCTGTATTTTAACATAAACAAAGAGTATTTGCTTATTTTCGTTGCTGGTTTTTATTAAATTGATTTTTAACACTCGTTATTTACTATATAAGTCGACTTCTATTTATCAAAACGATTTATTATCCGAAATCATGGAACCGAATGCACAGCCTCTATCGATTTTTTCTTTACACTTTACCACTGCTTTACCTCAAAATACAGGTAGCCCTGATTCACTTTTTGGGCTCATCGTTGAGCAAAACCAAACGACATCTTCAGCTATCTTCGTTGCCTGGCAACCTGGATTCAACATCCAAACACGACATATCTGGATTTGATTAAATTCGAATAAGATCAAATAATGAATCGAGTAGCCATGCCTTCAAATCAATGAAGCGTTGAAGCTAACCTATCGTGTTTTTTGTTGCATGTATTCGTGTTACAATCTTTTCAGTCTAAATGCGGAGCAGGGTGTCCGAACAATTAGGCTATTGAGACTGCGCTGTCTACGGCGCTTCATAGACCCCGCACTTTTCCTACACCTGATACAGCCATGCTGTTGTTTTAGTTTTATTTAGTTTGGCGTGTATCATTCATTTATGAATATTTACCAGAGACTTACATTGTTAGGCTAGACTCAATTCTTTCTAGAAAAAGTGTTTAAGTTTCAAAATAGAATAAACAGTTACAAACTATATTACAATAGGTTTAAAAGCGGAAAAGGTGGTTGACAGTTTTCATATTTATATCGAAGACTTACACGAATGAAAAATTAACGCAAAGTCACATTCATAGCCAACATAGTAAAACGACTACTTAAATAGAAGGTTGATTTCTGGAGAGAAGTGAAAAATAAATTGTGAGCGTTGTTATTGTTATTATGCAAGTGTCCAAGAAAATCAGAGAAAAAATGCTTCCTTAAAAGCATGGCTCTTCAAATGCCTCATATTCTTAATATGACAAGTAACAGCTTAAAAATGAGGCAATGATATTGTATCCACATATTTGTGAAGTCCCATATACATCTTTCTGTGTACAATTTTTTTTATTTTACCAAGACTAGGTCAAATTTCTTATCATTTTGATGACTCCAGAACCTTGCAGTAAACACCAATACTTATATGGTACATGATCAACCTTTGTAATCGGTTCAACACTATTTCTTTCACAATGCAATCGCATGACCAGAACTTAACTTTATCTCTAAGCCTAGTTACATATGGAATGATAATTCTTTAAGTGTACCATTCACCTGAAAAAAAATGAGTATAGGCAGAGTGGAGACAATACATCTTAACTACTAATAATAACCAAACAAACAACGACAACAAAACTACCAGGGATAATGTAGGTAAACGGTTAAGGAGTTCGAAGATTCATGGATTAACGCAGTTGACGCTATGACTTTCTTCATACTTGAGCATTTCGGAAAAGAGAGATACCTATTTTGTTTTATCTCCCCCCCCCCAAAAAAAAAAAAAAAAAAAAAATAAACAAATTAATGACCACTTTATTACTTTACAAGTCTTCGCATTTTACTTTAGCGATTGTGAAGTAGGGAAATACAATAAGGAATATAAATGCCACTTTGTCATTGGTTATATTATGATAAAAATACAACTATAGCTGCACACTGTACCAAACGTATGACAATAAAACATGTCAACAATATTAACAGGGGCACAATATTAATTGGTTATGTGCCTTATAACTTTGTTATCGTAATATGTTTTACTTCGAACCCTACCAGTCAAAATATTCAACGTTCTCTGTTGCCTGGTAACCTGTGCTCATTCCGGGCGGATTCTAACAAACGTTCCTTCGACTTGAAGAATGGATCAGAGCAAAATAATGTTTTTGCCTTCAATGCTGTGTGTACTATGCTTGCTGAATAATTATCTCAATATATCATCCCATACACATTTAAAATAATTCCACATATATTAGAAGTAACTCTACCACATCAATAAAACCTGTGATAAGAGAATATCCAAGATCGGTAGCCCATTTCATCGCCAGTTCCTACCTAAGTTTTCACACATCTTTCTTAAAAGCCTTCTTTCCTCATCAGTTCATGAAGCTAACATTTGCTTTTGGTTTGTTTGGTAATAGATTTATTAATCTCAGTTTGTATAATTCCTTTAATTAGAACGATAATGGGTTATTTTGTATATGTTTCTTACTTCTCTATAAAATTCAAATTGGTTTCAAAACACGCTCAATTGTTACCTGCCTCACTCCAAAAATACAACTTAGGCTGTCCTCATTACCAAGGCATGAGATGTGTAATCCTGTCTTCCTTTTTAAATAACAGGGCGTTGAAGTTAATTTCTTGTGATGACATAAATACATTGCATAAAGTATCACAGTTTTGTAAGAATATTTGAAACGTTATAGTGCTTGTTTTTACGTACATCTTTGCGTACATATTATTCAAACGACGTACTGGTTGTTTAGTTGTCTTGCTGTGTATGTGGGTGCATGCGATTGTTGGATTGGCGCGCTTGCACTTGTTTATGTGTGTGTGGAGGGGAGGGGGTGAATTCCAAATTTGGCTCTTTTCACTGACCCCTTTCTCTCTAGAAAAAGGATCCAGTACCCACTACTGCAAGAAATATATATATTTTTAAAGAATCAACATGGCAGCCATTTATGTAGTTTACAAATTAAAATCACAAAAACTAAATATTTTACAAATCTATGCACATGAATTAATGCAATGAATGTGTTTATCGTTCATTTCTTCGTTAGGATCTTTATGTTTTCTTGTCTAGAAATAATAGAAAATAAAATATGTTGCTTCTTATTTCTGTCTGCTATTAGAACTTTTTAATATCAAGTGAATAATAACATGATTGAGTTTTGGTATTCATACGCATAAATGCTACAATTACATCAAAGGCATAAGTAAAAAGTTTGGCAATGACTGTTCTTTTGATGCATTCCAATTGGAAGTAATTTCGATACGATGTCTGAAGAGAAAGAGCGCCCCCTTGTTTAAACATTTACAGCATGCTTACTGTCATTTCAGATTGATGGTTTGGTGAAGTTTGTGAAACTGAATCGGTGTCAGAAGGACAAAATTATATTTGTTTCCTTTCTAACGTTTTAAATTACCAACGATTACTCAAGAGTACGGTCTCTTTGTTCAAAAGCATCTATTCTTTGCGTACTGTCTGCTTGCGGTCATAACCATAAATAGTGTGTACATTTGTTCTTCGAATGGCAATACTCGATTACTGAATAATGATGGCGATTTGTGCACGAATTCTTCTTTTTCTTGCCGTTATTATCTCTAAATCTGGTAAGTTTTATTTCATGTTAGCTTTATTTGATCTTCTCGTACTTATCCCAAGTGGAGACTTTACGATGTTACACAATGAATTCAATATATCAACCAAATCCTTGTTGGATCCTTGTTTTTCCAAATGTTGTTTCATCTCGTAATTCGATATTATTTCATTATTCTCTAAATTTTATAATGGAAGTACACATTGCAAACGAACATTATGAAATCACTACGATCGTGTAGCAATTCCGATCAATGCTAACAGTCCTGGTCGTATAGGTGGTATATATATTCTGTGGTATATCTAAGTTATACTTAGGCATTGCTCACCTTTTCCCACGCCTATTTAACAACTAATCGGGGAAGTTAAATATTTTAATTGTAACATTTGGTCACTGTCACTGTCACTGATTGTGTTTGGCAGAGAATAACTTTGACCAGCGACGTAGCTATAGTGGCGGCACGAGATGGAACGCCCCCCCCCCCCCCACCTCCACTGGTGGAAGTTTTTAAAAGATAATTCATGAGAGGAGACAGCTAGGGCATCTCCCGCACCCCCTAATCGGTAAATTTTCTTTTCTAAATACGAACGGTGCCCCCCTGTATGGACTTGCGTTACGCGTATTATATATGATGCATGGTATTAAACATATTCTAGGTTACTATTCCTTTTAATTTGGTTTCATTTCACCCATACAGGATGCCATGCGTTTGAAGTGTCTATTCAGAGAGGCAACTCTCTTCCAGTCATCGGGGAAGATTTCACACTTGTCTGTACCTTCACGCCGCAAACCAAATATCGACTGGTAATTTGGGAAAGGAGTGGTGGTCTTAATACGCTGGCTTCTCATGACTGTCACGAATATCATTCTTGTGGGGTTGCTGTTCTTGACCAATGGAAATTCAGCTTGTCAGCAGACTATTACAGTGTGAATCTAACAATAAAACGACTGGCCAAAAATGATGGAGATAATTACCGGTGCACAGTAAGCAGCACATATGTGGACAAAAATCCGGCATCAATAAGCATGCAAGTGACACCATTGTCACCAGGTATATCATTCACTATAATTAATTTACAAAGCAAACATCAAGGATACGAAATGGCTAAGAGATGATATATAAGTGTTCTTTTGATTGAAATCTAAATCATGTGTCTTGAATTATGTGAGTAACACTATGGAAAGCTTTAAACAAATAGCAGTCTTAAATGTTTACTTAATATTATGAAACCTACATGACATACATGCCTATTATATCATTATTTTGCGTAGTGTCCTGATAATACCGTCAACAAAATATTAAAATGTTCACTAGTTGCTATCGTACGGAGAGAGGTCTACGATTAAGTACACTGACGATTATTGCCTCAATAATCAGCAATAATTTGAACAACAAAAATAACTCAAACGATGAGTCTTAACATTGCTTTTAAATGAACAATGTTAATCATACGTGATGCACCAATGTCCAACATTGAAATGGCATTCTTTGAAAGGCTGTTTTAAAGTTATTGGTGAATCAATGTCAAGGAAGTAGACCATCGGAGTGGAGAAGTAGAATTCGAAGTGACCTTTATTCGTCGTGACTATTCTCTCTTCTGTCGCCAGCTCCGCCCTATAGGATCCTTATTACTGGTTGGAGATTGAGCCGTTATAGCCATAACAACGCCTCTGTAACGGTAATAGCTGGACAGCTACATGACATCACATGTGAAGCATTCGGGGCAAGGCCTCCTGCAGAACTGGAATGGCGTATACCAGACGATGTAACAGTTGTTCTTCAAGATCAGTCTGATGTCGTACAAGGCAACAGCTATGTCTCTCTGAAGGCTGCTACGATTACGCCATCTAGGAATGACCAAGGAAAGAGTCTTCACTGTGTGGCATCACATCCACAACTAAAAAATAATCTTCAACGCTCAGTTCACCTGACTGTTCATGGTTAGTAAACGTGTTTAATTAAGCAGGTAACAAGTCATTCGGTGATGCCGATGTCATTAAAGCTGTTTCCATCTTTATTTTAACTCGTTATGTATTACTCCGGTCAGGTCGCAAAACGGAGCAGTAGGTATATCTAGAGCAAAACCACTGAAAATTAATGCTTACATATGCTTATTCAGGAGAAATATATATTCTCTATAAGTATATCATTTATACCCAAATGTACAAACGTAGAAAGAAAAGATAACTCGTTGTTTTCAACAGTAGCTAGTGTTTGTTATATGATCGTGCTTATGATTTTTTTTCTTCCTTTCTTTCATTAAGTTCCACCCTCTAGCGTGTTAATTTTTTCAACTAGATATAACAAGGAACACGAGTCTGGGACAATATTAATTTACGTTCAAGAAGGTATATCGACTTCAATCACTTGTAAAAGTATTGGGTCATTACCAGCAGTTGAACTATCATGGACTCTTCTTGGTGACACCAGCAGTATTCCTGGTAACGCAAATCGTTCCAAGTATCACAATGCTTTAGATGGAAGTTTGTTTGACACCAAAAGTACCATCACAATACATCCAGAGAGAAAACACCATGGAATGTTCATTCAATGCCATGCATATTTGGACGAAGTCTTTATTGATCTCCTGTTAGCCAAGTTGATCGTTTACGGTGAGTTCTGATTATTCAATATATCGGGAGTCGATCTTCCTTAAAATAAAGTTGTTGAAAAATGTGTTGCACCTATGGTTTAATCAACTGACGAATTCCTTATCGTAGTTAATAATATTTTGACGTCACCTGGAACTTGGATAGGATAACATTAATGTCTATCAATATGACGACGGGTTTTCTCCTTGCTGTATATATAACTAGATATTACTTTTACGACGTTCAATATTTTACCAAATGACAATTTGACTCAATTAAAGCTTTACCCTTAACCATACATTTTATGTCATTGTAAAGGTCCATCAAATAGTGTTAAAGTGACTATACCAGAGGATATGCACGTCGGTGAAGAAACCAACGTAAGCTGCAGAGCTGTTAATGGATACCCTGCTCCGTTAATCTATTGGTACATCGGATCTAGAAATGTGACACATGGTTCGTCTCTAAAGTCTTCAATAAATATAGATGATCGGTATGATGCTGAAAGTACCCTTAGGCTCATATCTAGGAGGATTGATCATGGGAAACCTCTTCTCTGTCAGGCAGTTCAACCTTCATTACCCTCTATGCAGGATATTCAACCTACACCAAATACAGTTCGGTCACTGAATGATAGCATGGTTTTGAAAATATATTGTGAGTATCCATTTTAATTTAAACCTTTGGTAAGGGAATTACAATAGAGAATCCCCTAAAATTACGTTTCGTATGCTTTTGTTTTGTTTGCTTTATTTCCACACATTTGTATTTATATATGTATGTACAATCCTGGAAATACTTCACTCGTCCCCTGTGTGTTGTCGTTTTCCCATCTTACAACACGATTCATATGGGCTATATTTCATTTTCCTCGTTTTCATGCAGTCTCTCTTAGTCCCACCCTATAAGGCCCAGGTCATTCCTCCCCATCCCCATCCCATGACACTCCTTCACTTGTATCACCTCAAACTAATTGTTCAATATTTCTCTTTCATGTAGACGCCCCAGTTGTGTTCATTATTTCTCGGCGGCTTACATCAAATAAAGTACGCCCATGGTTTGTGTTGACATGTACTGCAGACGCGAATCCTCTCGCCCATATATTTACTTGGTTTTGTAACGGCACCCAGTTTTCTAACGGCACTGGTAACATATCGCTCTCCGAGACTAAACCTGAATGTGAAACGCTGACCTCTAGCGAAGTGCTCCTTCGAAATCCACTGTCAGAAGATCCTTGTGATTTCAAATGCATTGCTTTTTCAAGCTATAGTTCCGGAAGTGCAGTATTTAACTCCACGTTTTCTCGTAAGTAGAAATGTGTTTGTCATTGTATCTTTAGGTTCATTTGTGTCTTGTTTATGGGATTCTCTTTTATCATTATATGAATTTGTGCTTGCTGTCAAATTTTGAGGCACATTTAGATTACTTATAAAAAAGATTAATGATCCAAGACCAGGGAACTTAAGGAACATTCTCAACCTATTTTTTGTTTCTTTACACTCTGCCACTGATTATTCCTAAAATGTAGTTAACCCCAATTCACCTCCTTGGCTCATCGTCGACCAAAACCAAACGACATATTCAGCTCTGTTCGTTGCCTGTCAACTTGGATGCAGCATCGTGTTACGTCACAATTGGATATGATTGAACAAGCTGTTGACACACATATTTAAGATCAACCTCCAGGATTCAATTGAATTGCCATGCCTTTAAATCGGTGAGTCTAACCCATCTTCCATCTTTCACGTTCAGTTATTAACATTTTTTGCATATCCAAAAGTTAGTTAGCAGGTAAAGAAGTGTGTCTTAAGTGACAATTATGGAGACTGCGTTGTCTAGGACACTTCATAGAACATACACTGTAGCTCATTCCGACACAGTTCGAGAGTGCACGAGTTCGCTAATCACGAGTCTGTTTGAAAGTGTTATAAAGTTTTGAAATAGATTATATAGTTACGGACTACATGGCCCGAATTCACAAAGCAAGGTTATATACAAACCTG
Source organism: Strongylocentrotus droebachiensis (assembly GCA_035222895.1). Lineage (NCBI taxonomy): Eukaryota > Metazoa > Echinodermata > Echinoidea > Camarodonta > Strongylocentrotidae > Strongylocentrotus > Strongylocentrotus droebachiensis. The sequence continues at coordinate 44,279 of JAVYIG010000989.1, forward strand.
GTTTGTAAATAACAAAAGGAGGTTTGGCGAAACAAAAGGAGGTTTGACCTCAAACCTTGGTCTGAGCTCAAACCTTGCTTTGTGAATTCGGGCCCATAAGTCTACGCCCTGGCTTTGGGAGCCGGAAAAAGGGTAACAGATGACATATTTATACAAGATTTACACATATGAACAATAATAAAATTGCCTTCTAATCCAATATAGTAAATTAATTTATTAAGACTGGATCCCTTCCTACCTATAAATGATGATTATTAAAGTTTACAATCGCCTGAAACATAATTTGCGTTTAGGTGGTAAATTCAAGAACAGCCTATACAACAGATTAACAAAAACCTTTATCTGTAATGCTATAGGTAAACGATTAAGGAGTACGCAGAAAATAAAGGGTAATATGAAAGCTTCCGTGTATAGCAAGCGCTGAACCCTTTGTTGGACTTTACAGTTTGACTTGAGTTCCATGCACGCCCTATTATATGCCAGCGCGTACAAGTGGCACTGGATAAAATGGTACAGTCAACAAGATGTGTTGATGTTTACCTGGGCCCCGTTGCATAAAACTTTTAACGTAGCGTTAAGCCCCTAATTTAGCGGTAAGTCCAGAAACAGCGTTAAATTTAAAGTTAGCGTTAACTTTCCATTGCATAAAGAGTTAACGTAGTTTTTTTAACGGTAAGCACTACAGAAACAGCGGTAACTTTACTACAGCTATGAAGGTAGCGTTAACTACCATCAATCAATTACGGTAAGCTTTCATTCCAAGATGGCAGCCATACTACATGCCATACAGCACGCCGCTGCTCTAAGAAGAGAGAGGGTATTTCGTGACAGGAGGCATCCCTTGGACCTATACGACGACGAACAAATGTTCAAGTTGTATAGGTTCAGCAGGCAGGGATGCCTCCACCTGATTAATAGATTATCCAGAAGGATCCAACATAGTACCAGGAGAAACTACGCATTACCCCCAAGCTTGCAAGTTTTCGTCGCTCTTCGTTTTTTCGCCACTGGCTCTGTGATGGATTGCACTAGTTGCATCCATGGCATCCACATCTCCACTACATCCAGAACGGTACGGAGAGTCGCTCTAGCCCTCTGCGAGCTCCGGGACGAGGTATTTATTCATTTTTGTAATGTTTTTATGGCATGAATATGATCCATTCTTAGACTTTAAATCCTGTATTAACTATTAGTATTACTATTATTTATGTAAATGTGATCATTTCACTTTTCATGGTTGAATTGGCAAGAAAATCACACATTTTTGCCAATATTCATTCCTTAAAATATATACCCAGTACAGTGTTCATGAGGCAAAACCCCATTACGGTAGATATATGCCTTAATTTGAGATCTTTTATCCATAAATCAACCTTTTAAATTAGTACTTTCAAGTCTCGATTTACAAAAAAATAGCCCTGTCATTGCTATGGAGTCCGTCTACCGTCTGCAGCTAGCCCTACACCCGCGGAGAGACAGCCGACTGGCGTATCGGCTGCGATGGCACCGCAATTTCCCCCATTTACTCTTGGAAGAATCATAATTTTCTCATCCTTATACCAACAAATATTTAGATGACTAATCTAGATCAATTAAACGGCTTACGGATATATATCAGGGTTACTGAAATCAAATTCACGTAACAGAGATTTTATACAATTGTTGTTAAAGTCACTGTAGTCTCCACCCAAATGCAACGAAACTATTTTTTGCGACCAGTCCCACATGTGGAATTTCATGTAAGGCACGAAGATTCTGTACTTACCCGAAGGTTTTGAGTGACCGAGTCACAAACTTCGAGTTTATTTAACACTATAGCATAATAATTTGTCAACACGGTACTGAAAAAGTACTCACAAAAGTTTTGAAATATACACGAACGGTTTTTTGTAAAATTGTTCACCTCTGCTGATCGCAGGTAGATCTAGAGGCTTAGCCTTAGCTCTATTTACATCTTCCGATCCTGCGCGCTGCATCGAATTAAACGTGTAGCGAGAATTATCTAAAGTTAGACACTCAAAATGTTGTTGTGAAAATGAAAGACGGCTGTAGCTATGGTGTTGTCAATTTGTTTTCTTGATCGTGCATAATTTTTTTCATATGATCGTGTCTATACCAGTTGTTTTGAGACGTTTACCAAATGATGAATATAAACACTTTCATACTCCTTAATTACTACCTAAACAATCCATCTTCTTAAGAACAAATTCAGACGTTTTTTGTTAATTGATAAAGCAAAATTAAAGAACTGAAACAGCTGATTTTTAATAAAAAATGGGCCATTAAATATGATAAAGGATACATAATTAAATAGTTATCTTGGATTCAAACATGTGATGGCATCATAGTGGGAGTTTTTTCTAATTTCATCAAATCACTGCTGTTTATATAATGTATTATTCATGAACTATATCAATAATTGAACATGAAACACTTGACTTATATTACCTCCGCCTGAAAAAATTCCCTTATCATAACAATTCGATATAGTGAATTGACTATGATGAGAAATAGTACTATACAATAAAACATACATGGTATATCAAATTAGATGAAAAATCATTTACTTTTTTTTGTTGTTGAATATTAACGCTATTTAAAGTCCATGAATTTGAACATTGGCAAAAGTGTGACATATATGACAACAATTTAGCACATATTTACTCTTTACCAACAGGTGATCAAGTTCCCTGAAACCATTGAAGAAGTCAGAACAGCGCAGGTGGACTTTTTCAACCTCGCTGGCATGCCCAACGTTGTCGGGGCCGTCGACGGGACTCACGTTGAACTGCATGGGACTCCCCTTCTTGACGACGAGTACATCTATACTAATCGGAAGGGCAAGCACTCCATAAACGTCCAGCTTATTTGCAATGCGAGGTACAAGATAACCAACGTGTGTGCAAGATGGCCTGGGAGCACTCACGACAGCCGAGTATTGAGGGTATGTGACGGTTTTATCAGCATCTCTGATCACTATTATCATCACTGCCAATATCATGATTATCATCCTACTCATCATTAAAATCATTATCACCATCATCATTATCATTATCAATCATCCATTAAGCCTATATTAATAATTTTAATTTTTAATTTAAACAAATAAATGTCACATTGATATTAAAGAAATATATTAAAGTACAATGTAATCTCTGACATCTTTCTCAATTTGTTTGCTATGGACTGAGAGAAGCCCAAACTGTATTTGTTTTGTTTTGTTAATCACATTTTGCAAAGATAATAATAATGATACATTTCTTCATAATTCAATACACAGAACAGTCGATTGGAGAGCGTTACGCAGACGGAGAGCTACCTGGCATCTTGGTTGGAGATTCAGGCTACCCCCTCCAGCCTTGGCTAATCACCCCACTACGGGACCCACAAGGCAATGCTGAAAGAAATTACAACAGGCAAGTACTCAATCCATCACGTTCACTCAAAACTCTAAAGTGTTACAAATAATCAGAGAGCCCTTCAATGATTAAAAGTGATGGAATGTATTAGTTTAATAACACAATACCAACTATATTTGTACAAAGTACATCTCAAAATTTGCACATAGATCATATTACCATACACTTTATATACATTTATAAATTATGTTCATTTGAATATAAATAATGTATAACTTAAAAAAGATAAATACATATTTAGATCTTGTAATAGTATATAACTATATTGGGACAAAATGAATACAATTGTAGTTTGAGTCTTTGTTAATTATGTAATAAAGGAAGAAAAGGTCTTGACAAGATAATAGCATATATTATATTGATATTTACAAATGGTTTTTCTTAAAGGGTAAGTTGGGTTAATAAAGATCCTGAGAGATGTAGCATGTACGATGGCTTGCAAAAAATGATTACTACAGTGTTGGATTATTTATTCATTATAATATTTCTGACCACTATGTATACAGGGCACACTGCAGAACACGAGTGACAATAGAACAACTGAATGGGCAATTGAAAAACAAATTCAGGTGCCTGATGGGACAAGGGATCCAGATGTCTGTACCAAGAGCATGCGACATCATAATTGCCTGTGCCGTGCTCTTTAACACCGCCAAAGACCTTAAAGAACCGGAACAAATCATTGAAGTGGAACCGGATGAAGTGACACGCCACCCCGCAGACCAGAACCAGCTGACTGGCATTGCTCTTCGAGCAGAACTCATCAATAATTACTTTTCATAAATGTCATAACTTGTTTGCAAGCACTATACAGTATATTTCAATGTGAATGTATAGATTTAATGCTGTATTTTATAACAACAAAATACAGTGATCATAGTTTTCTGACCTCCTAACTTTAACTAATTTTAGTTGGTTAAGAAACACGATTCTGTCAGGTTAAAGATTGACTTGTACCTAACTGGTCTATGGAACTTGCAAAACAGTGCAATTTACCATCTTCCCTTAAAGGTGGAGTATACATTTAAAGGCTGAAAATATAAACATGTGTAAATCTGAGAGTAATCAAAAGATAAAACCATCTAAAAGTTCCTCTTAAAAATATCGGAACTTGGAATTGTCTTTGTGGAAGTGTTTCTACTTAGGTTCTAATATTTCAGATACTTGTACTGCACAGTGGTATGTTTTGTGCCAAGTAAAGACTGATTCATTTTCAGTTTGGTTATTGCAAGAGGTGCAATTACAATGTGCACATATTCAAATGTACTCTTCACATGTATTGTTAACTTTGAAAAAGAATTGAATCATGCACTCAACAGAATCTGACAAAAAAGTCTTAACAATTACCAATATTCTTTGTTTCATTTGGATTCTAGGTCACTATCAACTTTAAACAGACAGGAATAATCTGACATAATTGTGATTCATTCCGCACATGACAAAGTTATATGTTGTCTGCAAAATGTACAAATTACCTTCTGGTCAAAATCTAAAATACATTGTTTGCTGAGTGGTCCTCTGTCACATCAGTTTATCTGCTATATGGTAGAAGAAGAAATTCCTGAAAATGTTTGGAAGAAGAGAATGAGATGGAGATGGTTTAGGAGAGAGAGAATGGAAAGGGGGAGGTGAAATTGTACATAGTTTGAAGAATTTCCAAAAACGTCTTACCAAATATTGAGCAGGAGAATATTGATATGTTTGAAGTCAATGGAAGCAAATCAAATAACGGTAAATTTTCTAAAAAAGAAAAAGAAAAATCATTTTGCACAATCATGATTTGATGAAAAGTATTCTGACATCACTGCCAGCATACTTTTCATCAAATCATGATTACTTTTCATTAAATCATGATTTTTTTTTTCATCACTTCAAGCTTCTCCTGCTCAACTTGAAGGAGACGCTCTTGGTACTCTTCGTACGACACCCCCTTAGACTTTTTCACTTTTTTTTCCACCAAATTTTGTCTTCATCTTCCCCCTTCTGGGCTCCCTCTCCACAACGATATCTACCTCATCCCCCTCCACCTTCTTCTCCTCCACCTCCTCCTCCTCCTCCACCGCTCCTGCCTCCTCCCCCATTCTGTGGAGAAGCTCCACGGCCCCTGCATTTTGAGACAACTGTGAAGTAGAAATGAAAACAAAACCAAAACTAAATTGTAAATACTATTCCTTTTTTTAGTCAAAAATTTGAAATGGAAATTGCATGGTTTTGTTTTGCTTATTCTCAAGAAATTCAGAGCAGTTGCTCTTTTTATATTAATTACAAAAAAATATATATGACAATAATACATTGAGTAAAATTTTAAAATAAACAATATAACAAATACAGGAAATATTTAATCAAATTACCTTTTCAAAGAAAAAATAAAATTACATTGATAAATTGTAAATTCCAATACACCCTCTACACTTATGTGAGGGTTTTTATGACTCTCCTGTAATAATCAATATTTACCGGCAGTGTCGAAGCTCCAGTCTCGCTGGACTGAGGCAAGATCCCCTCCTTGACTTGGGTTGTCATGGCGCTCAGCACCATCTCATGACTTGCGTTAAATTCAAACGCTCCTCCCCCTGGAGATTGAGAAGACAAAACAAGAAAAGAAGAAGAATTAGATAACACATTATAGAACTTCTTAAAGATATATAAAATGTTTTTTTGTTTTTTTAAGAATTAAATAAGAAAAATATTGAGAATCATTCAATGACTGTCAATACATTCTTACATATGTATTTAATTTAAACCAAAACAATTACACTGACCTTTAATTAGACTACAGTAGGCATCACAGTGATGATGGCAATTTTAGTGTGATATGTATGTGAAATGAAAGATTTGCAGAGTTGTGTTGTCGTCAAGATAGACACCTTACCCTGAGCAATAAAAAGATTGCTTAATAAAAAGCACATATTTACTTAGCCATTAAAAAATTATGTTTGAGCTGTGTAATAAATTTCTATGCACAACTCAAAGACAGACAACAACAAAACAATTGTAAAGTGGCACAGATTTTATTTCACATCGTAATTTTTGTTTTAAAGCAAAAAAACTCACCCGTCTTATTGCGGCTGTCTCTATATTTGTGGGCCTTTGACCTGAGGTCGTTCCACAACAACCTCAGGTCCTTGCCCGAGCGGTTGGGGCAACCTATCGCCGCCATGGTGATGGCTGCCTCCTCCCACGCCCTTTTCTTCCTCTCCTGCACCTACATACAAATAAAGATTGGAGGTAATATTATAGTTTCAGGAACAAGAATGGAATAGCACTCATGCATATGCACATTTTATGTCATTAAAGTTCTAATCCTTGCAAAAAAACATTAACTAATTGTGAAAAAGAATCATCCCATAATACTACAAACATTACAAATATTAAATACAATTAAAAGCATCAGTTATATTTTGTTTCGGTTTCAAAGTGCCCCTTCTATATTTTGCAGTGATTGGTCTCTTCACGCCCCAAATCTGAAGGGGAGGATCTCACCTCAAAATAAAGTCATTTAGGAGGGAATGTAAGTACCATTATTAGCACATACATTTTTATCATATAAATTTCAGAAGTCTTACCCGTTCGCTGCATTTGTTATTCATTCGTTCATTGTTAAGCAATCATTTTTTAAAATAAATTTGTTGCTCAACATGGGGGGAGGGGGGGGGGGGGGGGGGTCTAGAGCACCATATTTTAAAAAAAATTAACACCCCCCCCCCCCCCCCTCTTGAGCAAAATTTATTCAATATTAAAACAACACAAAATATTGTTAGGGGGGGGGGGGGGGTTCACGCAAACCCCTGAACCTCTATTTTGACAGAGGTGCAATTACATTATATACGCAACAATCTAGATATAGGGTACACCTAGATCTATAGTGCCCAATGTCTGTCACAACTGACACAACACACACACTAGCAGGCCTAGCTCGTTTGTAGATGTTGTTAAAAGCTATGGAAAGCACTCGAGTCTTGAACTAAACTAAACTAAGTAAAGCAGCATATTATTCAGCTTTTAGTTTTGGGTCTAACGCAACTTGCCCACGTACGTCACTAATTCAATTAACAACACAGACAGAGTCAGCTTGAATTCGGTTATCATTCTTCTTAGTCTGTCATTCAATGTCATTGACTCATCAAGTTGAAAACCAACTTAAACCACTTAAACCAGCACCTTAGGCTTTATAGGCTTAAGTTGGTGGCCGCACGCGACGACACACCTCCAGTTTAAACACCTTTACGGCGTCTTTTAGAGGAATCCTACCAAGTACCTGCGTCGATAGGACTAAGTCCGTGAGCTGAGTGACTGGTTCATTAAAATAATAAAATTACAACTTGAATTCAACTGAACTTAGAAACAGAAAAATAATCAAGGAAAATATATCGAACTGTGACTCTGCATCGTAAGGAGCATTGTAAGTCGTTTGAAATACCATGGATGATGTATTTCGATGTTTAAATTAATTAATAGCAGACCTTCGCGGACGTATACAGCAAGCAATGTACGATACGCACACACACAGAGATGCCGCTAAATCGCCCCCATAGATCCAGGGGAGATTCGTGGGGCCATCCCGTTCGGCACAGCTGCATCAACACACCATACAATTCATTACCGACACCGTAACAAAAACCGTCATTATATTCGATTCAATTTGAAGAGATTCGCACTATTTACGAAGTCAACATGACTTACAACAATTCATTTTCATTACTGAAGTACTGCAGTCTACAAAAGTGGATCTATAAATTATAAAGGCGTAAACTTACGTTAGTTGGGGACGCCATTGCACCACACTGAACTTCGGTTTCTCGGAACAGTAGCAGACGGTCGACAAAAAATAAACATCCCGCTCGCCGATCTGCGCTTGCGCCTGCTTGTTTCGATCGATTCAATGACGTTGCTATTATAGTAGCTTACTACTCTTTTTATGCAATGGAAAATGCCATCTATAGTAGCTTACGATTATAATTCGCCAGCCAATTATGGTAGCTACTATAGTTTCAATTATGATAAGAAAAAGTTTTATGCAACGGGGCCCAGGAGTGTATTTAAACTGCAGTATCTCTTTGTAGGAGAAATATTGACTACATGACCTCATGACCTCTCCGTGAAGCCCTACCAGTCTACATCTGCAATGTTCTCTGTTTCCTGTTGTCTGGTGAACTATTTTCATTCTCGGCGGATTCTAGTAAACGTTCCTTCGGCTTGAAGAATGGATCAGAGCAAGGTCAGTTTTTGCCTTCAAGGATGTGTGTAATATGCTATCTGATTAAATCTCACAATAAATCATCATAATATTATATACATTTCAAATAATTTCACAAGTACCAGAAATAGCTCGACCACATAAAAGAATATCCGAAATCGCTAGCCTATTTCATCACCCAGTTCCTACCTAAGTTTTTCACACATCTTTCTTAAAAGACTTCTTCCCTCATCAGTCACCTCATCATTTTGTTTAGTTTGTTTGGTTATTGATTTATTAATCTCAGTTGTTATAATTCTTTATTTGGAATAATAATTTATTATTTCGTATATGTTTCTTACTTTTCTTCTGAATTTAAATTGGTTTAAAAACTCGCTCAATTATGACGCCTCACTCTACACATACAACTTAGGCTGTTCTTAATACAAGGGCTCCATATGTGTTATCCTGTTTTCATTAGTAGCTACAATGATGTTTGACTTAATCTCATATTTGAGCATAAACACATAGCTGACTAGCCATGTTACAAGTTTCTAACTCCTCTCTTTCCTTTTGATATGTTGCTACTAAATCATGATTACAATTTGTATGCCTCATGCCCATACAATATGATGCTAATAAATAAGAAGTATAATTAGTACATAAACCACAACACGAACGGTTTTTCGAGTGCAATCAACATTATCAATCTTACCTTCAACAAAATATTTACAAAAATTAGCACAGCTCTGCAAGATATATTTGAAAGTAAACAATTACAATGTATATTGCTTGTACTTACGCTTTATGATAAATTCAAATATTTCTTATAATAAAATCTTACAAACTGGCTGTTTGGCTGTGTTGCTGTTTATGTAGATGTATATGTTTGTGTTGGGTGCGCGTGTGCGTGTGTGTGCGTGTATCTGTTGTGGAGGGGGGGGGGTAGGCATTTCTTACTGACCACTTTCCCTCTGCAGAATGAAGGTAAATAGACGATACTCCAATCCATATATTACTTTTTCAACATTTCTCTAACATTTGTTTGCTTTTAATGGTATTCATTTGAGAGAAAATTATCCACATGGCAGCCCAGAGGCTAAATTTCATGGAGTTTACAAAGTAAAATCGCACGCAAACAAAATATATTGCTTAACTATAATACATTGTAGTCGTGATGAGCGTAGCAGAACATTTCATGCTCTTAATGTGATGAGTAAAAGTAACTTGACTACCCTCTTTATTCGTACACCCATTGTTTTCACTTCGTTAGTGTATTCACTCTTTGTAGTCTAGGAATGATGGCAAATAAATACGTTGCTTTTTGTTTTTGTTTTTTATATGAACTTTTCAATTAAGTGATTGAAAACCACGATCCGTTGTTTGTGTTTTACGCGTGTAATATAACTTGCTACATTAACATCGCAAGCTTATGGAAAACTTCTTTGTTTAATCACCATTTGTTAAAACCTTCCGATTTCAAATAATTTTGTCACAGTGTCTGAAGAGAGCGAGCGCCCCTTTTGTTAGATTATTTATAACATGATTATTGTAATTTCAAATTGATGGTTTGGTGAAGTTTATGAAACTAAACCGGTGTCAGAAAGATATATAATGATGCAAGCATCCATCATGATATTTGTTTCACTTTCAACGTAGAAACAGCATATCGCCGACGAATCCTCCAAATATGGTACATCTCTTCAAAAACGTCGTCTAGCTACTTTCATAGTGTTTGCTTCATTTTACCAGGGCGTCTCTCCAATCTCCCTGCATCCATAACCACAGGCCTTCGTGCGAAATCGGATAGATTTGTGAAAAATTGTTTCTTTGAATGGCAATATATGATGACTAAATAATGATATTGATTTCTGCAGAAGTTCTTCTTTTTCTCGCAGTTATCATCTCCAAATCTGGTAAGTTTGATTTTATGTTTGGATTATTATAAGTGTAGGTGTGCTAAGCCTTGATAAGACTTTGGGAGGTGTAATGAACGTAATAGATGCCCCAAAACCTGAAAGCAATATATTGATACTTAGTTCTTGGATTCATGATTTCCAAACGCTCTATATTTTATAATCTGCTGTCATTGTTTTACTCATTTGGTTACATGAAGGAGCTACATAAATAATACTAAATAACTTGTATATCAATTCAGGTCATTAGTAACAAACCTGTTCGTGAAGCTAAACCATTAAAGCGTATCAGGACAATTACCCCCTGGGCAATCACCCCCCCGGAAAATAACCCCCCGGAAAACTACCCCCGTAGGACGATTACCCCCCGGAAAATAACCCCCCGGAGAATTACCCCCCCCGAGGACAATTACCCCTCAAGGACAATTACCCCCCGGAAAATTACCCCCCGAGGACAACTACCCCCCGAGGACAATTACGCCCCGAGGACAATTACCCCCCGAGGACAACTATCCCATCGAGGACAACTACCCCTCCCCCCTGCGAGGACAACTACCCCCGGGGGTAATTGTCCTTGGGGGGTAGTTGTCCTTGGGGGGTAGTTGTCCTCGGGGGGTGATTCTCCGGGGGGGGGATAATATTGCAGGGGGTAATTGTCCTTTGGGGGTAGTTTTCCGGGGGGTAATTTTCCGGGGGGTGATTGTCCAGGGGGTAGTTGTCCTAGAACCCATTAAAGGAATTGTCCCAACTCGGATCTTTGTCAAACGTATCATTCATACTTGGGCAATGCTTTGAATTGGAAACACTTATTGACAGCTATTTGTGGCAATTCGTTAATATATTATAATGGGAACGTTGGGCCATTGTCGTTCTTCGGTATTGTGTTTAAAAGAAAATGAGTTTGAACAGTGGGCAAACTACAGGGGTAGTGCACGCCTCCCCCCTTCCTCATCCTATATCGAATTACAATTGAAAGGAAGTAAAACAGTGAGATAAAAGAGAAAGAAAAAGAAAAATGTTTAAAGTGGAAATGACAAGAATAGAAGGCACCTGAAACATCATTAGAACCTCCTTCTTAATCAATCTTGAACAGTTGCATTTCATTTGCTGAGTACACCGGTGCCCCTCCCCTCTGGTCCAGTACCCATTAGTTTAATTTCACCCGTACAGGATACCATGCCTTTGAAGTGTCGATTCGGACAGGCGACTCTCTACCAGTCATCGGGGAAGATTTCACACTGGTCTGTACCTTCACGCCGCAAACCAGGAATCGACTTGTCATTTGGGAAAGGAGGGGTGTTGTTAGTACGCTGGCCTCTCACGACTGTCGGGATAATCGTTCCTGTGGATTTACTGTTCTTAACAAATGGAAATTCCGCTTGTTAGCAGACTTTTACAGTGCGAATATCACAATAAAACAACTTCACAAAAGTGATGAAGACAATTACCAATGTACTGTAAGCGGTACGGTTGGGCCAGCGAATCCAGGATCATCTAGCATGCGAGTAACTCCATTATTACCAGGTATACTACTCATTAATACAAATTACAAAGCAAACATAAAGGATAACGTTTTCATTCATACATATCACTGTGGCAAACTATACAAAAAGGGTCTTCCAGTCTTAAATTTTACACACATATTGGCGTGTTCTTAACTTGATATGTTCTACAAAGCATTCGATGAAACAATCAGCGATATAGTTCTGAAAATGTATCTGAATATTCAGCTACAAACTAACTTACACGACAACTCTAGCATACTGCTGGTTAAATGATTACTTCAATGATATTTGATACTCCAATAACTAATTGTTGGAGTTGTAATCTTTTAAAGTTTGTGATAACAGTCAATAGTGGTTAAATGCTGGTTAAATGATTACTTCAATGATATTTGATACTCCAATATCTAATTGTTGGAGTTGTAATCTTTTAGAGTTTGTGATAACAGTCAATAGTGATCACATCTTAAGGATTTAGACTATCAGAGAGAGCAAGTTCTATTGGAGTTGGGGTTTTAATCCTAGATATTCCCTTTTGTGTCGCTAGCCCCGCCCAGTTGGCTCCTCATCACTAATGTAAAATCGAGCAGTTACTTGAGCAACATTACTGTTACGGTATCAGCTGGACAGCCGTACGACATCATATGTGAAGCATACGGGGCAAGGCCTCCTGCAGTACTGGAATGGCGTATATCAGATGATGTAACCGTTGTTCGTCAAGATCAGTCTGATGTCGTACGAGGCAACAGTTATGTCTCTCAGAACGCTGTTACAATCACACCCTCTAGGAATGATCAAGCAAAGAATCTCGGCTGCGTAGCATCACATCCAGAACTACAAAATAATCTTCAACGCTCGGTTCAATTGAATGTTCATGGTAAGAAAACGTGTTAAATATGGAGCATGTCCTCTTTGTAGTTTAGTGGCACCGATGTCATAAAAGGTGAGTTCAGTGTAACTCTTTATGTACCTCTCTACTCTAATCTAAAAATTCGAGCGGTTTCTTGGCTGAAATTTCAATGAATATTTACAAATTTGTATTCACGAGAATCATATTTTATTTATAAGTATTTTATTTCTATCCATATGTACGAACGTAATATATATATATATATATTTCCTTCTTTTTTTCTTCCTTGAAACACTATCTGGTGTTTCTTAAAATATTTGTTCTCAATTTCTCTTTGATTAACTCTTTGTTTGCTTTGTTCGCCGATTTGCACGGACGTAGGCGTGCCAACTTCGCATTTTTGCACAGATGTATACGAGTCAATTAGACATTCATAATACCGCTCGCAGTGTGTAGCCACGCGTTGCGTTTACTATTGTTTACATTGTATACATCGCACACTTTCCGGTAAACTGTTTTTCTTCATAGTGTTACATTCGAAATTACCGTGTATTTAGCGGTTTTCTTTGGATTTTTTTTACTGATGTTACGATGGCACCTGCTGGAAAACGTCAACGTGTGTTTAGTGTAGAGGAGGCTCGAGATCTTGTTACTATGGAAGCATGGAGCATGGACTCTGATTCCGACGAATCGAGCAGTGACGAAGACTCTAGTGATAAAAGTGTTCCCTGAGAGTAGACTGATAGAATAAGAATGAATAAAAATTAATGAAAGAGCTAGAGATGACAGCAAGAAAGAGAGTAGACTGATAGAATAAGAATGAATAAAAAAAATGAAAGAAGGAGATAGAGATGACAGCAAGAAAGAGAGTAGACAGTGATAGAATAAGAATGAATAAAAATAATGAAAGAAAGAGATAGAGATGACAGCAAGAAAGAGAGTAGACTGATAGAATAAGAATGAATAAAAATTAATGAAAGAGCTAGAGATGACAGCAAGAAAGAGAGTAGACAGTGATAGAATAAGAATGAATAAAACTAATGAAAGAAAGATGTATCCTGTCTTGCCGTCATCTTTATATCTTTCTTTTATTATCTTTATTCATTCTTATGCTATCAGTGTTTACTCTCTTTCTTTCCGTCATCTCTATCTTATTATTATTATCATTTTCCTATCTATATGTACCCTATGTCTTGCCGTCATCTGTATATCTTTTTCTTATTATCTTTATTCATTATTATGCTATGAGTGTAATACTCTCTTTCTTGCCGTCATCTCTATCTCATTATTATTATCATTTTCCTATCTATATGTACCCTATGTCTTGCCGTCATCTCTATATCTTTCTCTTATTATCTTTATTCATTCTTATGCTATCAGTGTTTACTCTCTTTCTTTCCGTCATCTCTATCTTATTATTATTATCATTTTCCTATCTATAATTATGTACCCTATGTCTTGCCGTCATCTCTATATCTTTCTCTTATTATCTTTATTCATTCTTATGCTATCAGTGTTTACTCTCTTTCTTGCCGTCATCTCTATCTTATTATTATTATCATTTTCCTATCTATATGTACCCTATGTCTTGCCGTCATCTCTATATCTTTCTCTTATTATCTTTATTCATTCTTATGCTATCAGTGTTTACTCTCTTTCTTGCCGTCATCTCTATCTTATTATTATTATTATTTTCCTATCAATATGTATCCTATGTCTTGCCGTCATCTCTATATATTTCTCTTATTATCTTTATTCATTCTTGTGCTATCAGTGTTTACTCTCTTTCTTTCCGTCATCTCTATCTTTTTATTATTATCATTTTCCTATCTATATGTACCCTATGTCTTGCCGTCATCTCTATATCTTTCTCTTATTATCTTTATTCATTCTTATGCTATCAGTGTTTACTCTCTTTCTTTCCGTCATCTCTATCTTATTATTATTATCATTTTCCTATCTATATGTACCCTATGTCTTGCCGTCATCTCTATATCTTTCTCTTATTATCTTTATTCATTCTTATGCTATCAGTGTTTACTCTCTTTCTTTCCGTCATCTCTATCTCATTATTATTGTTATTTTCGTATCAATATGTATCCTGTCTTGCCGTCATCTTTATCTCTTTCTCTTATAATCTTTATTCACAGTAAAGTCCTTTCATTTCATATCACTATTTCTCTCTCATAATGTCTCTCACGTCCGTTCTCCATATTTTATTCATTGCATACTCCACTCGTCAATCATTTCTGATAATAAGCTCTCTCACAATAAAGTAAATGGAAAACAATGCAATATAGTTTATATTTTAAGATTGATTCATTCTTTCTTTGTATATCTATGGCTGTGATAAATGTACTTGAAATCAATTTTATTGAGGGGTAAAGAAGGTGAGAGAACAGATGCGGTGAACATTCATAATGAGACATTTCAATAAGATGCTGATTATGTCATGTATATCACATATAATATATTATGCCTATACCATTTTTACATGCTCATACCAGTGGGCAAAATCAATAACATTCTCTTATTTCTTATTGACTTATCATGGCACAACAAAGAAAAACATCCCCACGACGTCCCTTTTCATGCCCCGCTAAACCGGACATTGACAATAACCTGGGGTAATAGGGATTTCAATGGGCAGATTAGCCCATTGTCAAGGGTGGCTGAGCGGGGTACTTTCAAGTCTCTCCCTATTGAACTTCTTTTCTTCAACAACCTAAATACTAACCTTCTGAATTGTTAGAATACTTGAGCAAGGTATGTAAAGAAAGGTAAGAAGTCCACCTTTCTAATAGATTCGATTTGAAGATGTCTTATCATTGCTAAATAAGAAATTCTAGAGGGATAAAAAACTGCCGTAAATAAGAAAAATTAAACATTATATAATTATGATTATTATAAAAATGATAATTCAAAATATAACAAATGACAGTTCATCGAAAAGCACGTTTTCCGGTCTACAACTTTGCTGCACAATATTTTTCATCATGATCATCCAGTGAAGAGTTATAGCCTCTTGATTCAGCAGAGTCAATAAAGATTCCCTCGAAATGTGTGACCCTAAAAGAATGTGGCACAGGGGTTTTTTTTAAGTGGCGCATAAAGAGTTAAGTTATGCCCTCTAGCCTGATGCTTTTTCTTTCTGGAGGAAGCGTGGAAAACGTACAAAGGTCAACCACCATTTACGTTCATGAAGGTTCATTGACTTCAATCACTTGTCAAAGTATTGGATCACTACCAGCAGCTGAACTATCATGGATATTTGACAACAATACAAGTCTTCCAAATATTAACATAAGTCATTTGAAGTATCGCAGTGTTTTAGATCAAAGTTTGTTTGACACCGAAAGTACCATCAAGATACGTCCAGAAAGAAAACACCACGGAATGTACCTGTGGTGCTTTGCATCTCTGGAAGACTTTCTCGATCTTCAGGTAGCTAAACTGATGGTTTATGGTGAGTTTAGGTTCTTCAATATGCCGGTATTCGATATTGATTGCACTTATTCGGAAATGTTTTTTTGTTTTTTTACTGAAAGTCCCATTCATCACTTATAATTAAAATGGTTACCGTTTAATTTATTAAAAACTACTAAATTATTACGAAATTGTCAGTATAGTTAATAACTTGGCGTCTATAGGGCCGGGAGGGGAATAAGCGAATGTTTGTTACCCTGAACCTCGTGTCTCTCGTCTTTGTTATATAACTAAATATTACATTTCGGAGCTTCTATATTTAACCAAGGATAATTTGCTTCTTTAGGGTTTTACCAATAACCATATATGTAATTTGTATACAAAGGCCCACCAGATGGTGTTAGAATGACCACCTCCGGTGATCTGCACGTCGGTATAGAAACCAACGTAAGCTGCAGAGCTGTAAATGGATACCCTGCTCCGTTTATCCATTGGTACATCGGATATAGAAATGTGACACACGATTCGTCTCTTGGAACTTCAACGAATGTAGATGATCGGTATGATGCTAACAGTACCCTTACCATCATACCAAAGAGGAGTGATCATGGGAAACCTCTTCTCTGCCAGGCTGTTGAATTTACGCCACCCTCAATGTGGTCAGTTAAAGATAGCATGGTTCTGAACATATCATGTGAGTATCTAATTTTTCATTTAATATTTTGGGAAGGGCATTATACTGGGGAACCTTCTAAAATGCGTAGGATACTGGTCTATATATGCCATTACCAAATATTCTTAAGATGTTCGTCTGCTATTTGTTGGTTGCCGTTGTCGTTTTCCCAACAGTCAACAGGATGCATATGGAAAACTATTAGTCAAAGTAATAGGCCATGATGTCAATTTTCTCTTTTCCCGCTGGATTCATCAACAAGTTTATATTAGTCCCATCCCAGTCATTAATTCACCTCCCAACTCCCTTTCCCATCCTTATCTCCCCTTCCATTTTCTATCACCTCTTTTCAAAACTGATTTTCAATATTTTTCTTTAACCTAGATGAACCAGTTGTGTTCGTTTCCTCTCGACGGCTTACGTCAACTAAGGTACGCGTTGGGTCTTCCTTGACATGTACCTCAGACGCTAATCCTCCTGCGTTTTTCTTCAAGTGGCTCTGTAACAACAAACACTTTTTTAACATAACGCTCTCCGAGACTAATCCAGAAGGTGATTCGTTGACTTCCAGCGAAGTGGCGGTTCGAAACCCCTTGTCCGAAGATCCATGTGTTACAAATGCATTGCTGTTTCAGGATATGGTTCCGGTAGTGCAGTCTTCAACTTCACGTTTTCTCGTTAGTAGTATCGTGCTTTCATTGTCTAGTTAGATTACTTCGTGTTTTGTCCATCTGATTCTCTTATTTCATTATATGAGTCGCCTTCTCTTTTTTTGCTTTAAAACAAAAAATCTATATTCAGATACAAAATCACGGATAGCATCATACCTCAACTTCTAGTCTGTATTTTAACATAAACAAAACGTATTTGCTTATTATTTTCGTTACTACCTTTCTTTCAAATTGATTTACCACACTCGCTATTTACAATTTGAGTCGCCTTCTATTTTTCAAAATGATTTATTATCCGAAATAATGGAACTGAATACACAGTCTCTATCGATTTTTTTTTCTTTGCACTTAACCACTGCTGTACCTAAAAATACAGGTATCCCTGATTCACCTTTTGGGCTCATCGTTGAGCAAAACTAAACGACTTCTTCAGCTATCTTCGTTGCCTGGCAACCTGGATTCAACATCCACCCACGAAATATCTGGAGTTGAATAAAGTCGTACAAAATATCGACACAAATGAATAAGATGAAGGAATGAATCGAGTAGCCATGTCTTCAAATCGATAAAGCTAGTCTATCGTTGTATTTGTTCATGTATACGTATTACCATCTTGTCAGTCATAATGCGGAGCAGGGTGTCCGTAAAATTAGGTTATTGAGACTGCGCCATCTTCGGCGCTTCACAGACCCCAAGCTATTCCTACACCTGACATATTTGATCTTCTTTTAGTTTTATTAGGTTTGGCGTGTATCGTTCATTTAGGAATATTAACCAGAGACTTAGATTGTTAGGCTAGACTTTTTTTTCTAGAAATTTGTTTAAGTTTCAAAATAGAGTAAACAGTTACAAACTATATTACAATAGGTTAAAGAGCGCGAAAAGGGGTTAAAAGTTTGCATATTCATATCAAAGACCTACACACACGAAAGGTTGATTTCTGGAGAAATAATTGAAAATAATTTGTGAGTGTTATTATTGTTATTATGCAAGTGTGGAAGAAAAAAAAAGAAAAAATGCTTCTTGAAGAGCATGGCTCTTCAAATACCTCCATATTCTGAATATGACAAGTAACAGCTTAAAAATGAGGTCCGATTTGTATACACATATTTGTGTAGTCACATATTCATCTTTCGCTGTACAGTGTTTGTTACTTTATCAAGACTATGCATACTGTATTATCATTTTGATGACTCCAGACCCTTGCAGTAGACACACATACTTATATGGTACATGATCAACTTGTTGTGATCGTTTCAACACTATTTCGATCGCACCGCAGTCGCATGACCAGAACTCAACTTTATCTCTAAGCCTAGTTACTCAAGGAATGATAATTTTTGAAGTTTACCATTCACCTGAGAAAAAAATAGGTACAGGCAGAGTGGATACAATAAATCTTAACAAATAATAAATACCACAAAAACAACGACAACAAAACCATTAGGGATAATGTTAATGAGTTCGAAGATTAATGGATTAACGCAGTTGACACTATGACTTTCTTCATACTTGAGCATTTCGGAAAAGAGAGATAACTATTTTGTTTCTCAAAAGATATTGATCTCAATACACAAAACTATTCCTTATACGTACAATCCTAAAGCAGGAACAATATTTTTTAAAATATTAAATTGTTTAATCCTTTAAAACGTCTTCTCATTTTACGTTATACATTGTGAAATAGTGAAATAAAATGGGGATTAGAAATACCACTTTGTCATTGGTAATATTGTGATAAAAATACTAGTTGCACACTGATTCAAACGTATAACAATAAAACATGTCAAAATATTAACTGGGGCACAATATTCATTGGTTATGTGCCTCATAACTTTGTTATCATAATATGTTTTACTTCGAACCCTACCAGTCGAAATCTTCAACTTTCTCTGTTGCCTGCTAGCATGTGCTCATTCCGGGCGGATTCTAACTATTGCCCCTTCGGCTTGAAGAATGGATCAGAGCAAAATCAGTTTTTGCCTTCAAGGCTGTGTGTACTTTGCTAGCTGAATAATTCTCTCAATATATATCATCCGATACACATTTTTAATAATTCCACATGTACTAGAAGTAACTCGACCACATCAATAAGACCTGTGATAAGAGAATATCCAAGATCGGTAGCCCATTTCATCACCCAGTTCCTACCTAAGTTTTCACACAACTTTCTTTAACTCTTTGCCCGCTTCGTTCGGCTAGCGGAACATACAGCGGGCTGCCAACTTCGACTCAAGTCACATTTCATTCACAATACACACGGAACGCATTTAATTCTATTGTACGCACACACACACAATAGTAACGCGTGCTTGTATACACATCACACTTCACTGCACCGCTTTCGCAGAAATTGTTTACATTGACATTTTCCGAGAAAAATTGAGTTTTTGAAACTGCTTTTGCAAATATTCTGATGAGCTAGGATGGCCCCTATTAGGAGGAGACGGGACTTCTTCACTGCTGATCAGGTACGAGAACTTGTGATGGACCCTGTTCCAACAGCCGACTCTGATTCAGAGGAGAGCGAGACTGACTCTGACGAGGAAGATGAGCCTGGTCCCACACGTACACTTTTGCGTAATCCCACAGAACATGATAATGGCGTGGACATCAATCACGATTCAGACAGCGAGTTTGAAGAGGAAATTAGGGATGATGTGTCGATGGTTTCAGCAGAGGATGAGCCTGAGGAGTGGATAAGACTGGACACATTTAAAATAATTCCACATGTATTAGAAGTAACTCTACCACATCAATAAAACCTGTGATAAGAGAATATCCAAGATCGGTAGCCCATTTCATCGCCAGTTCCTACCTAAGTTTTCACACATCTTTCTTAAAAGCCTTCTTCCCTCATCAGTTCATGAAGCTAACATTTTCTTTTGGTTTGTTTGGTAATTGATTTATTAATCTCAGTTCATATAATTCGTTTAATTAGAACGACAATGGGTTATTTTGTATATGTTCCTTACTTCTCTATTTAGTTCAATTTGGTTTCAAAACACGCTCAATTGTAACATGCCTCACTCCAAAGATACAACTTAGGCAGCTGTTCTCATTACCAAGGCCTCAGAGGTGTAATCCTGTCTTCATTATTGAATAACAGAGTGTTGAAGTTAATTTCTTGTGGTGGCATAAATACATTGCATAAAGTATCACAGTTTTGTAAGAATATTTGAAATGTTATAATGCTTGTTTTTACGTACATCTGTGCGTACATATTATTCAAACGACGTACTGGTTGTTTAGTTGTCTTGCTGTGTATGTGGGTGCGTGTGATTGTTGGATCTGCGCGCTTGCGCTTGTTTATGTGTGTGGAGGGGAGGGGGGATCCAAATTTAGCATTTTTCACTGACCCCTTTCTCTCCATAAAAAGGATTCAGTACCAAATACTGCAAGACATATATATATATATATATATATATATATATATATTAACGATCAGCATGGGAGCCATATATGTAGTTTACAAATTAAAATCACAAAAATAAAATATTTTACAAATCTATGCATATATCATAGTCATGACGAGCATAGCACATGAATTAATGCAATAAATGTGTTTACTAGGGTATCCAGACTCTCTCTCCCATTCCTTCCAGCCAATTGTTCAATTTTCGTTAGGGTCTTCACGCTTTCCAGTGTAGAGATGTTAGAAAACAAAATACGTTTTCACGCATTCTAGTGTAGAGATGTTAGAAAACAAAATACGTTTTCACGCATTCTAGTGTAGAGATGTTAGAGAACAAAATACGTTTTCACGCATTTTAGTGTAGAGATGTTAGAAAACAAAATACGTTTTCACGCATTCTAGTGTAGAGATGTTAGAAAACAAAATACGTTTTCACGCATTCTAGTGTAGAGATGTTAGAAAACAAAATACGTTTTCACGCATTCTAGTGTAGAGATGTTAGAAAACAAAATACGTTTTCACGCATTCTAGTGTAGAGATGTTAGAAAACAAAATACGTTTTCACGCATTCTAGTGTAGAGATGTTAGAAAACAAAATACGTTTTCACGCTTTCTAGTGTAGAGATGTTAGAAAACAAAATACGTTTTCACGCATTCTAGTGTAGAGATGTTAGAAAACAAAATACGTTTTCACGCATTCTAGTGTAGAGATGTTAGAAAACAAAATACGTTTTCACGCATTCTAGTGTAGAGATATCAGAAAACAAAATACGTTTTCACGCTTTCTAGTGTAGAGATGCTAGAAAACAAAATACGTTTTCACGCTTTCTAGTGTAGAGATGTTAGAAAACAAAATACGTTGCTTCCTATTCCTGTCTGCTATTAACATTTTTGAATATCAAGTGAATAATAACACGACTAAATTTTTGGTATTCATACGCACCATATATTAATTGCTACAATAAAATCTAAGGCATAAGTCAAAACTTTGCAAATGACTGTTTTTTTTTGTTCATGCATTCTAATTGGAAGTAATTTTGTCACAATATCTGAAGAGAAAGACCGCCCCTCTTGATTAAACATTTACAGTATACTGTCATTTCAAATTGATGGTTTGGTGAAGTTTGTGAAACTGAATCGGTGTCAGAAGGACAACATTATATTTGTTTCCTTTCTAACGTTATAAATTACCAACGATTACTCAAGAGTACAGTCTATTTGTTCGAAAGCATCTATTCTTTGCGTACTGTCTGCTTGCGGTCATAACCATAAATAGTGTGTACATTTGTTATAAGGTCGTGAAATAGAAGTTCTTCGAATGGCAAGTTTAGATTACTGGATGATGATGGCGATTTGTGCAAAAATTCTCCTTTTTCTTGCCGTTATTATCTCCCAATCTGGTAAGTTTTATTTCATGTTAGCTTTATTTGATCTTTCCGTACTTATCCCAAGTGGAGACTTTACGATGTAACAAAAAGAATTCAATATATTAGACAATCATCGTTGGATTATTGTTTTTCCACATGTTGTTTCATCTCGTAATTCGAATACTATTTTATTATTCTTTTTAATTTTATAATGGAAGTACACATTTTAACGAACATTTTAAAATCACTACGATCGTGGAGCAATTCCGATCAATGCTAACAGTTCTGGTCGTACAGGTAAACTATCAAAATATTTTACCAACTCACAATTATGTGGTATACCTAAGTTATACTTAGGCATTGCTCACCTTTTCCCACACGTATTTAACAACTTATCGGGCAAGTTAAATATTATAATTGTTACATTTGGTCACTGCCATTCATCTTAAATGTTTTTGGCAGAATGTGTTTTGACCAGTGACGTAGCTATAGTGGCGGCACGGGAGGGAACGCCCCCTTCCAGTGGTGGAAGCTTTTAAAAGAGAATTCATGAGAGGAGACCAAAACATATAGAGAAAGGGAAAAGGACCACAAAAAAAGACAGCTGGAGCATCTCCCGCACTCTCGTAATCTGTAATTTTCCTTTTCTAAATACGAACGGTGCCCCCTGGATGGACTTGCGTTACGCGTACTATATTTGATGCATGATATTAAAATCCACTAGGTCACTTTTTCTTTTAATTTGGTTTCATTTCACCCATACAGGATGCCATGCGTTTGAAGTGTCGATTCAAAGAGGCAACTCTCTACCAGTCATCGGGGAAGATTTCACACTGGTCTGTACATTCATGCCGCAAACCAAAAATCGACTGGTAACTTGGAAAAGGGGTGGTGGTCTTAATACGCTGGCCTCTCATGATTGTCAGGAATATCGTTCTTGTGGGTTTACTGTTCTTGACCAATGGAAATTCAGCTTGTTAGCAGATTATTACAGTGTGAATCTAACAATAAAACAACTGGCTAAAAATGATGGAGATAATTACGAGTGCACGGTGAGCAGTTCATATGTCGGCCCGGGATCAACTAGCACGCAAATGACACCATTGTCACGAGGTATATCATTCACTATAATTAATTAATTAATCAACGATACAAAATGGCTAATTGACGATATATAAGTGTTCTTTTGATTAAAATCTAAATCATGTGTCTTGAATTATGTGAGTAGCACTATGAAAAGCTTTAAAACAAATAGAAGTCTACAATTTTCACTTAATATTATCAAACCTATAGGAGATACATGCCTATTATATCATTATTTTGCGTAGTGTCCTAATAATACCGTCAACAAAATATTAAAATGTTCACTTGTTGCTATCGTACGGAGAGAGGACTATGATTAAGTACACCAACACTAATTTGAACAACATAAATATCTCAAACGATGAGTCTTAACATTGCTTTTAATGGAGCTATGTTAATTATACGTGATGTCCAACATTGAAGTGGCATTCTTTGAAAGGCTGTTTTAAAGTTATTCGAGATTCCATGTCAAGGAAGTAGACTATCAGGGTGGAGAAGTAGAATTCGAAGTGACCTTTATTCGTCGTTACTATTCTCTCTTCTGTCGCCAGCTCCGCCCTATAGGATCCTTATCACTGGTTGGGGATTGAGCCGTTACAGCCCTAACAACGCCTCTGTAACGGTGATAGCTGGACGGCCACATGACATCACATGTGAAGCATTCGGGGCAAAGCCTCCTTCAGTACTAAAATGGCGTATACCAGATGATGTAACGGTTGTTCTTCAAGATCAGTCTGATGTCGTACAAGGCAACAGCTATGTCTCTCGGAATGCTGCTACAATCACGCCCTCTAGGAAGGACCAAGGAAAGAGTCTTCACTGTGTGGCATCACACCCGGAACTACAAAATAATCTTCAACGCTCAGTCCGCTTGACTGTTCATGGTTAGTAAACGTGTTTAGTTCAGTAGATAAACAATTATTCGGTGATGCCGATGTCATTAAAGCTGTTTCCATCTATCGTTATTCTAACTCGTTATGTATTACTCCGGTCATATTGCAAAATCGGAGCAGTATGTCAATTTAGGGCAAAATCCCTAATGAATGTTTACATATGCTTATTCAGGAGACTTATATATTCTCTATAAGTATATTATTTATATCCATATGTACAAACGTAGAAAGAAAAGATAACTCGTTGCTTGCAACATTATCTAGTGTTTTTTATATGATCGTGTTTATGATTTTTTTTCTCTCTCTTTCATTA
Organism: Strongylocentrotus droebachiensis; assembly: GCA_035222895.1. Classification (NCBI taxonomy): domain Eukaryota; kingdom Metazoa; phylum Echinodermata; class Echinoidea; order Camarodonta; family Strongylocentrotidae; genus Strongylocentrotus; species Strongylocentrotus droebachiensis. The sequence goes on from JAVYIG010000989.1 coordinate 68,983, forward strand.
AGTTCTACCCTCTAGCATGTTACTTTTTTCAACTGGAAATAACAAAGAACACGAGTCTGGGTCAACATTAATTAACGTTCAAGAAGGTACATCGACTTCAATCACTTGTAAAAGTATTGGGTCATTACCAGCAGTTGACATATCTTTGACTTTTCTTGGTGACACAAGCAGTATTCCTGGTAACGCAAACCTTTCAAAGTATCGCAATGCTTTAGATGGAAGTTTGTTTGACACCGAAAGTACCATCGTAATACATCCAGAGAAAAAGCACCATGGAATGTTCATTCAATGCCATGCATCTTTTGACGAAGTCTTTATTGATCACCTGTTAGCCAAGTTGATCGTTTACGGTGAGTTTAGATTATTCAATATATCTGGAGCCGATCTTCTTTAAAATAAAATTGTGGAAAAATGTTTTGCACCTATGATTTAATCAACTGACGAATTCATTATCGTAGTTAAAAATATGTTGACGTTACCTGGAACTTGAATGCGATACAACTTACGTTTGTCAATAGGACACTGGGTTGTTTCCTTTCGGTTTAACTAAATATTACTTATACGAGGTTCTGTATGTTACCAAATGACAATTTGAGACATTAACGTTTGACCGTTAACCATATAGTTCATGTCATTGTAAAGGTCTATCAAATAGTGTTAAGGTGACTATACCAGAGGATATACACGACGGTGTAGAAACCAATGTAAGCTGCATAGCTGTTAATGGATACCCTGCTCCGCTCATCCATTGGTACATCGGATCTAGAAATGTGACACATTGTTCGTCTCTAAAGTCATCAATTAATTTAAATGAACGGTATGATGCTGAAAGTACCCTTACCCTCAAACCAAGGAGGATTGATCATGGGAAACCTCTTCTCTGTCAGGCAGTTCAACCTACATCACCCTATATGCAGGAAATTCAACCTAAACCAAATGCAGTTCGGTCAGTGAATGATAGCATGGTTTTGAAAATATATTGTGAGTATCCATTTTAATTTAAACCTTTGGTAAGGAAATTACAATACAGAATCCCCTAAAATTACGTAAGATATTTGTCTGTCAACACGTTTATCAACTGTGAAAAGTTTCGTATGCCTTTTGTTTTGTTTTCTTTATTTCCACACATTTTTATTTCTATATGTGTGTAAAATTCTGGAAATACTTAACTCGTCCCCTGTGTGTTATCGTTTTCACATCTTACAACAGGATGCATATGTATAACGATCAGTCAAAGTCATAGGCTATATTTCATTTTCTTCCTTTTCCATGCATGTCATTGACAAGTCTCTCTTAGTCCCACCTATAAGGCCCATATCATTCCTCCCCTTCCCCATCACACGTCACTCCTTTACTTGTATCACCTCAAAGTAATTGTTCAATATTTCTCTTCCATCTAGACGCCCCAGTTGTGTCCATTATTTCTCGGCGGCTTACATCAATTAAAGTACGCCCATGGTTTGTGTTGACATGTACTGCAGACGCGAATCCTATCGCCTATATATTTACTTGGTTTTGTAACGGCACCCATTTTTCGAACGGCACTGGTAACATATCACTCTCCGAGACTAAAACTGAAGGTAAAACGCTGACCTCTAGCGAAGTGCCCCTTCGAAATCCACTGTCAAAAGATCCTTGTGATTTCAAATGCGTTGCTTTTTCATGCCATGGTTCCGGAAGTGCAGTATTTAACTCCACGTTTTCTCGTAAGTAGAAATGTGTTTGTCATTGTATCTTTAGGTTAATTTGTGTCTTGTGTATGTGATTCTCTTTTATCGTTATATGAATTTGTGCTTGCTGTCAAATTTTGATGAAAATTAGATTATTAATGAAAAGATTAATGATCCAAAACCAGGGAACTTTAAATAAGGAACATTCTCAACGATTTTTTTTTCTTAACACTTTGCCACTGATTATCCCTAACATGTAGTTAACCCCGATTCACCTTCTTGGATCATCGTCGACCAAAACCAAACGACATCTTCATCTCTGTTCGTTGCCTGTCAACTTGGATGCAACAACGTGTTACGTCACAATTGGATATGATTTAAAAAACGTCGACACAAACAATTAAGATCAACTTCAATAAATCTACAGAGTGGCCATGTCTTCGAATCAGTGAGTACAACCCATCTTCCATCTTTCACGTTTAGGTATTAACATGTTTTGCATATCCACAAGTTAGTTTGCAGGTAAGGAATGATGTCTGAACTGTTAACTTTATATGGAGACTCCAATGTCTAGGACACTTCATAGGCCATGCACTGTAGGTCATCATGACACAGCTCGAGACTGGAAGAGTTCGCTAACCACGAGGCTTTCTAAAAGTGTTTTAATATTTTGTAACAGATTATATAGCAACTCACTACGTAAGAGTACGCCCTGGTTTTAGTATCCGGGAAAAGAGTAAAAAATATATTTATACGAGATTTACACATATGAACAATGATAAATTGCCTTCTAATCCGTTTTAGAGGATCGATTTCTTTAGACTAGATACCTTCCTACCTATGAATGATTATTATTAAATTGTACAATTGCCTAAAACATAATTTGCGTTTAGGTGGAATATTCAAGAACAGCCTATACAAAAGATTAGATTTAAAAAAAAATCTGCCATAGGTAAAACGATTAAGGAGTACGCAGAAAATAAAGGGTAATATCAAACATTCCGTATATAGCAAACGCTGAACCCTTTTGTTGTACTTTTCAGTTTGACTTGAGTTCTATGCACACCCTATTATATGCCAGCGCGTACAAGTGACACTGGGTACAAATTATAGTCAACAAGATGTATTGATGTTTACTGGGAGTGTATATTTAAACTGAAGTATCTCTTCGTAGGAGAAATATTGACTACAGTATATCAACTGGGACCCCTTATATCACAAGCAAGATATTCGTTGGTAATTGGTTCACTTTCGGCTCATAGGCGATCGCCAAAATAAATTGTTTGTGATTACTGGAAAGAAAATTCTTTCTTGGAAACCCAAACGTATTTTTTTTAAAATATAGAATAGAACGTCTTTATGTCCATAAGGGTATTAAGACATAATACATATATCCCCTAAACACTTCTACCATCGTGTAAAATACAACAGTTTATATAATTCCATGTCATTCCTATTCCTAAATATATTTACCTATTGTATACAACTTTAATGGCATTATATCGAAAGTGAAAATTCAAATAAAAGGAATAGTCAATGGTTGACTCATTATAACAACTTTAATGATACTTCCAAAAGAGCTAATTATCTCCTTTTATTTGAAACTGACAGCGAAACCTATGCTCTTCAGAGAGATAGATTCCTTTTACTTTCGAAGCACAATAAAGAAGTGCATGCTGATCATATCAGCCACTTTCCTTCTTTCCACTCATTCAGTCATTGAAAACCGTTACTACTCATCGTTTATTCTTTTATTCTCCGGATATTCTGCTAGGTTGCAGGATGGTTTATGCAACGCACCTCCTAAGTTGAAATATTCAAGGAAATGAGACGTATTATCAACATGGACGAGCGTCTTCCAATGTTTCTCTTCCTCACCTTCATCGTTTCGAAGACATATGCGATTAGCGCATCTACTAGTATTCAGAACCAAGAAATCCTCCCAGTCGTTGGTGAGAATATAACACTAGCCTGCTCTCTCACCCCTCCGTCGACATATCGCCACATGTCTTGGGTGGACAGGAATAGCAATGTTCTAGCTACATGTCAAGGGGTGGGATGCAGAAAGGAGCAAATTGTTACGGATATGTCAAAGTACAGTTTGAGGGCAGATTCTTCCTGTGGAAATTTAACTATTAGGGATTTAACAGTGGATGACAGCGGCAGATATCGGTGCCTATTTTTCACATCTTCCGATTCAGTTCCCAGTGAAATCGTACTGAAGGTACTGTTATCAGGTAATGTTTTGTAACACTATTCTGGGTATCTTAATCGGGTTGTCATGTGTTCGAAATTAAAATGTGTGAATCATTACTCATTCAAAATCAAGACAACATCCGTGTCGGGTGTAGCGTCATCAATAACTGATACTTATAATTCTTATTATAATACTATGATATGATATATCGAGTTTTATTAATAAACGGAAATAATCCAAACAATGGTATTTTACTAACATTATTGACATAGTGATGTTTTCTTTTGTTTATGTAAACACAATGTCCTACAATTTGGTGAACACCCGCGTTGACACAAATATATTCCAGTGGTAACCTTTCATAAACATGTACATTTTTATTTATTTCCAGCCGCGCCTAGATTGCTATCCATCACCGACGATCGATCTGAGGATGGACACAAGAATGGAGCATCAGTAAGCATCACATATGGGCGAACCCTAAACCTAACATGCTCAGTCCGAGACGCTCGACCACCTGCAGAACTCGCGTGGCACTATGATGAAGAAGTGCAGGTTCAACCGAAGGATCAGTTTAACGCTGTTCATGGTGACGCTTACACCTCTCGAAGAGTTGTTGCTGTTACTCCGTCTAGGGCTGATGATGGAACGGTTTTCCGCTGTGTGGCTTCGCATCGGGAGCTGGAAAATGAGCTTCAATCAACCATCCGTCTAGATGTTCAAGGTGATCGATTATTGATATCACCCAAGACAGATATCATTGCGTGAATTGAGAGAATAAACATCTGAACCTATGATATTCTAATCTTAATATTATATACAACATGTTCTAAAAACTCCGAATTACCCAAATTGCTTTGACACATTTTCACCTCTACAAATCGTGATAACAGACGCACGTACCTGTAATGACCGCTAATATAGCATGATTCAATGATTATTTAAATATTTTATTGCGAAACAAGTCTACCCTCTCTCCATAGAAAATAAGAACTTGAATCAATTAAGTCTACATGCCAATTTTGTTCTCGTCTTATTTAGTCTCGCCAACAAACCTGCGGCTCACCAACTCTGACTCAATGACTATCGACGAAGCAGGAACAAGAAGTGTCATTGTCATTGAAGACTCGGTAACATCATTTACCTGCAAGAGTGTAGGGTCTCGCCCTAAGGCCGTCATATCATGGACCATTGGTTCAGACGACGACCTGGGTAGCACGACCTCTACGTCAACCACGAATGAGGCTGATAAAGGTTTACGTGACACCAAGTCCATTCTACAGTTGATTCCAAAGAGGAGGCATCACCCTAAACTTCTGCGTTGTGTGGCCCGTGCTGGTCTGAACCAAAATCAAACAGAAATGAGGGTTATCGTATATGGTGAGTATTCGTACTTTATATTTTAATACCTCATCTTCTCGATTTCCCAACAGAATACCGAATGCGGCCTGGGACATAACGCTACACACTTGGACATTGATATATACCAGATGCATATATTTTAGCATTTTGAATAAATTGGTGTACTTTTTATCATGGTTTGACTTTTGTGAAGCAATATATTTTAATAAAATGAAAAATTAGGACATTTCTAGTGGCTAACTCTTCTTATAGCTAAAGGAAAACTAATATAGACATGAACATAATTCATTTATTGTGTTAGAGTATCAGTTACTTGTGATACATATTCTGTTGCTGTTTATGATATCGGGAAAACCAATTTCTGGTAAGGGTATATGTTTTTAACCTTTGCAAGTCACTGGGGTTTTATATCCATAAATATAATGATATACGAAATACACTTAAATTTACAAGGACCACCGGATCCTCCCTATCTAAATGGAACAGAAGGATTGCAGGATGGAGTGTCATCAAACGTGACTTGCACATCGAACAACGGCTACCCAGCACCAGCTTTCCAGTGGTACTTTGGATCAAAGAACGTCACAAAAGATTCTAATACACAGTCTTCGAGGAATAGACATCATCGAATGGATGCCATAAGTGTTTTCAATTTCACACCGACATTAAACGATCATGGGGAACTCCTTGTCTGTCGGGTTTTTCAACGAACTACTCAATCAGTGGAGTCTTGGAGAATCACTGCGGTTCTTAATGTTCTCTGTAAGTCTCCTTTACCTAATGTCTTCCCGAAAAGTCATAGTGCACATTTCCTTTTCTCCAAGAGTTAATTGAATGATTAACAGTAGCTAACGATTGTGAATTCCCTTTGCAAACCATGAACTTTCGTCCACACATCTTTGAGTAACTTTATAAAAAGTAAATTATTATAATATTTGCTTTATACATGTAGACTTTGTGTGTCATTTTGGAACCACCAACTTGACGATTCATTACATTGGTGAGGGCAACAGGAAATTCTGTTCGTTTCTTCTTTTCTGCCATTCTCTTATTAAACTTAAGAAAGCCTTTGCATTTGCCTATTTCTTTTCTTTTCTAAAATAGTTCTAACATATTTATTTTGTCCTTCTGAATCCAGATCCTCCCGCAATTAAAAGCTTCTTTGTTCGTCGGATACCCATTGGCCAGCGAAAGGTCAATGGCATCTTTACCTGCACATCCGATGGAAGACCCCCTGTTTCTATAGCCTGGCTCTATAATGACACGAAAGTTACCAACGGCATCCGCCATCAGATTCACCACAGCCTTCTGCAAGAATATACCTCGATGTCGAGTATTCTGATTATTTCAAATATATCGACAGAAGACGATGGCAACTATACATGTTTTGCTAAGACAAGGCTTGGGAACGACAGTGCAGCTATAACATTTTCATATTCTGGTAAATATTTCACTATCAGACCAAGGTGCTTTTAGGTATAAGGATCAAATATTTTGAAGAGATGATTACGATTTTTCCCACAATGATTCGTGAAAATTACGTTTGGCTTGACTTTGCCAAGGACACGTCGTAAATATAATGACTGTTATTCAGTTAAACGTTTGGTTCAGGATAAGGCTTTACAGTTACGTTTCGGTATAACACTTGGGTATATATTTAAAGTTCGGATAGAGGAAAGAAAATGACCAGGGGAGAATTGCCGCCGGATCATCTCTTAATGATATGATACAACAAACTAAGCGAATTGATTGGATACTAGTCGATTTGTTTTATTTCTTGAATAGAATACCCTTCACAGCATTAATTTTCACCGTTTAACAAATACTTCCAGGAAGTCCAGATCCACCCGATGGGTTCTTCGTCGATCAAAACCAGACGACATCATCTATTCTCTTCGTTACTTGGCAACCTGGTATCGCTGACGGGTTTCAGCAAAATTTTACTCAGCAACACTTTATAAAAGGATACCGAAATATATTACGAGGGTTCTCGTATTGTTCATATTTTAACATAAGCACACTATGGTGCTGATTTGAAGAAACAATGTGCAGATGTGAGTATCCATTGGACATAGTTATTTGTATAGAAGTTTACAATATCGGTAACATTAAAAGATGCATGTTGCCCTCACAATGTTTTACCTATCTTTATGCTACAAAATATCTATAAATAATCTTACCTTACATAACTTAGGTTGTGATTGTAGACATTTCCCTGAGTTCAAAAGATAGTTCGCTGATGAATTTTATTAATGGATCGTATGTATTATGATCCTTTGAGACGTGTTCTATGAATCCACAGAGAAGTGGAAATAATTTGAGAATACGGACCCAGGTTTGACATGGTTTCTTAAATATTGATGCAAACATTGTTTTTTTTTTTTTTGGTCCTATGAATCTATGCATGTTTATGGTAAGCTGTACTGTTATTATTTAGTCATGTGTACAGACCTTTGTTATATGAATATACGTCACTTGAATGTAATTTAAACACAAAATGCATTTCACACTGTGTTTCCAGTACAGTGAAAGTTGAACAGTCACTTTAAGTTGTTCTTCAGTAGGTATTAGGTACAAGTATATTTGAGAAAATGAAATATATCACGTCTATCAAAATATGCAACTGTTGGGCGAAGTCGAAATATGATTCCTAAAATTTGTAACACTACATACTTCGATAGTGCTTTGACCCCCTCCCCCCTCCCACTCCAATATGCGCGGATTTGTTTTCTTTAAATACTTTGTACTTCTTTGATATAAACTGTACCAATAAAAATCATTTGTCATTATCCACCTGTATACAATTTTGGAATGTAACATGTATTTTCGCTTATATTAGTGTCCTTGTCTAGATAAACAAATCATCACGCGTTTGCCTTGTGTGTACATGTTTAAGGAACTTATTAAGTCCACCCCTACACAAACTTTCTCCAAATATTGCATTCTGCAGATTTATGTTTTGATTTCTTGTAAATATGCTCGAAAAGAACGATGCGTGTATGGCACGTTTTATTGAATGCACATTTAAACTAACATGAAGTGATTTAACCTCCATGGGGATGTTGAGATTGAATATATATACAGCCTATCATCATCATTGCCAGTGAAGCAAATACGAGGTTTTCAAAGCTCAATTCTTATCGATATGGTGAATTGAAACTAAAGTAGGCTTGCAGTTGCACCATGTGAGAGGGGAAGATTGGGGAGTCCAAAAAAGTACTGATTTCTGAAAATGACTGTTGGTAATCTTTCCTGAACTTGAGCTGAACTATAGTGCCGGTCATAAGGAGAGGATTGGTGGTAGGAGGGGCTCGACGTTTGGAACAGGTTGACTACCCGTCGCCATCAGTTATGTTTAGATTGTTATTAGTTAACAATGGTTCATAGTTGTATTAATTAGTATGAAATGGCTATTTGATAGGTTTAGTGCTGATACTTATATTTTAATTTTCAATATAAATTTTAAGTCACTGTTTCACATTTTCTTGTAATTTTTCTGGAGGTTAAATAATCAATTAATCTTGTTCAAAGTGTTATGGAAGAAATGGGAAGAATACATGCAATTCAGTAATTACTGAGGGTTGCATCCATTTATTGCGTTATAATAATTTTCAGCGTGCACATAAAATAATATATATATTCAATTATACTGTTATTCTCCTACACCAAACTATTATATATAATTATGTAGATATAACTGACTGGGATAACTTGGTCTCATTATTTATTCAGCGTTAATTTGTTTACCATAGATATTTGTTTGTTTGTGTATTGGGTTTTTACAGACGTGTATCAATCAGATATGATTATTTACGTCTGGTATTATGGAGCATTTTGGAGCATTAGCCTTAGTGAAAAGTGTTTTCATTATTCAACACTACATTACTTATGATTTTCGTCTTTTATGTCAACGGGGCTTTCCCATTGGAAATAGTTATGATAATTTGTTGTTTTAATATGAAAATGTATCTAAGAAAAATCATAATTAAAGAATATTTGTCTATATCGTAAAGAACAATATGTATGCACTTAGTCTTTTAAAAATGAATATTTGAAAAAAGTTGTATGCCTATACATTGAAAGATAATTAATGAATACAGCTCGCCCTGAATGAAACAGCACACTCTGAAGTTTGGATGTGGACATGATAGTGTATCATATCCTGCATCAAAATGTATTTGTTTTGTTAAAGGTTGAGAGCTCCTCACGTGACCAAAAATATGACAATCATTTTAAGGTTGCCCTGAAAAAGTACTATTCACCCACAACAAAAAGTGAGTCATTTGACACATTTAAGCATAATTTTCGTGAGTCAGGTGTAAATTGACTCATTAGTAACAACCAATGAGTCTCTATTGACTCATTTATATTTCACCAGTGTGTCAATCATGAGCTGACGCATTTGCAAAATGCTTCGACTGACTCACATGGTCGTAAAAAATGAGTCAAGATCGACATAAGAGCATTTTAGAAGAAAAAAGTGAGTCAACTTGAAAGTGAGGCTGTATGCATGCGCGCGCATGCTTTCGTGACGTCATCCAAAATGTGCATTCTCGAGCCATATTTGAATTCCCGATCGACGACGCGACGTCGCCATCTTATAAATTGGATTCAGAAGAGTTTTGACTGCAGCTAGTGAAAAATTGGTACTCATAATTATTCATATGGTTTTAAACGATAATTTTTATGACTGGATTCGTGGGCTGAATCTTCTGATTATTATACAAATGATGCATGCGTTCATTTTACGATATCCGCACTCGAGTTGATGAGGCTGTTTGTAACTTAACTATAGATTCTCACTATGAACATGACAGACAATGAAAGCGGACAAAATATACAGTTCCTCAGGAAAACAAAGGAACATCCCTTCACTGCTATTATGTAAAAATGTGTAGAACAGGTGAATATGCATGTGACACCTGTTCTACACATTTTTACATAATAGCAGTGAAGGGATGTCCCTTTGTCTACCTGAGGAACTGTATATTTTGTCCGCTTTCATTGTCTGTCATGTTCATAGTGTCTACTGTATCGCACGAAGCCGTGTCGAATGAAAACATGCATGATCTTGCATCATTGTTTTATACAACGAAACTCCTAGATCCTTGTTATTTGATGTAAAACGAATTAATTCAAGATTGTTTCGTGACAGTATGGGTGACAAATAAATCTCAAGTTAAGGCTTAATTTAGTGCGTACAAAGTAGATTTTTCAGATTCGGGTAGCGGGACCACCGATTACATCGCTAAAATGTGATATTTTAGGATATATTTTCCATTGCAAATGTGGACAGTGACTCTGGCATGGTATGGTATGTGTGTGATAGGCCTAGGGAGTAGGGGGGTCTATGTCATGATGCACCCACAACAAAAAGTGAGTCACCCTTACTCAAATTGATGAGTCACTGGTTTGTCCGTACAGCGAAACACTTGAAGGATCATGTGAGTCACTATGACTCGATACAAATGAGTCTTATTTATCTAAGACTCACTTCAAGTGAGTCTTTAAGACTCATTTGTATCGAGTCATAGTGACTCACCTGATCCTTCAAGTGTGTCGCTGTACGGACAAACCAGTGACTCATCAATTTGAGTAAGGGTGACTCACTTTTTGTTGTGGGTGTTCTAGGGTATAACTTGGGATTTGAAAATTCAGCGAGAGTACGGGATTTCAAATGCCTCCAGCGCCCCCCCCCCCCCCCCCCGGGGTGTCACGGCGTTTACGCTATGCATTCTACTCTGAACCGCAGTCTCATTAACTGCGCTGCCCTTTTTTGTACCTGTATAGCTCCAGCTTTCGGTCTTGAATTTGTGAAAGTTTATTTGTGGTTTGATCGTCTGAAAAGATGGCGGACTCCTTTGATTGAATGAAACATTGAAGGATGTATGATGTTTTAAACAGTGTTCGTTTTGAGACACTGTGAAATAATTTGATTGTTGACGTAAGAACTTGTTCGAGTTCGAGTTAGATAAATCTGGATTTATTGTAAAACTTGATGGAAACCTCAAGACAGGAGCAAATATAAAGGTGGGTTATTTTGCTTGATTATTAATTGTTGATGTAGGATATAAAACAAATATACCCTACCTTCTTTTCAAAGTATTAGTTAAAACTTTGTACATCGGCGACTCCAATAGTACTACTGGAGTCAACTCTTGCCCAAAGATTTAACCTAACAAAAACCTCTGAAGATTCATTTAATTCATGGAATAATTGCAAAACATGATTATCAGTCGACGGCTGAATTATTCTCATTTTACAAGATTTTTTGTTTAAATACAAAGAAAACAATAATCCAAATGTTAAAATTATACAAAGTGAATAACACCAGATTGATAAACACGGTACGTTGGCCACTGTGGTTTAGATAACTCAAGAAATAAAATAGAAGAAACCGGAAGTCGTTACACGCAATTCGAAATTCATTGGAGGTAAGTAATTAAATTTGTGATTAAATTAAACAATATTTAGAGTATTAAAATAAGTAAAACATATCGCAAGATTTTAAGCCGTCAAAGTAGTCAATAAACTATGGACTTTTCGGCAGGGTTTGAGTTGTTTTAATATCTAAGATTTTATATTTTGTATAAGTGATTGACAAATATGACGACATAAACGCATTAAACCGACAATAATTGGATATTGCTGGTAGACATATTGTACATAAGTATATTGCAAGACAGATTTATAAAGTCATCAAACCAATATCTGCATAACTAAAACAAAAGGTGGGATCATCGTATCGTCTTCAAAAACCACATTCCTGTATTCAAAGCAATTATTATTTTTTCCTTTTTCATTTTACTTTGCAAACAAAAAAATTGCATGCACGAGCCAAACGAAGTAGGAGAGAGCACTTTTTTGTATTAGCGCTTCGCATTAGCGCTTCTTAGTTTAAAAAAAAAAATCGGAAGAGGTTTGAAAATTTTGCAACGATCGAGAATATAAAAATTGTCGCAAGTGATCCCAAATGATTACCAGTGGTGAAATTGTGATTACAAAATCTAATTATAGAATGCCAGTTTCACTGTCTTTCATTTAGGGTGGGCAATCCCAATTCGTTGATTATTATGTAAGTTTTGGTATCATACGAACATATATTAATTGCTACAATTACGTAAAAATCCTATGCAAAACTTGTACAATAAATGTTTTTTTGATACCTTCCAATTGGAATTAATTTTGTCACTATGTCTGAAGAGAAAGAGCGCCCCTCTTGTAGACAAGAACATTGACAACATGCATACTGTCATTTCAAATTGTCATTTCAAATTGATGGTTTGGTGAAGTATGTGATACTAAATCGGTGTCACAAGGACATAGACATATTTGTTTCACTTATAACGTTAAAGATCAGCGATTCCTACAACGTATGGACTATTCGTTCAAAGGCGTCAACTATTTACGTACTGTCTGCTTGCGTTCACAAAAATCTATCGTGTGTGTTACAAGCATGTGAAAAAGAATTTCTCCGAATGGCGAGATTCAATTATCAAATAAGGCTGTCGACTTGCGCATATTTTCTTCTTTGTCTCGCCGTTATCATCTCCAAATCTGGTAAGTTTGATTTAATGTTAACTTCATAAAAGTCGCTCGCCCTTAGCCCAAGTGGAGACTTTGGGAGAGGTAACAATGTAATGAATTCAATATAGTTACCAACCAATCATTGTTGGACTCATGTTCTCCACAAATTGTCGAAAATTGTCGAAGCACTACGATTGCATATAAAGTCAGATCACTGGCAAGAAACCTGGTCGTAAATCTGAAGTATCAAAAGAACTGTACGTACCACCTCCCATCTACGTGGTACATCTCATTTATACTTAGTCATTCCTTTTTAAAATTCAAATAATCTACTGAAAACATTCGAGTATTGTCTTTCATTGTTAATGTGTTTAGCAGAGGATGTATCTGATCAGTGGCGTAGCTATAGGAGGCGGCACGGGAGGGTACGCCACAATCCAGCGGTGAAAACAAAAAAAAGAAAGGGAGATTATAGAGAGGAAGAGAAAGGGAGACAATAAAACGCACTATACATCATCTGCAACTCCCCCCTGATCAGTTGTCTTTAACATTTGCATTTAATTGTCCACGAAAGATTGGTGCCGCAACCCCCCCCCCCCCCCCCCCCCCCCATCGTCCCTCCCCAAATGTTCCAGTTCTCTTTCAGTGGTTGGGCTTATTGGATGTATGTGATTAGCAATACGTTCAGTTTCTTTCCCTTGAATTTAGTATGATTTCACCCATGCAGGATACCATGCATTTGAAGTGTCGATTCAGACAGACAATTCGCTACCAGTTATCGGGGAAGATTTTACAATGGTCTGTACCTTCAAGTCGCCAACCACGAATCGGATGGTCATGTGGGAAAGGAGTAGTCGTCTTAATACGCTGGCCACTCAAGACTGCCAGGAATATAATTCGTGTGTGCTTACTGTTTTTGACGAATGGAAATTCAGCTTGTCAGCAGACTATGACAGCGTAAATCTTACGATTAAAAATCTTGACAAAAATGATGGCGACAATTACAAATGCACAGTAAGAAACGAACTAGTATCTGAGACAGCGAATCCGGGATCAGCTAAATTGCAAGTGACGCCATTAATTCCAGGTATATTTTGTATTAAATATAGTTTTTTTTCAAAACAAACATCAAGGATAACGCATTCATTTATGTTAATTCCTAATCATTTATTTAAGATTACATTTCTATCGTATTGTACAACAAGAAATATCACTATGGAAAGATATAAGAAGAAAATATGGTCTTTTATCATTATATTTTACACAAAAATTGGCGCGTAATTAACTTGAAATATTGTAAAAAGTATTCGATAAAACCGTCAATGATTTGGTTTTAAAAATGTTGATGATTTGCCAGTTCGTATCGTAAAGGGAAATATCAATGATTGGTTACAATCAATGATGTCCCATGAAAATTGTTTCTATATATTCGGCAACAAACCATATTAAACGATACCACCTAAATATTGCTTGTAAAATAGTTAAGTCAGTAGTACGTACGTACTACCCATTTATCTAATGTTTGAAGACATAGTCTTTGAAAGGTTGTGATATGAGTAAATATTGATTATATGTCAAGGAATAAGACTATCAGTTTGAGTAAGTACTATTGTAATGAAGGTTTTAATATTGGATATTTCCTCTTCTGTCGCAAGTTGCGCCCTATGGGCTCATGATTTATGATTTGGGATCGAGCCGTTATTACCGTACCGACGCCAATATAACGGTTACTACTGGAGAGCAGTATAACATCACATGTGCAGCATTCGGGGCAAGACCTCCTGCAGTACTGGAATGGCATATACCAGATGATATAATCGTTGTTCTTCAAAATCAGTCTGATGTCGTACAAGGCAACAGCTATGTCTCTCGGAAGGCTGTTACAATCACGCCCTCTCAGAACGACCAAAGAAAGAGCCTCCGCTGTGAGGCATCACATTCAGTACTACGACACAATCGCCAAAGCTCAGTTCACCTGAATGTTCAAGGTAAGTAAACGTGTTAAGTAGAGAACATAATCTCTTCGTTATTACGTGGTGTCGATGTCATTTAAACTGACTCCTTGTATTGTTCTAACTCTACTGCTCTACTCAGATCTCAAAATGTTAACAGTGTATGGGGTATAATCTCAATGAATATTTATGAATGCTTATTTAAGAGATTCATGTTTTCTCTACAAGTATTTTCTTTACATCTATATGTACAAGTGTACAAAGGAAATACTTATGTTTCTTTTAAAAACATTATTTAGTGGTTCTTACATGATTTTGTACATTATTTGTTTGTCTCTCTCTCTTTTTCATTAAGTTTTTCCCTTTAGCATGTTGCTTTTTCCAACTGGAGAAATCGAAGAATACGGACAAGTAACATTCATTTACGTTCAAGAAGATTTATTGACTATAATCACTTGTAAAAGTATTGGATCACTACCGGCAGCTGAACTAACATGGAGACTTGGGGACAACAACAATATTGCCGGTAACATAAGTCGTTCAGAGTATCGCAGTGCTTTAAATGGAAATTTGTTCGACACCGAAAGCACCCTCAAGATACATCCAGTAAGGAAACACCACAGAATGCACCTTTGGTGCTATGCATCTCTAGGAGACTTTATTGAACAACGGGTAACTAGATTGATGCTTTATGGTGAGTTTATGTTCTTCAATATGCCGTTAGTCGACCTTGCTTGAACTTGATCGGAATTGTTTTGTACTGAAAGACCCATTCATCACTAATCATTAAAAAGAGGTTACTGTAATTTTAATCAATATTTACCCAAATAAACGAAAATTTAATTATAGTTCATAAATTGGCGTGTCCTTGGACTAGGAGGGGAATAATGGATGTTTGCGACCGTGATCATCGTGCTTCTTCTCCTCGGTGTATAACTAAATATTCCATCTAAGAGTTTCTATATTTTACCAAAGAACTATCTGACTCATTAAAGCTTTACTCATACCATATTTTTTTTTCTACTTAAAGGCCCACCAGATGATGTTGACATTAATACACCCGAGCTTCTACACGACGGCATAGAAACCAACGTAAGCTGCAGAGCTGTTAATGGATACCCTGCTCCGCTCATCTATTGGTACATGGGATCGAGAAATGTGACGCATGATTCGTATATTAGGACTTCAATGAATGGAGCTGATCGGTATGATGCTGAAAGCACCCTTACCCTCATACCAAAGAGGATTGATAATGGGAAACCCCTTCTTTGCCAGGCAGTTCAACCTACAACACCATCTATGCAGGAAGTTCAACCTACTACACCCTCAGTGTGGTCAGTGAATGATAGCATGGTTCTAAACATATCATGTGAGTATTCATTTTCAGTAAAACTTTTGGTTAGGACAACACCATAAAGAATCTCCTAAGACTGCGTCAGATATTGGTCTGTCCAAGCGTTCACGAACTATCCTCAAGAGTCTTCGTCTGATTTTCTTTATGTTTTCTTTATTTCTACCTGTATGTAAACTTCATGAAATGCTTTACCCGTCCCCTGTGGGTTGCTTTTTACCATCTGACACAAAATGCATATATACAACGACAAGCCAAAGTAATAGACTATAATATAATTTCTCTCCTTTTTTCATGCAAGCCTTGACAACTTTTCTTTTAGTCCCACCCCATCAACCTGAATTTACCTCCCCAGTCCTATCTCCATCCTTTCCTGTCGTTCTTTTTACTATCACCTCCTCTCAAATTTTACCTCCACCATTTTTCTTTGATCTAGATGATCCAGTTGTGTCCGTTTCTTCTCGACGGCTATCATCAAATGAAGTAAGTAATGAGTTCGTGTTGACATGTACCTCAGACGCCAATCCTTCTGCCGTTATCTTCGAATGGCTCTGTAACGGCACACAGTTGTCTAACCACTACCGTAACATAACACTCTCCAGGACTATACATGAAGGTAAAACGCTGTATTCCAGTGAAGTGGTGCTTCGATACCCCCAGTCCGAAGACCCATGTGATTACATCTGCATAGCTGTGTCAAAATATGCTTCCGGTAGTGCAGTCTTCAACACCACATTTGCTCGTAAGTAAAACTGTGTTTCATTGGATATTTAGGTTCCTTTGTGTCTGTCCATCTGATGATCTATGTTTATTGAATTACATGGTCTTTGATTCCAATTCAAAATATTAAACTTATATTTTAAAACAAAAATGTATTATATTAATCATTAATAATACAAGTTATAGAGCTGAAGAAACCAGACCCTACCAATTGTTGTAATTTACGCTTTACCAAACGACATCTTTAACTCTCTTCGTTGTCTCGCAACCTGGATTCTATATCAGATTACGACACGGTCTGCATTATTAAAAGATCACAGTAAATTACTACAAAATGTCAATAGTTGACTGATAATATCTTTTAATCTTATAGGCCCGAATTCACCATTAGACCAAGGCGCATTCATATCAAATGAACATATCATATTTTTGAGATGACAGATTGCCTGGTACAGTGTCAGATGCGTCATTGATGAGAACAGTATGATACTGCTATAACTTTATAACCGAGGAAATGAGATTATAACCCGGTTACAGTAACTAATCGGGCAATGTCAAACTTTTTTTTTGGTACGGTAGATCACTGTGTCGACGTTTAAAAACGGTTAATGGTTGAAGTTATTATTAAATGTCCTACAATATTCCGGTGAAAATTAATTTGGGTTTTGTTTCGCCAAGAATACATTGTGAAGGTCATGTCTGTATTAAAGTTCGATTATCGTTAAGTGTAGGGTGAAGTTAGTTAATACCCCCTTCACATACACGGATTTTTATTACGAGTCCTTACGGATCCCACAAATTCGGTTTGGCCACTTTTACGACCGGTTTAAGAGTTATTTCGAGCTTTTTGCGGTTTATTACAGATTATTATGAGTTATTATGATGTATTTACGGCAACAGTCCACGATTTGTTACGAGTTATCAAGGATAACTACGAGCAACCAACGATAGATTGCTATCCATCACCGACGATCGATCTGAGGATGGATACAAGAATGGAGCATCAGTGAGCATCACATATGGGCGAACCCACAACCTAACATGCTCAGTCCGAGACGCTAGACCACGTGCAGAACACGCGTGGCACTATGATGAAGAAGTGCAGGTTCAACCGTAAGATCAGTTTAACGCTGTTCATGGTGACGCTTACACCTCTCGAAGAGTTGTTGCTGTAACTCCGTCTAGGGCTGATGATGGAAAGGTTTTCCGCTGTGTGGCATCGCATCGGGAGCTGGAAAATGAGCTTCAATCAACCATCCGTCTAGATGTTCAAGGTGATCGATTATTGATATCACCCAAGACAGATATCATTGCGTTAATTGAGGGAATAAACATCTGAACGTATGATATTCTAATCTGAATATTATATACAACATGTTCTAAACATTCTGAATTACCCAAATTGCTTTGACACATTTTCACCTTTACAAATCGTGATAACAAACGCACGTACCTGTAATGACCGGTAATATAGCATGATTCAATGATTATTCAAATATTTTATTGCGAAACAAGTCTACCCTCTCTCCATAGAAAATAAGAACTTGAATCAATTAAGTCTACATGACAATTTTGTTCTCCTCTTATTTAGTCTCGCCAACAAACATGCGGCTCACCAACTCTGACTCAATGACTATCGACGAAGCAGGAACAAGAAGTGTCATTGTCATTGAAGACTCGGTAACATCATTTACCTGCAAGAGTGTAGGGTCTCGCCCTAAGGCCGTCATATCATGGACCATTGGTTCAGACGACGACCTGGGTAGCACGACCTCTACGTCAACCACGAATGAGGCTGATAAAGGTTTACGTGACACCAAGTCCATTCTACAGTTGATTCCAAAGAGGAGGCATCACCCTGAACTTCTGCGTTGTGTGGCCCGTGCTGGTCTGAACCAAAATCAAACAGAAATGAGGGTTATCGTATATGGTGAGTATTCGTACTTTGTATTTTAATACCTCATCTTCTCGATTTCCAAACAGAATACCGAATGCGGCCTGGGACATAACGCTACACACTTGGACATTGATATATACCAGATGCATATATTTTAACATTTTGAATAAATTGGTGTACTTTTTATCATGGTTTGACATTTGTGAAGCAATATATTTTAATAAAATGAAACATTAGGACATTTCTAGTGGCAAACTGTTCGTATAGCTAAAGGGAAAATAATACAGACATGAACATAATTCATTTATTGTGTTAGAGTATCAGTTACTTGTGACACATATTCTGTTGCTGTTTATGATATCAGGAAAACCAATTTCTGGTAAGGGTATATGTTTTTAACCTTTGCAAGTCAATGGGGTTTAAAATCCATAAATATAACGACATACGAAACACACTTAAATTTACAAGGACCACCAGATCCTCCCTATCTAAATGGAACAAAAGGGTTGCAGGATGGTGTGTCATCAAACGTGACTTGCACATCGAACAACGGCTACCTAGCACCAGCTTTCCGGTGGTACTTTGGATCAAAGAACGTCACAAAAAAATCTAATACACAGTCTTCGAGGAATAGACAACATCGAATGGATGCCATAAGTGTTTTCAATTTCACACCGACATTAAACGATCATGGGGAACTCCTTGTCTGTCGGGTTTTTCAACAAACTACTCAATCAGTGAAGTCTTGGAGAATCACTGCGGTTCTTAATGTTCTCTGTAAGTCTCCTTCACCTAATGTCTTCCCGAAAAGTCATAGTGCACGTCTGACTTTGAGGTACTATTTCTTCTCTATTTCCTTTTCTCCAAGAGTTAAATAAATGATAAACAGTAGCTAACGATTGTGAATCTCCTTTACAAACCATGAACTTTCGTCCACACATCTTTGAGTAACTTTATAAAAAGTAAATTATTATAATCTTTGCTTACATGTAGACTTTGTGTGTCATTTTGGAACCACCAACTTGACGATTCATTACATTGGTGAGGGCTACGGGAAATTCTGTTCATTTCTTCTTTTCTGCTATTCTCTTATTAAACTTAAGAAAGCCTTTGCTTTTGCCTCTTTCTTTTTTATTCTAAAATAGTTCTAACATATTTATTTTGTCCTTCTGAATCCAGATTCCTCCCGCAATTGAAAGCTTCTTTGTTCGTCGGATACCCATTGGCCAGCGAAAGGTCAATGGCATCTTTACCTGCACATCCGATGGAAGACCCCCTGTTTCTATAGCCCGGCTCTATAATGACACGAAAGTTACCAACGGCATCCGCCATCAGATTCACCACAGCCTTCTACAAGAATATACCTTGATGTCGAGTATTCTGATTGTTTCTGATATTTCGGCAAGAGATGATGGCAACTATACATGTTTGGCTGAGACAAGGCTTGGAAACGACAGTGCAACTATAACCTTGTCATATTCTGGTAAATATTTCACTATCAGACCAAGGCGCATTTATGTATAAGGATCAAATATTTTGAAGATATGATTACGATTTTTCCCACAATGATTCGGTGAAAATTACGTTTGGCTTGACTTTTCCAAGGACACGTCGTAAATATAATGACTATAATTCAGTTAAACGTTTGGTTCAGGATAAGGCTTTAGAGTTACGTTTCGGTATAACACTTGGGTATATATTTAAATTTCGGATAGAGGAAAGAAAATGACCAGGGGAGAATTGCCGCCGGAGCATCTCTTAATGATATGATATCACAAAGTAAGTGAATTGATTGGATACTAGTTGATTTGTTTTATTTCTTGAATATAATACCCCTCACAGCATTAATTTTCACCGTTTAACAAATACTTCCAGGAAGTCCAGATCCACCCGATGGGTTCTTCGTCGATCAAAACCAGAGGACATCATCTATTCTCTTCGTTACTTGGCAACCTGGTATCGCTGACGGGTTTCAACAAAATTTTACTCAGCAACACTTTATAAAAGGATACCGAAATATATTACGAGGGTTCTCGTATTGTTGATATTTTAACATAAGCACACTATGGTGCTGATTCGAAGAAACAATGTGCAAATGTGAGTGTCCATTGAAAATAGTTATTTTTATAGAAGCTTACAATATCGGTAACATTAAAAGATGCATGTTGCCTTCACAATGTTTTGCCTATCTTTATGCTACAAACTATATAGAAATAATCATACCTTACATAACTTAGGTTGTGATTGTAGACATTTCACTGAGTTCAACAGATAGTTCGCTGATAAATTTTATCAATGGATCGTATGTATTATGATCCTTTGATACGTGTTCTATGAATCCACAGAGAAGTGGAAATATGTTGAGAATACGGACCCAGGTTTGACATGGTTTCTTAAATATTGATGAAAACATTGTTGGTTTTTTGTTTGGTCCTATGAATCTATGCATGCTTATGGTAAGCTGTACTGTTATTATTTAGTCCTGTGTACAGACCTTTGTTATATGAATATACGTCACTTGAATGTGATTTAAAAACAAAATGCATTGCACACTTTGTTTCCAGTACAGTGAAAGTTGAACAGTCACTTTAAGTTGTTATTCAGTAGGTATTAGGTACAAGTACCTTTGAGAAAATGAAATATATCACGTCTATCAAAATATGCAACTGTTGGGCGAAGTCGAAATATGATTCCTAAAATTTGTAACACTACATACTTCGACAGTGCTTTGACCCCGTCCCCCCTCCCACTCCAATATGCGCGGATTTGTTTTCTTTAAATACTTTGTACTTCTATGATATAAACTGTACCAATAAAAAGCATTTGTCATTATCCACCTGTATACAATTTTGGAATATAACATGTATTTTCGCTTATATTAGTGTCCTTGTCTATATAAACAATTAATCACGCGTTTGCCTTGTGTGTACATGTTTTAAGAACTCATTAAGTCCACCCCTACACAAACTTTTTCGAAATATTGCATTCTGCAGATTTATGTTTTGATTTCATGTAAATATGCTCGAAAAGAACGATGCGTGTATGGCACGTTTTATTGAATGCACATTTAAACTAAAATGAAGTGATTTAACCTCCATGGGGATGTTGAGATTGAATATATATACAGCCTATCATCATCATTGCCAGTGAAGCAAATACGAGGTTTTCAAAGCTCAATTCTTATCGATATGGTGAATTGAAACTAAAGTAAGCTTGCAGTTGCACCATGTGATAGGGGAAGATTGGGGAGTCCAAAAAAGGACTGAGGTAGTACTGAAAATGACTGTTGGTAATCTTTCCTGACCTTGAGCTGAACTATAGTGCCGGTCGTAAGGAGAGGATTGGTGGTAGGAGGGACTCGACGTTTCGGACAGGTTGACTACCCGTCGTCATCAGTTATGTTTAGATTGTTATTAGTTAACAATGTTTCATAGTTGTATTAATTCGTATGAAATGGCTATTTGATAGGTCTAGTGCTGATAGTTATTTTTTAAATTTTCAATAGAAATTTTAAGTCACTGTTTCACATTTTCTTGTAATTTTTCCTGAGGTTAAATTAATCTTGTTCAAAGTGTTATGGAAGGTATGGGAAGGATACATGCAATTTAGTAATTACTGAGAGTTGTATCCATGTATTGTGTTATAATAATTTTCAGCGTGTACATAAAATAAAATATATTCAATTATACTCTTATTCTCCTATGTATTATATATAAATATGTAGAAATAACTGACTGGGATAACTTGGTCTCATTGTTTATTCAGCGTTAAATATTTTACCATAGGTAGTATTATGGCGCATTAGCCTTAGTAAAAAGTGTTTTCATTATTCAACACTACATTACTTATAATTTGCGTGTTTTATGTCAGCGGGGCTTTCCCATTGTGGAAATAGCTATGATATTTTTTTGTTTTAATATTATAATGAATCGAAGAAAAATCATAATCAAAGAAAATTTGTCTTTATCGTAAAGAACAATATATATACAATTAGTCTTTTAAAAATGAATATTGAAAAAAGAATTTATATGCCTATACATTGAGAGATAACTAATGAATACAGCTCGCCCTAAATGAAAAAGCACACTCTGTCGTTTGGATGTGGACATGGTAGTGTATTATATCCTGCATCAAAAATATATTTGTTTTTTTAAAGGTTGAGAGCTCCTCCCGTTACCAGAAATATTTCAACTATTTAAAGGTTGCTCTGAAAAAAAAGTATTATTTGGGGGTACAACTTGGGATTTAAAAACTCAGCGAGCGTACGGGATTTTAAATGTGAACTACGCTGAACCGCAGTGTCATTAACTGCGTTGCCCTATTGCCGTACCTGTATAGCACCAGCTTTCGGTCTTGAATTTGTGAAGGTTTATTTGTGGTATGATCTTTTGAAAAGATGGGGACCTCCACTAACCGGGGATTGAACAAAACATTGAAGGATGTAAATATGTTATAAACCTTGTTCGTTAAACGTTTGAGACAATGTGAAATAATTTGAAAGTTGACGTAAGAACTTGTTCGAGTTCGAGTTAGATGAATTTGGATTCATTGTAAAACTTGATGGAAACCTCAAGACAGGAGCAAATATAAAGGTGGGTTATTCTGCTTGATTATTAATTGTTGTTGACAAATATACCATGCCTTCTATTCAAAGTATTAGTTAAAACTTTGAACCTCGGTGACTCCGATAGCACTACTGGATTCAACTCTTACCCAAAGATTTAACCTAACAAGAACCTCTGAAGATAGTGTATATTTGGATACTGTATCTATTCATTTAATTCATGGAATAATTGCAAAACGTGATTATCAGGTAACGGCTGAATTATTCTCATTTTACAAGATTTTTGTTTAAATACAAAGAATACAATAATTCAAACGTTAGAATTATACGTAAGTTACTAACACCAGATTGATAATCATGGTACGTTGGCCACTGTGGTTTAGGTAATTCAAGAAATAAAATAGAAGAAAAATGGAAGTCATTACACGCAATTCGGAATTCATTGGAGGTAAGTAATTACATTTGTGATTAAATTAAACAAAATTTAGAGTATTAAAATAAGTAAAAATATCGCAAGATTATAAGCCGTCAGAGTAGTCAATAAACTCTGGACTTTTCGGCGGGCTTGAGTTGTTTTATTATCTAAGAATTTATATATTGTTGAATGATTGACATATATGACGTCATAAACACATTAAACCGACAATAATTGGACATTGCTGGTAGACATTTTGTACAAAAGTATATTGCAAGACAGATTTATGAAGTCATCAATTAAACCAATATCTGCATAACTAAAACAATAGGTGGGATTATCGTATCGTCTTCAAAAACCATATTCCTGTATTCAAGGCGATTATTATTTTTTTTTTCTTTTCTTTTTTCATTTTACTTTGCAAACAAAAAAAATGCATGCACGAGCCAAACGAAGTAGGAGAGAGAGCACTTTTTTGTATTAGCGCTTCGTTGTTTTCAAAAAAAAAATCGGAAGAGGTTTGAAAATTTTGCAACGATCGAGAATATAATAGACATTTTGTACAAAAGTATATTGCAAGACAGATTTATGAAGTCATCAATTAAACCAATATCTGCATAACTAAAACAATAGGTGGGATTATCGTATCGTCTTCAAAAACCATATTCCTGTATTCAAGGCGATTATTATTTTTTTTTTCTTTTCTTTTTTCATTTTACTTTGCAAACAAAAAAAATGCATGCACGAGCCAAACGAAGTAGGAGAGAGAGCACTTTTTTGTATTAGCGCTTCGTTGTTTTCAAAAAAAAAATCGGAAGAGGTTTGAAAATTTTGCAACGATCGAGAATATAAAAATTGTCGCAAGTGATCCCAAATGATCACCAGTGGTGAAATTGTGATTACAAAATCTAATTATAGAATGCCAGTTTCACTGTCTTTCATTTAGGGTGGGCAATCCCAATTCGTTGATTATTACATAAGTTTTGGTATCATACGAACATATATTCATTGCTACAATTACATAAAAATCCTATGCAAAACTTGTACAATAAATGTTCTTTTGATACCTTCCAATTGGAAGTAATTTTGTCACAATGTCTGAAGAGAAAGAGCGCCCCTCTTGTTGACATTCAAATTGTCATTTTAAATTGATGGTTTGGTGAAGTATGTGATACTAAATCGGTGTCACAAGGACATAGACATATTTGTTTCACTTCTAACGTTAAATATCAGCGATTCCTACAACGTATGGACTATTCTTTCAAAGGCGTCAACTGTTTACGTACTGTCTGCTTGCGTTCACAAAACATCTATCGTGTGTGTTATATAAGCGTGTCAAAAAGAAGTTCTCCGAATGGCGAGATTCAATCATCAAATAAGGCTGTCGACTTGTGCAGATTTTCTACTTTGTCTCGCCGTCATCATCTCCAAATCTGGTAGGTTTTATTTAATGTTAACTCCATAAAGGTCATTCCACTTATCCCAGGTGTAGACTTTGGGGGAGGTAACAATGTCATGAAATCAATATACAATATAAATCAATATCGTTGGATTCATGTTCTCTACAAATTGTCGAGAATTGTCGAAGCACTACGATTGTTTATAAAGTCATATCACTGGCAAGAAACCTGGTCGTAAATCGGAAGTATCAAAAGAAGTGTACGTACCAACTCCCATCTACGTGGTACTTCTCATTTAAACTTAGGCATTGCTTTTCAAAAGTTAAATAATCTACTGAAAACATTCGAGTATTGTCTTTTATTGTTAATGTGTTTAGCAGAGGATGTATTTGATTAGTAGCGTAGCTATAGGAGGCGGCACGGGAGGGTATGCCACAATCCAGCGGTGAAAACAAAAGAAAGAAAGGGAGATTATAGAGAGGAAGAGAAATGGAGACAATAAAACGCCCTATAAATCATCTGCTACTCCCTCCCGATCAGTTGTCTTTAACATTTGCATTTAATTGTCCACGAAAGATTGGTGCCGCAACCCCCCCCCCCCCCCCCCCCCCCCCCACCCCCATCGTCCCTCCCCAAATGTTCCAGTTCTCTTTCAGTGGTTGGGCTTACTCGATGTATGCGATTAGCAATACATTCAGTTTCTTTCCCTTGAATTTAGTATGATTTTACCCATGCAGGATACCATGCATTTGAAGTGTCGATTCAGACAGACAATTCGCTACCAGTTATCGGGGACGATTTTACAATGGTCTGTACGTTCAAGTTGCAAACCACGAATCGGATGGTCATGTGGGAAAGGAGTAGTCGTCTTAATACGCTGGCCACTCAAGACTGCCAGGAATATAATTCGTGTGTGCTTACTGTTGTTGACGAAAGGAAATTCAGCTTGTTAGCAGACACTTACAGTGTAAATCTTACAATAAAAAATCTCGACAGAAATGATGACGACGATTACAAATGCACAGTAAGAAACGAACTAGTATCTGAGACAGCGAATCAGGGATCAGCTACATTGCAAGTGACGCCATTAATTCCAGGTATATTTTTGTAAAATCAAATATGATTTTACAAAGCAAACATCAAGGATAACGCATTCATTCACGTTAATCCATGATCATTTATATGAGATTACATTTGCATCGTCTTGTACAACAACAAATATCACTTTGGAAAGCTATAAGAAGAAAAGATGGTCTTTTATCATTATATTTTCATAAACATGGGCGCGTAATTAATTTGAAATATTATAAGAAGTATTCAATAGAACCGGTAATGATTTGGTTTAAAAAATGTTGATGATTTGCTAGTTCGTATTGTAAAGGGAAATATAATAAATCAATCAACGATGTACAATAAAAATTGTTTCTATATATTCGGCAACGAACAATATTAAACGAAAACACCTAAATATTGCTTGTAAATAGTTAAGTCAGTAGTACGTAATACTCCTATATCTAATGTTTGAAGACATAGTCTTTGAATGGTTGTAATATGAGTAAACAGTGATTACATCTCAAGGAATTAGACTGTCAGTTTGAGCAAGTACTATAGGAATGAAGGTTTTAATATTAGATATTTCCTCTTCTGTCGCAAGTTGCGCCCTATGAGCTCGGGATTTATTATTCGGGATCGAGCCGTTATTACCATACCGACGCCAATATAACGGTAACTGCTGGAGAGCCGTATAACATCACATGTGCAGCATTCGGGGCAAGACCTCCCGCAGTACTGGAATGGCATATACCAGATGATATAACCGTTGTTCTTCAAAATCAGTCTGATGTCGTACACGGCAAGAGATATGTATCTCGGAAGGCTGCTACAATCACACCCTCTAGGAACGGCCAAAGAAAGAGCCTCCGCTGTGAGGCATTACATCCAGAACTGCGAAACAATCTCCAACGCTCAGTTCACCTGAATGTTCAAGGTAAGTAAACGTGTTAAGTAGAGTACATAATCTATTCGTTATTATGTGGTGCCGATGTCATTTAATCTGACTCCTTGTTTTGTTGTTACTCTACTGCTCTACTCAGATCACAAGAAATGAACAGTTTATGGGGTATAATCTCAATGAATAATTATGAATGCTTATTTAAGAGATTCATGTTTTCTCTACAAGTATTTTCTTTACATCTATATGTACAAGTGTACAAAGGAAATACATATGTTTCTTAAAAAAAAATATTTAGTGGTTCTTACATGATTTTGTACATTATTTTTTTGTCTCTCCCTTTTTCATTAAGTTCTTCCCTTTAGCATGTTGCTTTTTCCAACTGGAGAAATCGAAGAATACGGACAAATAACATTCATTTACGTTCAAGAAGATTCATTGACTTCAATCACTTGTAAAAGTATTGGTTCACTACCGGCAGCTGAACTAACATGGAGACTTGGGGACAACAACAATCTTGCCGGTAACATAAGTCGTTCAGAGTATCGCAGTGCTTTAAATGGAAATTTGTTCGACACCGAAAGCACCCTCAAGATACACCCAGTAAGGAAACACCACAGAATGTACGTTTGGTGCTATGCATCTCTAGGAGACTTTTTTGAACAACGGGTAACTAGATTGATGCTTTATGGTGAGTTTATGTTCTTCAATATGCCGTTAGTCGACCTTGCTTGAACTTGATCGGAATTGTTTTGTACTGAAAGACCCATTCATCACTAATCATTTAAAAGAGGTTACTGTAATTTTAATCAATATCTATCCAAATAAACGAAAATTGAATTATAGTTCATAAATTGGCGTGTCCTTGGACTAGGAGGGGAATAATGGATGTTTGCGACCATGACCATCGTGCCTCTTCTCCTCGGTGTATAACTAAATATTCCATCTAAGAGTTTCTATATTTTACCAAAGAACTATCTGACTCATTAAAGCTTTACTCATACCTTTTTTTTTCTACTTAAAGGCCCACCGGAAAATGTTAACATTAATACACCCGAGCTTCTACACGACGGCATAGAAAACAACGTAAGCTGCAGAGCTGTTAATGGATACCCTGCTCCGCTCATCTATTGGTACATGGGATCGAGAAATGTAACGCATGATTCGTATATTAGGACTTCAATGAATGGAGCTGATCGTTATGATGCTGAAAGCACCCTTACCCTCATACCAAAGAGGATTGATAATGGGAAACCCCTTCTTTGCCAGGCAGTTCAACCTACAACACCATCTATGCATGAATTTCAACCTACTACACCCTCAGTGTGGTCAGTGAATGATAGCATGGTTCTGAACATATCATGTGAGTATTCATTTTCAGTAAAACTTTTGGTTAGGACAACACCCTAAAGAATCTCCTAAGACTGCGTCAGATATTGGTCTGTCAAAGCGTTCACGAACTATCCTCAAGAGTCTTCGTCTGATTTTCCTTATGTTTTCTTTATTTCTACCTGTATGTAAACTTCATGAAATGCTTTACCCGTCCCATGTGGGTTGCTTTTTACCATCTGACATAAAATGCAAAATATACAACGACAAGTCAAAGTAATAGATTATAATATAATTTCTCTCCTTTTTTCCTGCAAGCATTGACACGTTTTGTTTTAGTCCCACCCTATCAACCTGAATTTACCTCCCCAGTCCTATCTCCATCCTTTCCCGTCGTTCTTTTTACTATCACCTCCTCTCAAATTTTACTTCCACCATTTTTCTTTGATCTAGATGATCCAGTTGTGTCCGTTTCTTCTCGACGGCTGTCGTCAATTGAAGCAAGTAATGAGTTCGTGTTGACATGTACCTCAGACGCCAATCCTCCTGCTGTTATCTTCGAATGGCTCTGTAACGGCACACAGTTGTCTAACTACTACCGTAACATAACACTCTCCAGGACTATACATGAAGGTGAAACGCTGTATTCCAGTGAAGTGGTGCTTCGATACCCCATGTCCGAAGATCCATGTGATTACATCTGCATAGCTGTTTCAAGATACGGTTCCGGTAGTGCGGCCTTTAACTACACGTGCTCTCGTTAGTAGAACTGTATTTCTCATGTTCATTTAGTTTTGTTTGTGTCTTGTCCATCTGATGATCTATGTTTATTGAATACATGGTCTTTGATTCCAATTAAAAATATTAAACTTATATTTTAAAACAAAAATGTATTATATTAATCATTAATAATACAAGTTATAGAGCTGAAGAAACCAGACCCTACCAATTGTTGTAATTTACGCTTTACCACTAATAATCTTTTAAATGAAGTTATTCCCGATTCACCTTCTTTGCTTATCGTCGACCAAAACCAAACGACATCTTTAACTCTCTTCGTTGTCTCGCAACCTGGATTCTATATCAGATTACGACACGGTCTGCATTATTACAGGATCACAGTAAATTACTACAAAATGTCAATAGTTGACTGATAATATCTTTTAATCTTATAGGCCCGAATTCACCATTAGACCAAGGCGCATTCATATCAAATGAACATATCATATTTTTGAGATGACAAATTGCCTGGTACAGTGATGCGTCATTGATGAGAACAGTATGATACTGCTTTAATTTTATAACCGAGGAAATGAGATTATAACCTGGTTACAGTAACTAATCGGGCAATGTCAAACTATTTTTTGGGTACGGTAGATCACTGTGTCGACGTTTAAAAACGGTTAATGGTTGAAGTTATTATTAAATGTCCTACAATATTCCGGTGAAAATTAATTTGGGTTTTGTTTCGCCAAGAATACATTGTGAAGGTCATGTCTGTACTAAAGTTTGATTATCGTTAAGTGTAGGGTGAGGTTAGTTAATACCCCCTTCACATACACGGATTTTTATTACGAGTCCTTACGGATCCCACAAATTCACGGATCTTTCACGGATCCTTGCGGTTTGGCCACTTTTACGACCGGTTTTAGAGTTATTTCGAGCTTTTTGCGGTTTATTACAGGTTATTATGAGTTATTATGATGTATTTACAGCAACAGTCCACGATTTGTTACGAGTTATCAAGGATAACTACGAGCAACTAACGTGTTAGTTAAGACCTGTTTACGTGTTGTTACGAATAGTTACGAGTAATTATTTACGAGTCCATACGATATTTAGCTGAAAAATAACAACTGAAAATGAAGTGTTTGAATTTGCAGCTTTTATACCTTTTCCCAGTTCTTAAACAGTTCGTAAGCATACGTTAAGTATACGTATCTATTCGTAAAGTATTTGTAACTACACCTAAAATGATTGTAATAACCCGTATCAATCCGTAAAGCCATCGTAAAAGGACCCAAATAAAATCGGAAACAACACGTAAGCACACGTAACCATCCGGAAACTGCTCGCAATAATCCGTAAATAATCCGTAAACAAATTGTAAACTAACCGTAACGAATCGATACAAAAATCTGTTACGAGTCATTTACGGATTCTTGCGAGTAGTTTAGGGATGATTACGGATTGTAACGAGCTATTTACGAGCTATTTACGGACAAATCAATCCGTTGACAATCGTTAGAAGATTTTGACATGTCAACAAAATTGCCACTCCTTTCACGGATCCTTAATGCTACAGTCACACGGCCATGTTACGGACCTGCGGATGCCTGCGTATATTTGGATAATGAAAATGCGTAATTTTTAACCCCAATACGGAAATTTGAGCAAAAGTTACCTATATTCTGCGGACGATACGGATTAGTTACGGATGTTACGTATGAATTACGGATGTTACGGGTAAAACCTGCGGATGAACCCATCCGCTGCCAACCCGCTGACACATGTTACTGACGACTTACGGATGACTTACGGATTTTACGGATGACTTACGGACGATACGGATGACTTACGGACGATACGGATAAGTTACGCTCGTGTCTGCGCATGTCGGCTTCCTCTGGCGTCCGCACCATCCGCATATAAACCCACGTGGATCGGAGCTTGCTTCAGTCGCATTTCATCAAGTCTGAGATCTAGTTCCAGTTATTCAACAGTTTCTTCTCCATCTTTTTGGACTTTCGTGCCGCCCTGTCTTTCAGTCCAGCTGTGAGGCAGGAGCGGTCTCAGTCAGCCCCCAGCATGCAGTCAAGCGTGGACTTAGGTTCGAACACCCCGGTGTTTCTTGGCACCCCTGAAGCATCTCCATTGCCAGATCCGTCCCCTCAGTCGACGGGACTAGGAGATTCATTCAGCAGCCTCTTGAAGGACTTAGAGTGATGTGTGTTCTATCTTGTGAGACAGAGACTCTCCAGTATTATTTAAAATATGATTTGCAGAATACTTTGTTTTTATAAATGTTTACCATAATGTGCTTTGATAGATTTACAGACTGCTTGGAGATATACAGACTGTTTGCAGATATACAGACTGTTTTTTTTCTTCAAAGAAAGTCTTTATTAAATATTTCTCCACAAATCATATAACGTCGGTGGGCGTCCAAAATCTCGTAAGTCTGTTTTTTTGGAAAACACTTATGAACTTTTAGAAGCAGTATCACTCGACTAATTATCTGTCAAAATCTCGTATACCATAGCCAATGGAAAAGTGGATTTCTAACCATGTGACAAGATGGTATACGAGATTTTTACAGATAATTAGTCGAGTGATACTGCTTCCAAAAGTTCGCAAAAGTGTTTTCCAAAAAAAAAACGACTTACGAGATTTTGGACGCCCACCGACGATAATCAAATGCAAAATGCATGTAATACATTACAAACAATATTATACATGTATAGAAAACAAAATATAGCAAAACAAAATTTAAATAAGCTCGATGTGCCTCGACCCATCAAGATGTACAATACACTTATTTCGTTGCGTGTTCATAACGCGTTCTATCTCATGCTGATATTTTAATTTCTTTTTAAATGATGAAAACGATAAATAACCATTTAAACACCTAGTTGAAAATATATAATATTTAGCATATAAAATATCAAAATTAAAAGAAGAATAATTTCCACCTGGTATGCCAAATACAAAATCATTAAAAGATAACATTATTTCACTTTTGAGAGTGTATTTTTCAAAATCATCTAAAAATCGACGATTGAAGGGGCATTCCCAAAATATTGGGCAATAGTTTCAGAGTGTTTTGAACAAAAAGAACACAAATTTAATATACCAACAGTTTTCAGATACTTGTTAACACCAAGGATATTATGAAGAATTTTATATTGTAAATATCTAAGTTTTCTTGATAAAGAACATTTAAAAGGAATCATATAAATTTTGTCCCAAGTAACAATTGGTTTTGAAACAATGTTCCTCCATTTGTTTTGTGAAATAGGAGTTTTAAAGATTTTCTCAACACAGATTTTATAAATAAATTTACATCCTTTCGTTACCTTGTTCAATTTTTTTGTTGTCAAATTTAAGCATCAAGAGTTGCATGATTTGTCTGTTTGTTATGTTTGGCCAACTGCTTAGGCCATGCGCTGCTGCCAGGGAACTGCTCCGGCTGTGCCATTGTAGTAATGCTTGAGGTACAGGCGCTGGCGCTTGGCAATCTTGGTGGTGTAGTTGCCAGCAAGCCTCTGTTGCATGTCATCCAGCACGCCCCCCTCTCTCCATGCACCCGGGATGATGTTGTGCTGGTCGTCCTCTCTGTCCATCATGCCATTCTGCTCAGCGGATGCCTGGTCTCTCAGGAGGTTGTGGATGCACAGGCAGGCGAGGACGATGGTCTCCACTGTGGAAGGCACCTGTGCCATAGCACTCAGAAGACACCGGAATCTGTTTGCAAGAATGCCAAAGGCATTCTCCACACATCTCCTGGCTCTGGAAAGTCTATAGTTAAATATCCTCTCCTCCATGGTCAGTGGCTTGGCACCAAAAGGCTTCATCAGGGTGGTGCGTAGTGCAAATGCAGCGTCAGCAATCACGAAATAAGGGATGTCTCGATCGTCATGAGGCAGTGGCTCATCTGGTGGTATTCCAATGTTCTCATCGTCAATTGCCTCTTTCAGACTGCACGTGTTCCAAATCTGGGCATCAGAACTCGCACCACCTGCTCCCACCTCCACCCACCGGAACTTGTAGTTGCCATCAACCAGGGCAAGGAGTACAATCGAGTTGTACCCCTTATAGTTGTAGAACTGGGAGCCACAGTTCGCGGGTGCCTTGATGCGGATGTGCTTGCCATCTAAGGCTCCCAGGCAATGGTGGAAGTTCCACCGGTCGGAGAAGGTCTGGGCAATGCCCTTCCACCCCTCTGGAGTAGATGGGTTGCTGATGGTCTCCTCGCCATACTCAGCGTAGATGGCCTGACACACGTCCAACACCAAGAGTGAGATGGTGTTGTGGGGTACATAGAATAGGTACATCAGGCTGTGGTAGGAGTCCCCACTGGCAATGTAGCGCATGGTGATGGCGACCTTCAAGCCTACTGGAAGGGCCTTCCTGTACCAGGTATCATACTTCTGTAAGCGAGGAGTGAGGCGGGTGACCATTTCGGCAAACATGGCAGGTGTGATGCGGGTGAAGTTGCGGAAGCCCTGAACATCCTCATTGCGTAGCAGGTGCATCAGGTTACCATAGGCACCCTGGTGTGGTCGCAATGTGATCCAGTGACGAACCCAACACATCCTCTCTTTTCTCCTTTCAAGGATGGCTTGCATCTTGGCCATCAGGATCTTCATCTGCATCTGATTGTGTTGGATGGCCATCAAACAATCCAGCAACACAAGGCGGCGTTCTCTCTCCATCTTGAGTGACCTGTGAAAGTCTACAGTTGAAGAACTGACAATGATGAGGATGCTGGCAGCATCCAGGGTTGCATACCCAAGTGAAGACCATTTGGCATGGGCGACATCCGCCGAAATGAAAGAAGACATAGGTAAAAATTCCGCATATTATCCGTATCTCAACCGTAACATACATATCCAATCCGTAACATCCGTATCCCATCCGTAATATTCGTATCCCATCCGCAAGCATACGCAATTACCGCAAGTCCTATCGTAAGATCCGCAATATATATGTCAAAAATACGTTAAACATACGTAACTCCTACGTAATAGTGTTTACGTACCCCTATGTATCCGCAGGCATCCGCACACCCGACAAAGTGTGCGGATCAGTTACGTATCTAACGTATCCTGCGGATGAGTTTACGTATCTTACGTATGAGTTACGTATTTTACGTATGGATAACGTATATTCTGCGGATGCTTACGTATATTTCATCCGCAGCAAAATTTTGAGATTTTCAAAATTCCGCTGCGGATCTGCGTATGTCTGCGGATCCTGCGGATTGAATTACGGATGGATACGGATGCTTACGGATGATACGGATCCTTGCGGATGCTTACGGACTTTTATCCGTAAGCATCCGCAGCTACCGTAAGTGGCCGTGTGACTGTGCCATAAGAGTTTCTACGAATTGTTGCCAGTTGTGTTGAGTTATTTACGACGAGTTGGCGATCCGTAAGGGCTCGTAACAAAAATCTGTGTATGTGAAGGGGGTATTAGGTATATGATTAGGCCCAAGTTAGAAATTTATACCCCCTTCACATACACGGATTTTTCTTACGAGTCCTTACGGATTGCACAAACTCACGGATCTTTCACGGATCCTTACGATTTGGCCACTTTTACGACCGGTTTAAGAGTTATTACAAGCTGTTTGCGGTTTATTACGGATTATTACGAGTTATTAAGATGTTTTTACGGCAACAGTTCACGATTTGTTACGAGTTGTCACGGATAACTAAGAGCAACTAACGTGTTAGTTACGACCTGTTTACGTGTTGTAACGAATAGTTACGAGTAAGTTACGAGTATTTACGAGTCCTTACGATTTTTAGCCAAAAAAAAAAACAACTGAACATGATTTGTTCGAATTTGCAGCTTTCATACCTTTCCCCAAATCGTAAACATTTCGTAAGCATACGTAAAGTATACGTATCTATT
Organism: Strongylocentrotus droebachiensis; assembly: GCA_035222895.1. Classification (NCBI taxonomy): domain Eukaryota; kingdom Metazoa; phylum Echinodermata; class Echinoidea; order Camarodonta; family Strongylocentrotidae; genus Strongylocentrotus; species Strongylocentrotus droebachiensis. The sequence goes on from JAVYIG010000989.1 coordinate 103,960, forward strand.
CGTAAAGTACTAATAACTACACGTAAACTGCTCGCAATAATCCGTTTATAACCCGTAAACAAATCGTAAACTAACCGTAAAGAATCGTTAAACAAATCGTAAACTAACCGTAAAGAATCGTTAAACAAATCTGTTACGAGTCATTTGCGGATGCTTGCGAGCAGTTTATGAATGGTTACGTGTTGTTGCAAGTGATTTACGGATCGTTACGGATTGTTACGAGCTATTTAAGAGCTATTTACGGACAAATCAATCCGTGGACAATCGTAAGCAGATTTTTGACATGTCAACAAATTTGCCTCCCTTTTCACGGATCATTAAGAGTGTCTACGAGTTGTTGCGAGTTGTGACGAGTTATTTACGGATACCAGCGAGTTATTTACGGATGCTTGCAAATGACTACAAGTTGCGATCTGTAAGGACTCGTAAGAAAAATCTGTGTATGTGAAGGGGGTATTAGAGTTCGGTTGGTGTATGAAGTGGTCGGGTTGTCATCGGAACATGTGACGTACAGCCGTCACTACGATAGTACGATATGATATTATACAGAAATAAATTATATTGATTGTATAGTTTTTGATGTTAGGGTAACAAAACATGTTTAATTAAGTGATTATCTCTCAGTACATGAAACTATCACTATCTTTTTGAAACTTCTCTCAGTACATGAACCTATCATTATCTTTTTGAAACTTCTCTCAGGGATTTCGGATCTGCCTTATGAGTTAATCGTCGATCAAAATCAGACGATATCATCTACTCTCTTCGTTACTCGGCAACCGGGAATCGATGATGGGCTTCATTGAAATATCACTTTGGAGCGTATTACGGGGAAAATTCATCGTTAAAAGATATTTTTCTGTATCGAAAAGTAAATATATATGTATTCAGTTTTAAAAACAAATATTGGAAAACAGAATCATGCCTATACATTGAAAAAGAAGAACATGAATACAGCTCGCAAATGAACGAAAAAGCCCACTCTGCCGTTTGCATGTTGACATGGTGATACACCAATTCATAGATTGTAGTTAATTTATTTAATTATTTATTGGTATAATCCAAAACGTGATTAGGAGTCAATAGCTGAATTATTTACATTTTAAAAGAAAAATTATAAATATAATAGAATACAATAATGCAAATGGTACAATTATACAAACGCCAGATGATAATGAGGATAGCTTGACCACTGTGGTTTGAATAATTTAAGAAGAAGACAAATTAAACAATCAGTATCAGTCAAATAAAAAAAATCGTAATTCAATTGAGAAAACGAATTTTATTTTTGATCAAAGTTTAATGTTTTAAGAATATGGTAAAACGGAAATATAATTATAATAAAAGGCTTTCTAGATGATTTAATCACAGAATGTGGAGCAACAAGGTTTGAAACGCTTGGACGGATGGCTCAAGACTGAGGAACTTGAAGAGACACTTGATATAAAATTTTGATTGGGTCACAAAACCTGTCATAAACTGACAGATCACTATTGATGATGAAAAGGTTTGAGTTTTGAAATGTCTTCAACTATTGCAAAACCAATCAACTATCTAATTTTAATCAAGACTTGAAAGGTGAGAAGAACAACAATTATGTTGTATTATAATGTAGCATTGTATTTATGTATTATAATCTAGTTAATTAGATATGTCCATTACCTAAGATTATCGGAATAGGTTTGGACATTTCGCAATGATCGAGAATTCAAAAAAATGATCGCAAGAGAAGAAACCAGGAGTAAAGGTTTGACGTTAGTCTGGCCAATCCTTTGACCAGACCCGATACCATCTTCTCCCGTCTTTCATCGAGGGTGGACAGTCCCAGTTATTAGATTGTTTTTGTTATTGGAACTTTCTTTTATTGATTGGTTTACAGTTTTATTTCAGCAGGGTTGCCTCTTTAGTTAACAAACTACTTTACCTGAGGGCCCTGCACAATAATAACAACACAGCATAGGTGATAATCTCGCTAAAAACATTTCACCTTCAAACACAAATTGTGTGGAGTTGTTAGGCCCTAACAATCTAAATTCTATTTTCTTTGTTCCAACTAATAGGCAAGAAATTATGAAAATTGTTTCTAGCCTGAAAGATAAGAAAAGGTCAGGGTATGATGGAATTAATAATTTCATACCAAAATCCATTATTCCCTTTATTGCAGATCCATTGGTTCACATCTTTAATATATCACTTTTACATGGTAAATTTCCTAATTCTATGAAAATAGCCAACATTATTCCGTTATTTAAAAAGGGTGATAAACTTGATGTGAGTAACTACCGCCCGATTTCTTTATTATCTTCATTTTCTAAAGTTTTGGAAAGAATAATCTATATCCGGATGATGTCCTTTTTGAAAAAATATGATGTATTTTCAAACTTCCAATTTGGTTTCAGAGAAAAGTACAGCACCGTTCATGCTTTAATGTCTTTTGTTGAGAAGGTTGCCCACGCAACTGATACATTGTCACACACTGTAGGTATATTCCTGGACTTCTCCAAGGCCTTCGACACGATCAATCACGAAATTTTACTTCACAAACTATCTCACTATGGTGTACGTGGAAAGGCCTTGGAGTGGTTCAGGAGTTACCTATCTAACAGAAAGCAATATGTACACTTAAACGAGCATGCATCTGAATTATGCAATATTAGTTGTGGTGTCCCACAAGGTAGTCTGCTAGGCCCGCTACTCTTAATTCTTAATATAAATGACTTTTGTAAATCGTCTAACTCCCTGTCGTTTATTTTATTTGCAGATGATACTAATTTATTTTTTTTCACACAAAAATCCAAACGTCCTGGTTGATAAAATCAATGCCGAGTTATTAAATATATTGCAATGGATACAAGCAAATAAATTGTCACTTAATCTCCAGAAAACAAACTACATGCTATTTAGTAACTCTTTGGATTCATTACCCTTTGACATTATTTTTGACAATACCCCTTTGAAACATGTCCCTCTTACCAAATTCTTGGGTATAACAATCGATGATAAACTTTCTTGGAAACCACACATTGATAATATATGTAAAATCATTTCGCGCAATATTGGTGTAATTGATAGACTAAAATTGTACTTACCACAATCATCATTATTTATGCTGTATTCTTCATTGATCTTGCCATATTTGAATTACGGTCTTATAGTTTGGGGCAATACACATTATTCATTGTTGGAAAGAGTTATATTGCTGCAAAAGAGAGTTATTCGTATTATCTGTAATGCCCCCATTCGCTCCCAAACTGATCCTCTATTTTTTGAAAATAACATCTTAAAAATTAAGGATTTGTACTTATTATTTGTACTTTCTTTAAAACCATGCTGTTCATAGATATCCCACTCGACAATCCGATGAGTTTCACTTACCTCTTTTGAAAACATGTTCTGCACAGAACACGTTCATTTTTGAAGGCCCTACATTTTGGATTACTCTGCATGTAGATTTTAAAACTTCCCCTTCACTAATTGCTTTTAAAAAAAGTTGAAATTTTCCTTATTACACTCTTACAATATTTAGAAATGTATTGTGATAGAACATCTCCTTCCCAATTTGTTTTCTTTCCCTCTTTTCTTCAGCCCATCTAAAAAAAATAAAAAAAAAGTACTTGCCATCATGTTCTTGTTCTTTTTGTTTCAGCTATCTCAAGGATTTTGTGCGCTTCCTATTTCGTGCTCGATCTCTACAACTTTCCTTTTCTCACCTCTCCTTCCCTCCAAACGCAGCTCACATTATTATTTTTTTCCTTTTTTTTTTTCTTTTTTTTTTCCTTCTTCTTTTTTCTGTTCTTTCTTCGTCATGTAATTTGTTACGTCTTCTTGTCTACAGTCATTACGTGTTTTAATAAATTTTCTCTGTTCGCCACTATACTTCTTTCATTGATTATGTATTCCATATTTTTTTTCACACTCATTATTATCTGAATGGTCCACAATTTACAAGCTCTGCTTTTTAGTGGACCTCTCCATTTCCTCAAAATATAAATGCAGTTGAATTTTAAGATTCATTTTTTTGTCTTCCTAAAATGTATAAATTATTATTAAGATTTGTTTATTACAAATGTATCTATGTTTTGTATACATTTTACATTGTATTCGTTATCATGTATTGTATTTTGTTGGAAGTGAACAAATAAAAATGAAATGAAATGAAATGAAAGTCACTCGTACTAAGCCTTGGAGGAGAATTAGGGAGACGTAACAATGTAATAAAGTCGATTTACTAACCAATCATCGATGCATGTTTTTACAAATGCTGTGTCTACCTTATAATGGCTTTATTTTATGATGGAAGTATATTGATTATCCAATTACTATGATAGCAGTTCTTAACATTGGCAACACACCTGGTCTTAAGGATGAGGGTTAGGGTAGGGTAAGGGTTAGTTCCCAAAGTATCAAAAGAAATTTACAAACTCAACCTCGACGTACATCTCATTTAGACTTAGGCAATGCTTTGTATGGCAAACACGTATTTAAAACTATTCAGGGCAATTAAATGATATACTCGAAACGTTGGTCCGTTGCCATTATTCGTCAATGTGTTTTACAGAAAGTGTATTTGAACCGTGGGAAAGCTACAGGGGTAGGGCGCGCCCCTCCCCTTCATCCAGTAGTGACTAGCAATCGAGAAAAAAAAAGTGAGCTAAAAATGAAAGAGAAAAGGAAAAAAGGGACAAGAAAAAAAACACGCCTAAAATATTATCCACACCTCCCTCCTTTTCAATCCGCAGTCTTGAGAATTCGCATGTCGTTTTCTGAGTAAGCCGGTGACACCCCTCCCCCATTGTTCCAGTATCCTCTAAGGGGATGGGTTCACTGGCGTACCTATGGGGGGGGCAGGGGGGCAGAGTGCCCCCCTGACGGGCTCCAGGGGAAAAAACGAAAAAGGGGAAAGAAAAAAAAAGAAAAAAAGGAAAGAAAGAGAAAAAAAGGAAAAAAAGGAAAAGGAAAGAAAAAAGGAAGAAGAAGAGAAAAGGAAGAAAAAGGGAAAAGAAAAGGAAAGGAAAAAAAATGGGGAAATTAAAAAAAAAAAGACCATGGCCGTACGCATCAGGGGGGGGGTGGCAGTTGACCTCAGATATTTTGAAAACGTACAGTTTTTTTCCTGAAAATGTAGTGTAGGCCTATACCAAATCCTTCAATTCTACTTTTGAAAATGCAAAAGTACCCTCATGACTAGTTCGGTCGCTTGAACTCCCTTTACTCCTTTTGCTTTTGAGATTCTTCGAAAACTTTTAACGCATTTTTCCCCCTCCCCCACCAGAAAAATATTCCGCATACGGCCCTGAAAAATTAAGACAAATGAAAATAGGAAAAAATAAGTGATATAACAAATTCGAAACTCTTCGCTGGCGCGAACTGCTTGCTATCCTATTTTGTATTAAATGTTTTCACTTGCTCGTCCCCCTGAAAAAAGAAAAGGATTAGCATTGCCTAGAATACAATTGTGCCTGCCCCGACGGGCCCCGACCTGCAACTATGGCAACAATAACACACAATGTATGTACCAAATGTTACTAAAAGAGACTAATTCATTTTCCTCGCTCGCTACACTCGCTCGCGAATAAAATGAATAGGCATTGCTTTGGAAACAATTGTGCCCACCCTTGACCTGCAACAATATAAAAAAAATGGAAGCGTTTTTTCGCCCTCTCACCAAAAAGGAATTGAATCGCGTTGAACTCGATTGCTTTCATCCTGACCTGCACCAATAAAAACAAGTTTATTTATTAATTTCTATTAAAAGATAATTTTTTTGTTTTGCTTGCTCGCTCGCCAAAATGGAATTGACACCGCTAACGTGCCCGCCCCAACCTGCAACAACCAGTTAATAATTATGTACCAAACGTTATTCAAAGAAGTTTTGGTGTGCTTGTGCTCGCCAAAATGGAATTAACATCACCTTCGACATGATTGTGTAAGCCCTGCCCTGCAACAAAAAAATCTGAAATTTATGAACCAACTATCATTACAAAAATTTTGCTCGCTCGCTCGCCAAAATAGAGATAACACCGCTTTTAATAATCACGTCCCTGACATGGAACAATGAACCCAAGTTTTATGTACCATATTTTTCCTATAAAAGAGAAGTGATTTTTTCGCTCGCTCGCTACGCTCGCAAGCTCGTTGAATTATGTGCCCACCACTAACCTGCTACAATATCATTAAAAAGAGATATGTAGGGGGTTGCCTGCCCGCCAAAATGGGATTGACATTGCCTTAAACACGATTGTGCCCGCTCCCAACCTGCAACAATGAAACAAATTTTATATAGCAATTCATTGAGAGAAAGATGTATTTTCGCTCGCTAGCTAAAATGGGTATAAAATTAGCCTAAACACAATATTGTTCCCGTGCCCTGCATGGGACAATTGAACCAAGTTTACTCTCTTAATTTCTAGGACTTATTTTAAATCCAAGGGGACTTGGGACAGTGACAATTGTCACTGTCCCAAGTTCCCCTTGGATTTAGAATAAATTCTTTGGACTTTAAAATAAGTCCTAGAAATTAAGAGAGTTAAGTGGCAATTATTAAAAAAAAAGTGATTTTTTTCTTGCTCGCTACGCTCGTTTGCAAAAAAATGAAATTAACGTCGCTAACAAGTGAATATTCCCACCCCCAACTTGCAACAATACCAGTTTATATACCAAACGTTACTTAAAGATTTTTTTTTGCTCACTCGCTCGCCGGAAGTGAAAATTAGCATCGCCTTTTTTGTTTGTTTCGGTCGCTTGCCCCCCCCCCCCCACCCCCCCCCTGACGGAGTACCCCAGGTACGCCACTGGATGGGTTCAATCGACGCCACTGTATTTGCTTTCACCCATACATAATACCATGCATTTCAAGTGTCGATTCGGACAGGCAACTCTCTACCAGTCATCGGGGAAGATTTCACACTGGTCTGTACCTTCACGCCGCAAACCAGGAATCGACTTGTCATTTGGGAAGGGAGTGGTGGTCTTAATAAGCTGGCCTCTCACGACTGTCAGGAACATCTTTCTTGTAGGTTGACGGTTATCGACCAAAGTAAATTCAGCTTGTTAGCAGATTATTATAGTGTGAATCTAACAATAAAACAACTTGAAACAAATGATGGAGATAACTACAAATGCACTATAAGGGGTACAGATGGGCCAGCGAATACAGGATAAACTATCATGCAAGTGACGCCATTACTACCAGGTAAAAGCATAGTATTCACATGCCGAATTCAGTAAGGAAAAATATGCTGGTTCCACAGTATTGCTTAAACAGACCCTTACGATAAATAGTTCTTTGTCAAACATCTACCCAAACATGTCGGTGAGTAATAATAACTTGATACAGGTTATTAGCATATTGTTTTTTTTAAGAAAAATCGAGGAAATTCTTAATTCGGGCATGTTTTTTTATATTAATTTGCTATTTTACTGCTCCCAAATTATCTAGATTATATTCGGCAACAAACTAATTAATAATCACACCAAATATTGCTTGTGAATTGATGAAGTATGTGTTTTAAAGTAGCAAACTTTGAAAGACTATGGTTAGTGCAATTATAGATCCAATTAAATGGAAGTAGACTATCCGTGATGAATCGTACAATTTGAAGTGAGCTTTATTCATCGTGAATGTTCCCTGTTTTGCCGCCAGCTGCGCCCCATTGGCTCTTTATCACGGATGGGAGATCGATCGATTATTACCCTAACAACGCAAATATAACAGTAACTGCTGGAGAGACGTATGACTTCACATGTGCAGCAGACTGGGCAAGGCCTTCTGCAGTACTGGAATGGCGTATACCAGATGATGTAACCGTTGTCCCTCACGATCAGTCTGATGTCGCACAAGGCAACGGATATGTCTCTCGGAGGGTAGCTACGATCACGCCATCTAGGAATGATCGGGGAAAGATTCTGCGTTGTCTGGTATCACATCCACAACTACAAAATAATCTTCAACGCTCAGTTCACCTGAATGTTCAAGGTAAGTATGTGTTGAGTAGAGAGCACAATCTCGTTATTGTTTTGTGGTGCCGATGTCATCAAAGCTGAGTCCATGTCTTGTTCGTGTTACTCTTTATGAACTGCTCCACTAAGGTCACACATTTTGTTTTGGGGGCTCATATTTTCACTACAAGTATCTTCTTTCTATTCCAAACGTAGAATGAAAAGTAATCTTGTTCTTTTTAACATTATCTAGCATTTCTTACATGATTTATGTAATGATTTCTTTTTCTCTCACTCTCTTTCATTAAGTTCTACCCTCTAGCATGTCACTTTTTCCAACTGAAGCTAACAAGGGACACGAGTCTGGGTCAACAATAATTTACATTCAAGAAGGTTCATCGACTTCAATCACTTGTAAAAGTATTGGATCATTACCAGCAGTTGAACTGTCATGGACTATTCTTGGAGACACCAGTAGTAGTCCCGGTAACTCAAACCTTTCAAAGTATCGCAATACTTTAGATGGAACTTTGTTTGACACCAAAAGTACCATCGCAGTACATCCAGAGTTAAAGCATCATGCAATGTTTATTCAATGCCATGCATCATTTGACGAAGTCTTGGTTGATCACCTGATAGCCAAGTTGATGGTTTACGGTGAGTTTTGATTCTTTCAATATATCGGTATTCGATCTTACTTCGACGTAAATGTGTTTGACTTACTGAAAGTCTTTTTCAAGACTAACATTTCAAAAGAGGTTACTGTTTTATTTATCATAATTTACCCGATCATAACGAAATCATCATCAAAGTCATTACTAATTTGACGTCACCTGGGATGGGAAGGGGAAGAGCGAACGTCTACCCCTAAGGCACTGGGTTGCCTCCTCTTTGTAGAAATAAGTACTGCGTATAAAAGATTCTATATTTGACCAAAGGACATGTTGAAACTTTAAGGCCTTACACATGATTATTTATTTTATTTATGTTTTAAGGCTCACCAGATGAGGTTAACATATCTACCCTCGGTGATCTATACGAAGGTATACGCACCAATGTAAGCTGCACAGCTGCTAATGGATACCCTGCTCCGCTTATCCATTGGTACATCGGATCTAGAAATGTGACTCATGATTCGTCTCTTAAGACTTCAATGAATGAGGCTGATAGGTATGATGCTAAAAGCACCCTCAACCTCAATCCAAACAGGTTTGATCATGGGAAACCTCTTCTCTGCCAGGCAATTCAAACTAAAACACCCTCTATGCCGGAAGTTCCACATACTCCAACCTTATTGCGGTCGCTGAATGATAGCATGGTTTTAAACATATCATGTGAGTATACAATTTCATTAGAACTTTTGGTAGGGACATTATAAATAGAAAACCTCCTAAAATTGCGTTTGATATTGGTAAGTATACGCGTTTATCAACTATACTCAAGAGTTTCGTCTGCTTTATTTTTTTTCCTTTTAATTATGCACATTATTTTATTTACATGTATGTAAATTGTAGTTTTGATCTGAACAAAGAATGCAAATGAATAACGACCAGTCAAAGAAATAGGCTTTAATGTCATGTATTCTTTTTTTTTTCCTTCATGCATTGACAAATGTTTTTGAGTCCCACTTTGATAACCTTGATTTAATTCCTTAGTCCTACCAGCCCTAATCTTTCCTTCTATTTTTAATCACCTCGTTTAACAAATCAATGTTCACTATTTTTTTTCTAATTTAGATGACCCATTTGTGTTCGTGACTTCTCGACGGCTTACTTCAAATAAAGTGCGTACTGGGTTCATATTGACATGTACCTCCGACGCCAATCCTCCTGCTTTTATCTTCCAATGGTTCTGTAACGGCACACGCCGGTTTTCTAATGGCACTCGTAATATATCACTCTCCGAGACTTTAGCCGAAGGTAAGACGCTGACTTCCAGTGAAGTGGCGATTCGAAGCCATCTGTTCGAAGATCCATGTGACTACACATGCATTGCTCTTTCAAACTATGGCTCTGGTAGTGCAGTCTTCAACATCACATATTTTGGTAAGTAGAAATGTATTTTCATTGTATCCCTAGGTTGATGGGGCCATCATTTATTTTTCTTTGTATATATATATATATATATATATATATTACCATCTTCTTATCATTAGTTCGTTTGCAAGCACAGACCCATATCAGTCAAAATGCAAAGAAAGAAACAGCAAAGCTGTGTAGAGTACATGGTCTACGGTACTCCCATGGGCCCTACACTGTACTTGATCCTGAAAAGCTTTAGCTTAGAAAAGTTAGGTTGGGCTTTTTGAAGTGGTTTGTGAGAGCGTTCCGAAATTTATCTATGTACTCCGTATTTCACCTCCAACTTTAGATATGGTTCCATAGAATTTGTTTTTTCTAAATTATGAAAGTGGGGATGCCCATGTCCCATAAATTCAAACCCATTAAAAAGAAATGATCACACATGGCAGTTTAAACCACTCTAAGTTTGAAGCATTCGAAACGCTTCATCGTTGTATTTGTTGTCTTCTCTTTTATGCTTTTGTTAAGATTTGTTTTGCTTTTTTTTGTTGCTCACTTATCCTTAATTGTTACTCTTGAACAAATTAAGGATTGTTGATATTGTGTTAATGCAAACCAACCCTTGGAGGGCATCTGCTATATCTTCATAGCAAAAATTGAGGAGGGAAATGTCGGATGTTTGTTTGTTAATGTAACAGATTGCATGGAACCCGGCACATGTGTTAGCACTGACCTAGCTGTTGACCCCATTTTTGTGAGGGAACCGGTAATTAACTCTTATCGTGCCACAGGGCTAATCCCCACTGTGCCAGGTTGTTTTGGAGATAATCTGATTAACGCGATGGTTCTATGAATGGCGAGTGCAAAACACACAGCACAGCCCAATGAGCATGAACAATAACTGCTACTACGAATGCGCCCTTTCACGCACATGGCACTCAATAGGTAGCGTGCATGCAGCCTCATGGCAGGCTATGGGTTAAGTAGCTTATGTTGTAGATGAGGCAGTGGAATGCCTCCTCTCTGATGAGAATTAGGGGGCATAACCTCCCCCTTCCAATTGAAAAGGGGAGTGGTAAAAACGATCAAAGCAAAAATAAGAAACCATGAATAGATATACGTGGTTGTTATTTCATCCCAGTCCTGTGATAATAATTGGAATGTACTAGCTTACAATTTGTATTTCTGACACTCTGCAATCAAATCAATATTTAACGCCTTTGTGACTTTGAACTATTCTAGTAAGTACATTAACAAAATTGGTCATGATAAAACATCTTTAAACATCTATATTTTTAGTAGGAACATAAATTATTTGAAAACAAGACTATATTAAAACAAACTAAGTTTTCCACTTCAACCCTCATACATTTACCCGACAAAATGATAATGCTGTCTATGGCGCTTTTCCAGTACTGTTTGGGTCCCACAAGGGTCTCGGCTCGGTCCTCTGTTAATTACTCTAAACAATTTCATTTCCATTATCCAAATATAATCCCTGGATATCATTCCACTGCTATGCATGGAAGACACATATTTATTTGTCTTCCAGACCTGATGTACTTGATCAAGAGCGAGGCATGTGAACAACAGAAGCATGTGTTGATTATGCTTAGATGGATGCTTTGGAAAAAAAACTCATGCTAAATGACAACATAACTGAATTGTTGCTGATTGAAACCTATAAACAAGTATCCAAATTTAGTGTCTTCGCTTTATATATATATATATATATATATATATATATATATATATATATATTTAATTATTACTATATCATGTTCAATCCCCTTTTCTACGTCTACATACAGTTACCCCAGATCCACCTTCTCGGTTCTTCGTCGACAAAAACCAGACGACATCTTCAACTCTGATTGTTGACTGGCAACCAGGATTCGATGGCGGGTTGCAACAAACTTTCGCTCTGGAACACTGTCCAAACGACACGCAAGTAGAGGGGTGTGGTGTTGTCACAAACTTGACCGGGACCACCCACACATTGGTGGGACTGGTGCCTTTCACTTGGTACCGGATGACTCTATGGGCAGTGAACAGCGCGGGGGATAGTAGCGCAGTGCAAATAGTTGCTTCAACAACTCGTAAGTTTCTAAATAACGAGAATTTCTGACTTGCTTGACGTTTTAAATGTGACCATCCACACAAGCTTTACAAAACATGTCTCTTTGTTTAATAGTGAACGCATTATTTTGTAATTTTCCGTCATACACTTCCATTTTAGTTCCCGCTATTGCGTAGATTTAGTTATTACTGTTTAGTTTTGTTAAATTCTACATGGTAATGGTTGTGGTCGGATGATGGACAAAGTATTAAGGATGAAACTTATTGCAGTATTGCACAAGTGTAATTCTCACCACCATCCACTTCGATCTATACTGTATACTTTATACATTGAGTGTAAAGCACTTACTAAATCATTAAATACGGACAACTTTCCAATTGATGATAGAAACTTGTCTGAGTTATTTATAACTATTTCTTTCATTTTAAATCGAAACTTTACAAACCACAACCCTGAGATTAAAAAAACACTTATCAAACGTAATTTATTAACAACTCTGTTTCTTGTTTTTTCTTCATACTTCCTTGTTTGGGCTGTATACAGCATTGCAACCCGAGAGCTATGGTAAGAAAGGAACCTTTATCAATAAGAAATATGCCTTTTGTTTTCTTGTTTGGTTGGTTGGTTGGATGTAAGAGAAAATTCTTTCATATTAATTTGTTATATCATTTTCGTACCATTTGAGGGATAGAATACCCTTATCAGCACTAATGTGTTTTTTGTAGAAAGGGGTTCTTTGGGGATCAACAACATATTTTCTGCACAACTCGTCTTTCTTAAGTCCTGTGAAAGGGATATGTTTGAGTTTTCAGTTTGAATCAGTCAATAGAATAGCACAATTATATTCTCTTCCATGCAATTATTAACACGAATAGCTAGTTCTGACAGGTTTAATAAAGTTTGACCGAGCAGAAATAAGGTGGGATGCTCAAACAGAGCAAACACAACAACCTTTCCCTCATTTAGCTTAAACCTTGTATGTCTACTCATCTTAAGACTGTTTGTTTACAATCAAATTAAACGATTTACTAAATACATAACACATCCCACTCTCTGTCTCTCCCAAAAATAGTAATACCAACATTATTTTCCTCTGTTTTGTTTTTGTTTTTTTGTTGTTGCTTTTTTCGTCATATAGGGATAACAACCAGCTGGGACAAACAAGAACATATCTTAACATTGTCAGAGGCAAACCAAACCCTGGATGAAATCTGCTTTATCACACTGAGGACTTACAGCGGGCAAGACTGTGCCTCTGTGAATAGATCAAAGTGCGTTGAACCGGGCACAGAGGTCAGCGTTGACCCTTATGATGACACAGTTTTGGTGACCTTTGGAAGGGGACTATGCAGTACACCAGCTGATCTAACAGGTTAAGCTATTATCCGTTCTTTTATGATTATTCCTAAGTAAAAGAGACTATTTTGAGATAGCCTCTATACATAAACCATCAATTCCCATTAGTTGCGAAAGTTGTCAAGATCTTAATGAAAACGAGGTTTCGAAACATACAATATATTTTTTAAGTGGCAAGAAAAAAGGCAGAAGTCCCCTATTGAATGCAACTGCATATTCATCACAACATGCTTCCTAAATGTTATAACTTACTATAATAACTATACATTGAAACGTAAAGCCGACATTACTTAGATGTAATCTACATACATAACGATACAAAGACATGGGACAGAAAGAGTTCACGTTTAGCTGTATGTATGTACGTGGGTGGGTGGATGAACATGAATATACCTTTGTGTTTGGACGTTTTCACATGTTTGTGCGCGTGTGTGTGTTGTGTGGATGAGTGTATCAATGTGTGTATGTGTGGATTGGATTAACATGTGTGTGGATCCATGTGTGGCTGGGTTCACATGTGCTTTAAAATTCACATATTACATGCACATGGGTATAGATGAATACCCATGTCTTCATGGGTACGTGTCAGTATTTATGTGTTAGCAAGAAGTTACTTATTGGTGTTAGGGATAATACGCATGCATGTGTGCAGGTATGGGAGGATACATTGGGGTGTGTGTGGCTTTTCTAGTAGTAATATATATTCACTCTGCCAAACACAACACATCCTCCTCCGTGGCTTCGTATAACGCTATTTGAAACGCAAAGGTTATAGAGATGTGAATGAAACATCCATACATAAACCATGGATAGTTTTGCTATTAAACCAATCTCCTACAAAATTGTTGAGAAAACCAAAAAACACAACAATCTAGTTTTGAAACAGAAAATACATTTTTAAAGTGGCAATACAAAAGAAGCAATACTACAATACTAAAACTCCTACAACGTTGTCTAGAAAACCAATATCCATAACATTCTATTCATGGTATTGTTTGTTCTTGACTCACCAGGTGAGAAGCAGCCATCAACTGAAGGTAGTCTTCCTTATATGATAATCGCAATTGGAGTGATTGCCTCTGCTGCTTTCTTCCTGCTCATTTCACTGGGTTTGATGTACTTCTATGGAGTGTTATGCTGTGTGAAACGAAAGAAGGGTATGTCGTTAAAAGCAGCTGGCCCCCTACATTCACCTAGAAAAAAAAAAAATTCTGTTTAAATAGTTTCTTCTTTAGGCTTCAGTCTTCAAATTCTTGCTACGTTTCCTTTTTATTTCACCACCTCTGGATTTTGTTGTCTCTCTTTCATTTTAATTGTGTGTCTCTGGGTCACTTCTACTGCCCTTAAATGGCATTTATACCACCACTGAGAGTGTTTTTTCTTCTTTTTTTGTCTAAATACATAAATGTTTGTTAAGCTTGTTCTTTCGAATTTATTAATTTACCTTCTGGAGTTTCTTTATCTCCTTATATATCGTTTTTTACGGCATTTCCTGCTGCTCATAAAATTTGCACTCCTGTTTATCATAAATAACCCTTACACTTTTACATGCTCTTACCAACTATTATAACGTATACAATCTCCCTTTTTTCACCTTATCTCCCGTACATGCTGCATGTAGTAGCTGTAACATCAATGATGAAAAATAACAGTTTTAATACTCAGACAGGAATTGAGGTATACGAAAATGTGGGAAGAAACATATTTCACATTATTATAGTTACAAACAGGAAAAAGAATACTATAGTTGTAACGATCAAAATGAGAAGTTAACTGCCAGTCAGAAGAATATGAAGTAGGATACTTTAAATTTGATTGATATTTACACGATAAGAAAACAAAAATATTTCCCCGCAGGCTTTAATCATTTTATTTGTCACAATGTATTTGAGGTAAAATTATATAGTAAAAAGTTTTTGTTAAACAGATCAATGCAATGATCTTTTTGTAGTTATCATGGCTATTTTGTTCAATTTAGATCGAGTCAAGTTTTTTAATCACAGTCAAACTTTTAAAATAAAGTACCAATGCTAAAATTTGTGATCGCATTTTTAACATGATTTTTCTTTACATTTAATTTCATTCTGTGCACTCCAAGCAGACAATGGAAAACACAATCAGCCAGAAGATCAAATGGTAGGTCTATAATTTTGCATTACCTATTGATATGATATTAAAAATTAGTATTGAGGTGAAATCCAAATTGCATTAATTAATCAATCATAGTTTTCTTGCGAAATACATGCATATCGGTTAATGTTCAGCTGTGGCATGTCCAAACAACTTATTTCCAAAAATTCCGCATTTTTAAAAGAAATCTTACATTTTAATGACCCAGTGAAATCATAATAAAACCCCATGAATATAATTGCAAAGTTAAATAGTACTTGTTTTTTTCTTTGTTTTCAATTGAAATTTAATCAAAATTGACGATAATTTTCTGAGGTGCTTTGAACAAGTCTGAATTTTAAAACGCACGTGAACTTACTTTTTGAAAAAAGTAATATCTACCGCTTGGTCACTTTGCTCCTATACAATATTTGTACATGTATTTAAATGTTGATTACCAATCTCAGGCTCGGTCGAGGAAATGTTGTTTGTATTTTTTAACATACAACCTTATAAAGGTTGTGGCAGAATGTGGTTGTTCGTCACTAGCGCCATACTTCTTGTATATATACGCCGATGTGTTTTAGGTAGTAAAAATGCTTTGCTTCTTTGAATTACAAGCTACTGCTACATTCACATTTAAAGAAAGACTCAGACACCGTTTAAATTTTAAAAAAATGTAAATCATTGATACATAGGCCTACTCTCAATAATGGAATTATATATTTGACATTTTGAAATTCACTTTAGGTATTTTGCTTGAAAATATTATTGTAGGTGGACCAGGAAGAATATGCTGAAATAGCACCAGTACCTCCATCTCACGCCTCTAAATCAACTACAAGCGACTACATGGACTTGAAGCCTATTCCTCGCACCAACACCGACGCAACTACAAGCTACTACATGGACTTGAAGCCTATTCCTCGCATCAACAATGACACAACTACAAGCGACTACATGGACTTGAAGCCTATTTCTCGCACCGACAATAAAACAACTACAAGCTACTACATGGACTTGAAGCCGATTTCTCCTACCAACAATGACACACCTACAAGCTACTACATGAACATGAAGCCGATTTCTCCCACCGACAATGACGAATACATCAGTCCTAGTGCTACTCGATAGTGTTCTAAGGCTGTCTATGTAAATATGGACATGACCGAAATAGACGTATATAGACGAAAAGGCGTCTAAAAACGAATCCGGTGATCCTCAATATATCAATACCCTTCCCACATCACAAGAAGCTAATGCTAAAACAACCACTACATATATGAACATGTATCCCATATCGCCTTTGTCGTCTGGGTAATTACGCACTGGGTAAATCAAAAGTTGAATGTGCTAACACATGAGCATAGCCTAATCAGAAATGGTACAAAGATCCCACTTAATTAGCAATAAAGAGTCCTTACTCAGAAAAAAAAGGAAGCTTACACCGTCAAAAGCTTTCGTGGATCAAAGTTGGTGAATGTTTGCATACATATGTTTTTTTTTTCGTTGTGTAAAATGAAACATATATTCTTAAATCATTTCACATGTAAAAATATCGAGAACATTAATAAAAACTAGAATTAGAAAATATATGATGCCCACAAACTGTACGAGTAGGCTTATCTATAGTTTATGATTCATGTAATTTTCTTTAAAATACTATCGTCGTGATTGTATCGAATTTTATCACACCTCTAAATCTACTGAGTAAATGAGTGAACGAGTAAATTACACTCCATATTTCAGTAGTAATATTAAATTAATATTAAGAGAATGCCGCATGTTATGTATTTAGATTGATATTCTTTATGTATAATCATAATTTACTCGAAAGGTATAGATCGTCTTTTATTCGGTTCCATCAACATATTGTAAGCTATTCTACATTCGATTTTAGAACGTACTGCTAATGCAGGTAGACATAATTTGAAAAGGCGGACCCTTAGCATAACACCATGATCTTTTGCAAACGTTGCACAAGTGATTCGTTTGTATTAAACCTGTATATCCATTTCCATGTTTATCTCTGTACGTATACTTATCACTTAAACATCTAAATATATCTATTTGCTGGTTTATAACGAACAATAAATATTAACTGATTCAAAAGAATATGCTGTAAATATGGAATTATACCTACTATCGTATGTTATTAGGATTTCTTGCACCGCTTTTGTTACTAAAATTTCAATTTGAGTTAAAATCTGTCACATTTACATGAATTTGAAAATCGGACTTTAGTAAGCTTAAAGTGTATGATAAATGTATTATAATGATGATGTTTAAATGAAAATTGATATTTCAATAATTGTCGAAGGATATCTGTCAAATATTTCATCTTAAAGCAACTATTAAATAAATATAGCAAATACATGTAAAATATCACAACCTGCTTAGGTTTAGAATGCATTGTGTATCGATTATATGCTATATTTAATGTGTATGGCACGAATTACATTTCATTACAACTACTTGCTCTCAAAGTAGATTTAATCTCCTACTCTGGACTGTAAGTCTAACCGCCTGCAGGATCGCATTGAAAGCAACACTGTACAAAGATGACGAACACTATATTTCTATGATTAACACTTTAAAAATAATTCGCTGTTAATTATTACATGTATGTATAGAGTGTGGTGTTTCAATAATGCAATATCTCGGTCATGTGTTGCACAATCGCAATTGTTTAAACATTGAATGATACATGCTAACTTGCAGTAACAATGGCCTCTTTCAATTTATTTGTATACACATCATATGTAATTGTAACCTGTAGCTTTAAGATGTAGAATCAAATTAAATTTAAACATATTTTTATGCATAACAGTAGTGCTTGATAGTTTGAGATTAGATTCAATATTGAGGGCTTTGTAATATATATATGTCAAGTCAATGATTATAACTATAATGGCAGATATTATAATTCTCATATAAGCTCACATGCACATGTATGTAAATCCCTATAACTACACCATTGCTCTGTTTCACTCTTATAGCATTAATAATTGACTTTAGACGAATGCAAATAATGTGAATGTTAAACAAGTCTTGCATTGTAAATCCTGGGAGACCTCAAGGTTGTTTATTAATTTAATTGCATTTGTATCTGAGCATATAGAATCCTTAACTAATCAAATCATTGTTGCTTACTTGTATACAACAAATGTAATTGATATTGCTTTTGGAGTATTTCAACTTTACTTCTTCACATGAGGATAACCGTCTAGTGGACACAAATTTTCTATTGATCAGTAATTATTATGATTTGTATAGTCTGTCTGTATTTCTGTTCATTGAAGGTCTATTCCCGAAATATTGTCTGATTCATCGATGAATTAATTTGTTTAAAGCAATCGTTTTATATTTGCATTGCACTGTAAAGGAAATATACTCCTTGTTATGTATTTCAATAAAAGCTGCACAGATAAAACAATGCCGCGTGTGTTATTTTCTCTGCTTTCGGAGGGCTTGAAGCATTCATATTCCTTAAATTATTCTATGTCACAGCAAACTTCAGATGCAGAGTCGATGGCCCTGGTATCAGCAGGCTCTAAAATATTGTCTGAAGTGGAGGATATGAAATGAATTATTATTTCTCCAAGGGTTAAGGGCATGACAAAATATCACACAAGCACATGTTAAAAGAAGTTATACAAAATAATAACAAGTAAAAGAACAATTTCAGGAAAACATTCTCTGAAGAATACAACAAGAGGAATGAGCGATGATAACAAGCAAAAACAAGAGTGTAACAAAAAAAATACAACAAAGAGGCATCACATTATAGACAAACTGAATGAAAACGAGATGGATGAAGAAAGTGCATTTTGATGGTAAGCTATATGGGATAATAAATTAAACCCAAGGGTAAATAAATTCAAAAGAGAAAGATCATATACAAGCATATAAAGTGTATGATGAGCAACTAGACCCACGAGATAAGGATAAATGTAAAAGTGTGAATGATTCAAGTACAAACTGAGACTTTTAGAGTGCAAACTAGAAATGTGACAGGATAATATGTGACAGAAAATGTAAAATATTTATGAATGTTTTCAAGGAAATAAAGATATTTACATGGAGGAAGTAGGGCTATTTATGAAAGAAGTTTCAATGAAAGAATGAACGGAGGACGACAGAGTGAGAGAGTAGGGGCCTGATATGCAAAATTTGTATACAAACCAGCTAGAGAGATGTAGAACACTACACTTAAAGATAAAGTTGAGTTCTGGTCATTAATTTGAATTGTAAAGGAAACAGTGTGGAATCGACCGGGGAATAGAAGAGAAAAGGTGGATCATTCAGCACATAAGTATTAGTGGTGTACTGCAAGGTTGGGGATTTATCAAAACGATAGGAATTTCAGCCCAGTTTGGCACAGTAACAAGTACTGTAACACAAATATTAATATGGTACTACACAAACATAGGCAATACAAATCGTTTCAAACTGTTAATTGTCATATTTAGAATATGAAGGTATTTGAAGAGTCATTCTTTTAAAGGAAGATTTTGTTCTCTGATGTCTTTACGCAATTGCATAAAAACAACAATGATAAAGCTAACAAATTATTGCTATTATTACCTCTCCCCAGTACTCAACCTTTTCTT
Organism: Strongylocentrotus droebachiensis; assembly: GCA_035222895.1. Classification (NCBI taxonomy): domain Eukaryota; kingdom Metazoa; phylum Echinodermata; class Echinoidea; order Camarodonta; family Strongylocentrotidae; genus Strongylocentrotus; species Strongylocentrotus droebachiensis. The sequence continues at coordinate 124,077 of JAVYIG010000989.1, forward strand.
TAAAGGGATAGTTGATTTTGCGTATAGAGGTCGCTACACAAGTATCAGGTATATATCACATTCATACATAACTATACATTAGTAACAAGGGTATGTGAATAGGTAAAGAACGCTTGTAAATAATCTGGATTTCTTAAATATATAGAATTGAAGACAAAAAAATATACGATATCAACATCAAGGGCATTTTAACATAACACATAACAAAATTTGAGAACTCCCATAATATTGCTTAATCAATTAACACAATCATCATCTACATTTGACCTTTAAAATCGATAGGTGATTAAGTTTATGAAAATGTCAATATTCAATATATTTACCATTGCCTGGCGCAGAGCTTTATATGTTTACTCTTCATTGCTGTTTATACCAATTTCCCGAAGGGTATTAGGGGACTAGTTTTGCTGCTGAATTAATAGTTTATTTGATGCAGGTTCCGCATGTATGGCAAAATCATTTCGGAACGACTGATTACAAGGGGTGACCAACTAGAAATACTCAAAGTACAAATCCTAGGTTTGTTTAGGTTAACTTTTGTGTTGTTGTTTGCTTTTCTTTCGTATAAAGCATGATACATGATTATTAACAAATACACAAATCATTCATAAAAAGGCTTGATATTTATAATTGAAGCCATTAATACAAAGGTTCAGTTCTTTCTAGAGATCCATGAAATACCTGTACATCAATTGATACCGCTGTCTGATAAAGGAAAATCGTTATACATGCATATTACTAAAGATGTAGAGGGGGTAGTTTCATATACACGCGTGTCACACAACAAATAGGTACTTCTCAGTTGGTTTTAATATACTTATAATGTCATGAACGTGACCTTAAGGACGTAACATATATCTTATACTGTATATATAAATAGAAACAGAGTAACTATAAAATATATGTATAGAAACAGAGTCAATTAATGATGAACGTAAGCCGCATGTGAATCCTCACATTCCATTCCAAAAAATGTGATAGATGTTGCGCGGTACACATACGTCATTGTGAAATTGAATCCAGCAAATTATTGATAAATCATCAAAACTCTGAAGGTTAAATAAATAATCAATTAAATTGATTATGATTAATTGAATCAGGAAATAATTGGTTTTATTAAGTCAGAAACGTTGCAAGAATCAAGGAAAATAATGATATAATTGTATGTAAAAAAAATATGAGGTGAGTGAGAAAAATAAAATGTAATCCCAGTCGGAAAAGTCCAAAGCAAATCCAGATATGTAATATCATTTAAAATTAAAAGGCAGCTATACATTGTGATTTAGAATGAAATGACACTAAATTGCAAGGATTATTGGAAATAATTCATGACATAAAGAAGGGGGAAAGAACGGGGCCTGGCTAAGTGATAGGAGTTTGCTAATTAGCTTAATCTCTATAGGTGTATCACAGGCGCGACAGGACATGTTAAACCAAATTAGCAAAACAAGTACTTCTGGCGAGCCGCAGGGTTCCAAATTGAAGAACACCTAGTCTTTCCACTAGCATTTGACTATATACATAGGCAAAATTCATACCATTATATTGAATTTACAAGAGGTAGAGGGTGTTTACGACCTCCTACAAATGAGCCAAAAGTCCTCATGTTATTCTTGCATGCAAATTATGAGTTAACATATGACCAATAAAGGTTTTAATGTGAGATATTTAACTTTCTAAGCGTTTTAAATGTAAACTCATCAATTTAAATGAAGAGTAAAATAACATGTATAAAATATGTGTACATACATCCAGGAAACTCCCTCTATGTCTGAATTGCGTATTATAAATCTTTCTGACCATACTACTCTATATCCACATCGTCTCTTTCTTTTTCGGGGTGAAATCAACAGAACTAATATATATTTCCAGTAATATTGTTTATTTCCACGAAGTAAAAACCTCGGGCTTTAGGATGCCAAGTAAAATCATCGAAATTGTTACAAGTATACCTGAAGAAAAGAACAAATAAATAACTGCGTATGTAAGTTTAAAAAGCAACGGACAGGACATTGTTCTTAAATAAGAATGACGTCTTGTATCACAATATATCTTTGCATTGCCTTACTAACTTCAAGAAGACGTAAAGTTCGTTCGTTCCTACGTGTGTCCTTAGATTAAGATATTTATGTAAAGTTCCTTTATAATTAAAATTAAATTAAATTGAATTAAGTTCTTCCATCGCCCGATTGCTGCAATGACCGTTTCATTAGCAAGGGCCAGGCCTTCATCTGTGCAACCCGTTCCGGCGCACTGCAATATGTGGTCCATCGTTTGAGTCTCTCCGCAGTCGCAGGGAGTAAGTTAATAATATAATTATGATAATAAGACGCATAGTAGCTAAAAATGGTATAAGACTTTAGAGAGCACGAATTTTGAAAATGTTGTTGTATGCAAAGGGAGAAAAATCTACAAGAATAAGGAAAAGGTTAAACTTCTTTGTAAAGAGACCTCCTGACATGTGCAAAATGGCTGCATAACACCGGCTAAATATGGAACATTTCTAAGATAAGAAATGACATTCATATACAAGACCAAGATATGGTTAAAATGTATAAGATAACCATTTAAAAAGTAATGCTCGTTTGGACAGACCAATCGTATTGTCCAAAATTCAAATATTTCCCTTGAACATTATTTGTAATAAAAAAATAGCGTTATTATCTTCTCTCTTCAGCCATGGAACCACTCTAAAGGCGTTTTGATTATAATCAGGATAGAGAATGATATACAGATACTTGGAAGTTTAAAAAAAAAATGTTGATTAAAGAGTTGTTGCTGTTATATTTACATACATAAGGAAGATATAATTTGTACTAAATGTATATGCTCCGGCTGCAAAATTAGACAAATAGTTGTTTTATAAAAAGATGTTCAACTGGATAAAATGTATTAAGCAAAAGACAATTGACTTATACTTAGAGGTGATTGGATCTGTGTACGAGATCCTCAGTTGTATACCCAAGGGTGGTCACAGGTATCGGACCAATTAAGTGGTTTCAGAACATCTAAAATAAACTCAAATTGATCGACGTATGGAGGAAACTGAACCCGCAAGGAAAGCAATTACATGGCGACAACTTTCGTTAGGAATCTATTATAGACTCGGGTATTGGCTTATTTCATCATCACTGTATTGTTATGTTCAAACTACCGATATTAGACCTGCCATTAAACGTTGAAGGGGGGGGGGGGAGGAAGTTGTTTGGAAGTTTAATAACTCATAGATATGTGACATCGATTTTAAGAACAAAATTAAAAACATCATACAAGCTGTAACGTCTTACCACAATCGAATGGACACAAGAACTAACTGGGATATGTGTAAAATAAAAATACGCGAATTTGCCATGAAGTTTTCTAAACAGAGGCAGAAGGAAAAATCAAAACTGTACAAGAATATGTATAATGAATATAATACAGAAGTATGCAGAAAATTTGACATTAACCAAACTAGAGAAGATATCGACATAATGGTAGAAATAAAGAAATAAATTGAAAAATGACACACACATTTATGTAAAGGTGCATTTATTAGATCTCGAGAACGGTGGGTGGAAATGGTTGAAAAGTCAACAAAGTAATTTCTAAATTTAGAACTCCAAATTTTCGAAACGGAAAAGGGCTTTTGCAAAAGAAGGGGAAGAAAAAATAAGAAATACAAATCTTAATTTAATTGAAACAGAAGTTTCTGAATAAATATTAGGGACCTCAACCTGCGACTTGATTAAAATTAAGCCTCATGAAATCAAAACACTTTTATAATCTCCAAAGTAGAAAATCCTCCGGTGTCATTGCTTTGGCAGGAAATAGTGCAACTACCAATCAATTTTGAGTGAAGGCATGTTTTAGATTACAAATCTAAAAAGATTACAGTCAACATAGTAAGACAATATATTTTCATAAAGTTTTACCCTTTAAAAATAATCTTTATAAGTGGCAAATTACATCCGACATGCTGTTTACATATTGTAATGAACCAGAATCGTTTATGCACATGTTGCTTAAATGTCGTCAGTCGCAATCTTTCGGAAAAGAATTCATCGTCTAGTAATGAATTTGTCCCAAAAAGATATTGTCTTAAGAGAAAAAGTCATAATAATTTGTTTTAACATTAATGACGCACATTCTCTGCTCATGCATGCATGTACTACTTGTTTACAAGATGGATTTGTTAAGGTGTACATAATTAATGATTTTAGAAGTAAATCCTTCAATAGTCATTCATTATGGATGACTTTTCAGGGCGATTTTATCTTTTATGTCAATTGGCAATACAAAAACCAAGAAAAAGGATTAAGTATTATCAAGATGTATCTTTCTTAGTAAGGCCTTTAATGCATTTCTATTCATGCCTTGATCTTTCCCTTTCACTACCTTTTTTGTCTCCTCTATTTCATTTTATCAGTCTGTTGATTTTGTATACATTTTGTAATTAAACTCTATATACAATGTTATTAAAATGATAACAAAATACAAAATGCCTCGTGGACGTCACTTATATAAATATTTTGTTTGGTGGGAGGTGGTTATATTTGTATTTCATTTGAATTATGTAGCTTCCTTTTTTTTAAAGCTGTTCCATACCACGAACATTTTGTAAATCGTGCTATTTCCTATTTCAAAATATTTTTTGTTTGCAGGTACCGATGGTGACGTTGCAGTTTCCATCCGGACAGCAACTATTCCTGTCGCCGGGGAAGATATTACATTAACGTGCACCTACCAACCCTCATCTCACTATCGACTGGTAATTTGGATGAAGGATAATGAAACTGTTCTAGCCTCGGAAAATTGTCAAAACTCTTCCTGCCATACGAACATTTCAAATTCTTCGAAGTTCAACTTTACTTCTGAATCTACTGGTCAATGTGCAGATCTCACAATCTTATATTTGGACAAAGATGACATCGGCATAAACGAATGTAAAGTGACGACAACTCGTGTATCACAATATAAAAACTACAAAGAATCAAGAAACATATACCTAAAAGTACAAGTACCAGGTAAATAGTTTGAAATTGTAATTCGTGTAAAATAATCTGTTAATCAGAATAAGAATTCAAATTGAATCTGTTATCAATTCGTCAATGTGGTATAATATGCAAATCCAAATGTTTAGGTTTATTTCAAAACGAGTCCGGAAACTTTACTTCTAGATCTCGTGAATGAACAATTCACACACAAGCATTTAGGCATTCAGGAGCGTAATTATCAATATTAATCCACCGTTTTTGTTAATTTTTATTAAATTGTATTAAAATAGTCCGGAAATACCAACAATATATATGTATCTGAATAACTGAATCAAATTGAAGTATATCAAAATGCTTTGTGCTCATTCTGTTTCAACACTTAGACACGAAGCTTTAATGATTAATGTTACGTTCCAAACTTGGGGTAACCAAGGCAATAATTGTCCGGTTTAACCCAATTAACTGTATTTAAAGCTTAGAAACTAATGAAATGAAGGCAGCTATCGAAATGTACACATTGGTTTGTTTAACATTGAAGCTCCGCCCACGAGAGTCGTCATAGTTGACGACGTACACCCGGACGGGAACCCCAATCATACACATGTAACACTGACGGCTGGAGAGCCTTATGACGTAACATGTTTATTAGAGGGTGCAAGGCCTCCTGGTGTACTTGAGTGGGCATTACCTGACGATATGTCTGTGATTGTTAGACATCAAGTTGATGTCGTACAAGGTTACAGCTATGTCTCTCGAAACGTTGCTTCAATACGACCCACAATAAATGATGACGGGAAGATCGTCCGATGTTTGGTTTCACATCAGGAACTGAACGAAAGCATTCTGTGTTTAGTTTACTTAAATATTAAGGGTAAGAATTGCTTCCCTGCAAAATATTTCTAAGTTATTAATCCTTGACCCACTTTCTTTAGAATCACCTTTTGTTAAACAATTTGTATTATTCCATCTATTTAAGTAATAGCCCAGTTGACTATAGGACTTTTGTTATAGAGTAGGTGTGGGGAATTGGAGACCCTCAAGCACATTTGCATAATTTACATAAACATGATAAATGTTACGAATACATAAAGTTTTGTTTTCTCTTCAGTAACTTCTTATTTTTATTTGGTAACAAAATTGTGGTCATGATGTAACTCATGAATGAGATAACAATATTTAATGCCGTCATCACCAAAGGTCTCTCATTACCTACATATGTAGGTAATGAGGGACAGTTAATAATCAAAACATTTTAAATACGATTTGAATGAATATGGTGCTTTAAATTATGTTTAAATACTTTCAGAATAATGTTCTGGCAATGTGACTTTCACATTGATCGAACTTACAGCATAGAAACGACTTCTTAAAATGAAATGCATTCAAATTTGAATGGTGACACGAACAACCAAATATGTTTCATGATAGTGCCTTTCAACATGAAATGAACAACTGGGGAGAAAGTAGGCCGCCATCTTGGACGGGTGTCCCCCATTGCATACACACATTTCTGATCAGACACCTTTCATAATGTGCATTGCAACACCCATTCCCAACCCATAATGGCCATAAGTTTTCTGGGAATGTTGGCGCACTTCATAAACTTCCTTGTAAATCTACTTTTTAAGAGCCACCCCTAAATTTCTGCATACACCACAACATTCAGTGCACATTTTACTTTTATATCAAAGCAAAATTTCACGATCAAAATTGCTTATCTTGGTCAATTTCGCCAAATTTCTGAGAGAAAGAACGCACTGTAGTCTTCGAAATGAATTGGATATATGCAGTATTGTTGTAAAAGGCCACATATGGCACTATATCAATATTGGAGCCAACACGGACAGACAGTGATGGGTTCAAGCTTGGTGGTCTCCAATTCCCTACACCTACCCTACTTGTACATTTTGAGGGAAAAAAGGTAGAAACCTATGTTCATGTACGCATAATACTTGTTATATCAGAACAGTTAGAATACTTTCCTGAATGTAAACATTAGTTTAACTGATTAATATGTCTTCGCATATTGTATGGTCCATTGTAAGAAGGTGAAATAGGAATAGGAAATCTCACTTGGTATTAGTAATGTTATTATAAAGATAAAACGTGTTGCACACTGATTCAAGCGTATGGAATAAAAACATTAACAAGATGACAAGGGGCAGAACATCCATTGGTTATGCTCCTCCTACCTTTGTTATCATCATATGTTTTACAACGATCCCAGATCCACCTTATAACCTCTTCGTCAAGCCTTACCAGCCGACATCTTCAACTATCTTCGTTGCCTGGAAACCTGTTTTCATTCTAGGCGGATTCTAGCAAATGTTTCTCCCACTTAAAGAATGGATCAGAGAAAGATAGGATTTTCGCGTTAAGGATGTGTGTACTAAGCTAGCTGCTTAAAAGATTGTACGACGTATTAACCCATTACCATTTTGAAAAATTCCACACGTGCCAAAAGCAGCTTAACAATTTTGAATAAGACCCTGTGATATAATAATGTTTGAATTCGCTGGCCTGTTTCATCACCCAGTTGTCTCAGAAGTCTTTAACACATTTTTTTAAAGCCGATTTTCCTCATCAGTGTATGAAGCTAACATTCGCTGTTGGTATATTTGGTTTGATATTGATTTATTAATCTCAGTTTGTATAAATCCTTAATTACGATTAAATGCTATTTGTACATTTCTTTTCTTCATGTGGATTTAAATTGGTTTAACAACTAGCTCAATTTTCCTCTGCCTCACCCAGAAGATTTAACTTACGGTAAATTAATTATCCGAGCCTCAGAGGCGTTCACCTGTCTTCATTAGTAGCTAAGTTAAGTTAATGTTTGGGCATGAATGCATTGTTGACTAACTATGTTTATTTTATGTATATCTCGCTATTAAATTAAGAAAGAATTATGAACTAGCCGTGTTTGAGCTGCAAATTGTTTCACTTTAGCTTCAGTTCTGTCTTTGCCTCCCTGTTCCTCAGGTGGAAGACACACATCTGAGTCTTGGATGGGTTTGCCCGTAGGTAGTTTGCTCTGTATTATTACGAAAGGCTTGCGAGCGCTGTGTTGAGATAGAATTCAACAGCTTTGAATGTATTATGCTGGGCTGTGATGCACATCATGCAGGTGTTATCTGCATCGATGAAGTCTCGATCGTTCTCAGTTGAAGGGATGTCAGCAGTGTAGATGCTGTACAGTGTTGGCGCCAGGACGCCACTTTGGGGGAGAACGTTTTTCTGTTTCCGTCATCTGCTCTTCTGCCCATCAAGTTCGACAAAGAAGCGTCTATTCTGCATCATCTTCTGGATGAATCTGGTGAGTTACAGGTCATAGTGATGTCATAAAGTGTTGAATGTAGCCTTTGGTGATTGACAGCGTCATATTATTGGTGCCTCATGTTCATACAATTTGATGATCCAACGATTATGTATAAGAAGTTTGGAAACCACAAAACAAGGAATCTATCCGAGTGTAATTTAAGTACTAATATTTGAGTAAATTTGAGTACTAATATTAAACTAAAACACGTGAATCTACCAAAATTCATGAGAATATTCGAAAGTAAAATTTTATCATTTATAGTACTGGTACAAAGGCTTTATAATATCTAAGTTTATTTCTAGTAATAAAATCTTACGATGTATGCAAACAACAAACTGGCTTTTTAGCGGTAACACTAACAATAATAATAATAAGTGCTTATAAGGCGCACTTATTTAATAACTTACTCAAGCCGCTATACAAAACAAAAAAAGCAAAATACACAAATTTAACTCCAGAATTTCCTTACTAACTCTGAGTAAATAAACCGTTTTAACATGTGTTGCTGTTTATGTATGTACATGCCTATGTGTGTTCCGCGTTGTGTGTGCGAAATTGTGTGTGTGGGATGGGGGCGGTCCGAATACTGAATTCGACATTTCTCACATTCCCCTTTCTTTCCCCCAACAAAATAACTAGTGTTTTATACTACAAAACATACATTTTGTTTCGTGTTTGTTTGAATCAATTTGTTAATGGCAGCCCAAGGGCTTCATTGCATCGGGTTTACATAGTAAAAACACGCAAACAAAATATCTTACATAATTATACATAGATGAGAGTCATGATGAGCATAGCACACGAACTTATGCCAATAATGTGTTTAGTAAAGTAACAAATATTCCTTCCCATTCCTACCCAACCCGATTCGTTTTTTCTTCGTTAGTGTATTCACTCTCTATATTCAGAAATGGTAGAAAATATATATTTGCTTCCTGCTATTGTTTCTAATTGGAACTTTTAAATGAACTGACTGAAAACCACGATAAGTGCTGGTATAATACACGCTAAACTTTGCTCGTTATATTGACATCAACATCCTATGGAAAACTTGTATGATGAATATTTTTGTTTTCATACCTTCCATATTGAAGTAATTTGGTCACAATGACTGAAGAGAATAGCGCCCCTATTGTTTAAATATTTATAACCCTTGTATTGTCATTTCAAATTAATGGTTTGTTGAAGTTTGTGAAACTATACCGATGTTAGAAGGACATAGACGAATTGATAGCATCTATCATGATATTTGATTCACTTTCAACGCAGGAGCGGCATATCAACAACAAATCCTACAATATATGGCAAATCTCTTCAAAGACATCGTCTTGTTCCCTTCATACTGGTTGCTCTCTTTTATCAGGGAGTATCTGCCTTATGCTTGATTTCATAATCATTGGGTGAATTTTTGGAAAGAGTTGTAAAATATTCTTTGATTTGGCAAGATACAATGACTAAATGATGATGGTGATTCGTGCAGAAATTCTTCTTTTTCTCGCCGTTATCATCTCGAAATCTGGTAAGTTTTGTGTATGCGTTTTAATCCGCTCTATTTCTTTACTTTCTTGAATTATATGATAGAAATATATAGATTTACAGAAATGTTAAATCGCTTCGATTGTATAACAATTTCGATCGTTGGCAAAAAAAAACTGCTTGTTATCTCACATCGCATTCATACTTAGTCATTGCTTTCCTACTCAAACACTTATTAAAACTATTCGGGCAAATTAAATTATCTACAGGTAGCATGTGCCGTTTTCATTCACCGTTTTTGTATATATTTAGTGGCGCTGCTATATAGAGCGGCACAAGAGGACCCGCCCCCATTCGATTATGAGAAACAATTGAAAGTATTAAAGAAAAGGCGAAACACAGCAAAAAGAAAAGGGGGAAGGACGATATAAGAGGAATCCTGGATCATCTCTAACACGCTCCTCCTCATCGCTAAATTTGCATTTCGTTTACTGAACACGACCGGTGCCCCCCCCCCCCCCACCCCCTCACCTTTCCATTGCCCCCTTCAATTTATCACTTGCGATACCCTTCTGTATTTCATGCATGCTATTAGCAATTTACCAAGTTCATTTCTATTGGAATATGTTTCATTTAACCAATGCAGGATACCATGCATTTGAAGTGTCTATTCAGACAGGTGATTCTCTTCCAGTCATCGGGGAAGATTTCACACTGGTCTGCACCTTCACACCGAAAACCAGGAATCGACGGCTAATTTGGTCCAAGGGTAACGACGTCACGGTAGCCTCTCATTCCTGTGACACACATTCGGCTTGTACATTGGTTACCCTTCCTGACCGATCCAAGTTTAGCTTAATGGCAGACCTTGCAGCGGAAATTTAACATTAAAACAACTTGACAGAAATGATAGTGACATTTACCAGTGCAGAGTAAGCAGTAAATACGGAGTAGAGAAAAGAGGATCAGCTAGCAAGCAGGTGACACCGTTATCACAAGGTATACATTTCATTATATATGAATTAATACAGCAAAAAACAAGGGTAATGTGAAGTTAAATCATGAAATTGAGTTTACTTTTGAATACAATTGAATCTAAACCTTGAATTATCTTGAATTGTGTGAACATTACTATGGGAAACTTTACGATATGTTTATTAAAATGTGTCACTTAAAGATAACCTTTGAGTAATCATACACTTTTGTAAATATGTTAATTCAGATACCCTAATTTGTTTATAAACCTATGAACCGAGAACTACATAATACAAGCTTTGCTTTTTAGTAGATCCCACACTTAATTGACTGTGATTGTATTCTCTGTTATAACTATTAGCATGTAAATTATGTTTTCTATATTGTATATCTAGTTGTAATAATTACCATTGTTCATTATTTTCAATTATGTTATCTTTGATAAAATGAAATAAATAAACTTGAAACTTGAAAATGGAAGTCTATTATTAAACGGCCAAGTGATTAGCTTGATACATGCCTGTTATATCATTATTTTACGGAATGTCCTGATAATACCGTTAACATTAAAGTTTGTAAAATATTGGGTAACTATACACCAATGAGAGACTATTTAAAATGAAGCAAGTTCAGACAGAACTTTGCACATTGTGCGAGACCTCTGTTGAAACTCCTTTACACCTTTTCTATGAGTGTAAGGTTGCTGAGATTTAAGACGAGCTTTTGTTGATAAAATTTGTCTAAAGCTATCTGTCAGATATGAGGATCTATCTATCTATCTATTTTGATAATGATACAGTTCAAACCACCCGAGACTGATTTTTTAGTTTTTACATCAGGTCTGTTTGTTTGTTTGTTTGATTGTTGTTGTTTTCTTTTGGGTAATTGTTACAGTGATTCGTATTTGATTATTGCTCTTTTAATGTTATACAATTATTTAATTCTTGTATGATTGTTGTTTTTGTAATGTTAAAAAAAAATTCGAAAATCAATAACAATTTGGAAAATAAAAAAAATATATATATTGGGTAACTAGTTGCTGTCGTGCGGTGAGGGGACCCTCAATAGTTATATTCGGACACAACTTTAACAAATTATTAACTTAAACAATGAGTAACAATATTGCTTTTAAAGGAACTTTGTTAATGATACACGATGCTCCAATGTCTAACTTTGAAGTGGTTATATTTTAAATGGAATCAGAATGGAGAAATACAATTCGATCCGACCTTCATTTACTATGACTTTTCCCTCTTCTGTCGCCAGTTCCGCCCTATATGATCATTATTTCTGATGAGAGATCGAGCCGTCAGTACTACAACAACGCAAATATAACAGTAACTGCTGGAGAGACGTATGACTTCACATGTGCATCAGACTGGGCAAGGCCTTCTGCGGTACTGGAATGGCGTATACCAGATGATGTAACTGTGTTTTTTAAGAATCAGTCTGATGTCGTACAAGGCAACAGCTATGTCTCTCGGAAGTCTGTCACGATTACGCCATCTAGGAATGATCAAGGAAAGATTCTGCGCTGTGTGGCATCACATCCACAGCTGCAAACTAATCTGCAATGCTCAGTTCACCTGAATGTTCAGGGTAATCAAAAGTGTTAAGTAGAGAGCACAATCTCGTTATTTCTTTGTTGTGCCGATGTTACCAAAGCTGAGTCAATATCTTGTTCTTGTTACTATTTATGTAATGCTCTAGTCATATATCAGAATTCGAACAGTTTGTGGCCAAAATCTCAATAATTATTACCGATACAAGGCATTTTAGCTGCTGAATAAAAAGTTGTATTTTGCACGCTGCTCCGAATATGAAACCGGAGCGGGCAATATTTGCCATATTGCCCTCTTCCGGGTTTCCCCCGTAAACCACTGTACTAAATCAGAGAGCAATATCCTGCCATATTCCACTCTTCATACGCACAGTATTTTGTAGGCGTTAACGTGTTCGCGCGGTAACAATCATTGTTACGTCACAATTACATACCTCACTGAATAACCTGAAATCAGATGGACCACCAAACGGACGTGAGTAAAAATCATGCTTGATACCAATGTTGTATATCATTTGTAAACAAATTCCTTGTATAGTTAATAATAGTTATATTGACAGGGCTTCCTTTGGGGTACATCAGAAATATTGATCGCGCTGCTACCATATTGCCCTCATCTTAGCTTAGTTAATAGTTCCGATGTACCCATTAAGCCCAGTCAATATAATGTTTATATTTGCGAATGTTTTATTCAGGAGATTAATATTTTCTCTGCACGTTTAGTCATTCAATTTATGAATACAATCATACAAAGAAAATATGTATCTTTCCTTGAAACATAATTTCTTTCTCTCTCTCTCTCTTATAAAGTTTTACCCTCTAGCATCTTGATTTTTTCATCTGGAGAAAGCGGAGAAAACCGGCAAGGATCAACATTTATTTATATTCAAGAAGATTCATTGACTTCAATCACTTGTAAAAGTATGGGATCATTACCAGCAGTTGTACTTTCATGGACACCTGACCACAACAAAAGTCTTCCCAGTAACATAAGTCTTTTAACGTATCGCAGTGCTTTAGATGGGAGTTTGTTCGACACCGAAAGTACCATCAAGATACATCCAGAAAGGGAACATCACGGAATGTACCTTTGGTGCTTTGCATCTCTGGGAGACTTTTTTGAGCTACGGGTAGCTAAATTGATGGTTCATGGTGAGTTGAGGTTATTCAATATGCCGGGGTTTTATATTGGCTGAACTTGATTGAAATTGTCTGTTTACTGATAATTTCACTCATTGCTAACGAATCAAAAGAGGTGAGCGTTTTTTAAATCAAATTTACCCCATCATAACGAAATCATCATTATAATTTTAAATATTTGACGTCACCTGGGGCGGGAAGGAGAAATCCAAACGTATATCACTCTGAAACTGGGTTGTCTCCTCTCTGTACAACTAAATATTACGTATAAGAGATTCTATGTTTTCCCAAATTACATTTTGACACTTAAATACTTTACCAAAATGTATTTATTTTATTTATGTGTAAAGGCCCATCAGACAATGTTAAAATATCTGCCCTCGGTGATCTTCACGACGGTATGGAAACCAAGGTAAGCTGCATAGCTGTTAATGGATACCCTGCTCCGCTCATCCATTGGTATATTGGATCTAGAAATGTGACACGTGATTCGTTTCTTGAGACTTCAGTGAATGTAGATGGTCGGTATAATGCTGAAAGCACCCTAACCCTTATACCAAAGAAGTTTGATCATGGGAAGCCTCTTCTCTGTCAGGCTGTTTATCCTTCGATACCCTCCATGCGGTCAATGAATGAAAGAATGGTCCTGAACGTATCATGTGAGTATTAACTTCTCATACAAAAAAATATTGGTAAGGGTATTATAATACTGATATTGCGTACGAAACTGGTCTTTTCATGTGTTTATCAACGATCCTCAAGTTTTGCGATGCTATTTTGTTTTCTTTTTAATTCCACACAGATGCATTTCAACTTGCATGCATATTTTAACGAAATGCTTCACTCGCGCCTTATGGGCTGGCATTTTCCCATCTGAAACCAGAATGTATATGGATAACGAGCTGTCAAAGTTTCATTTTCTATCACATCATTTCAAAACTGATTTTCAATATTTTTCTTCAATCTAGATAACCCAGTTATTTCCATTTCTTCTCGGTGGCTTACATCAAATAAAGAACGTACTGGGTTCGTGTTGACATGTACTTCCGACGCCAATCCTCCTGCTTTTATCTTCCAGTGGCTCTGTAACGGCACACGTTTTTTTAACGGCACTCGTAATATATCACTCTCCGAGACTTTAGCCGAAGGTAAAACGGTGACTTCCAGTGTAATGGCGATTCGAAACCATCTGTTCGAAGATCCATGTGACTACAAATGCATTGCTCTTTCAGTCTATGGCTCTGGTAATGAAGTCTTCAACTCAACTTTTGTTCGTAAGTAGAACTGTTCTTTTCCTTTTGTTCAGTGTAGCTATTTACTTGTGTCCTGTCCATCTGATTTTCTTGTTTTCATTTCATTAACCCGTTGACAACTTGATTCTCGCATTCTCATAGGCTTTAATACAGGAGGCAATGGGTTAAATGGTGCTTGCTTCCAAACTTATCATCATCATCAACTTTATGTGGCGCTGTAAAGCGCTGCTGTGGTCTTCACGAGAGCACGCCATGCAACTCTTTTACCTGCCATTTGCACCTATCATTCGTTGTCCAAACACTTTCTTGATATCATCAGTCCAAGATATTAGTGGACGACCTCTACCCCGTTTTCCTTCGACTGCTCCTTGCAGTATTTGCTTCTCATCACCTTCAGATCTCCTAACAATGTGCCCAAAATAGTTGAGTTTTCTTTCCATGGTAAGTCAACTTATATCCATTATAAAACTGTCTCCTCTTTTTCATTAATGATTAAGGCCTTGTAACTGAAGAAACGAGACCGTAACAATTTTCTATTTAAATATTACCACTGATTATTATCTTAATACAGTTATTCAGGAATCCCCTTCTTGGCTTATCGTCGACCAAAACCAAACGACATCTTCAGCTCTCTTCGTTACCTGGCAACCTGGAAAATTCACGTTACGCTACAATCACCTTAATCGAAAGTTGAGAGTAAATACTACAACATTTCATTGGATGACTGATAAAATCAATTAATCTCAATAGTGCCAAAAGTGCAACTAAAGTAAGTTTTCAAAACCCCCTTCACAGATCTGAATTGCATTCATTTTCGTAGCACAAGAAAGAATTTATTGAGCTTGTCAACCATTAATCTTTGTGACTATTCATTCTGCCAATGAAAAGCGATATTGCTTCCTTCTCACTTTTTATCTGCATATATTCTGCATGTTGGTTTATGACACAAACGTACCCAGTTTGAACTCACATGGAGAGACGATCCATGAATGACAATATGAATTATTGTCTTCGAACATTTATCTTTCTTGGATTCATCGTATCTAAAACGTATGAGATGAGCGTGTCTACTAGTAATAGGAACCCAGAAGTCCTCCCAGTCGTTTACCCTCCACCATCAATGTCTCGGCTACTGTCGTGGCAGGACGAGGACGGCAATATCCTGGCAACAGATAGATGTCAAAGAGTAGGATGCAAAAACGTGGAAAATGTAAAGATATATTAAAATACAGTTTCAGGGCAGAATTTTCCAGTGGATACTTAAATATTATGAAGTTAGCGATGGAAGACAGTGCCAGATACCAGTGCTTTTTAGCTGAACTTGAACTAAATAGCCACTCTGTCGTTTGGCTGCGGACACGGTGATTGACTCATTATAAGATTGTACTTTATTTAGTTATTTATGCATGGTATAATACATAACTTGATTAGCAGTCATTGGCTGGATTGCTTTAACACATAACAATTACGTTTTATGAATACATAGAATACAAAATTGCAAATTAAATACCAGATGATAGTCAGGGTGCATAGACTACTGTGGGTCAAATAAACTAAAAAATAGAACAAATAAAACATACTTCATAATTGCATGGAGAAAAGTTGTTGCATTTGTAATCGATAAACAGGTGCATCATTCCTACCATTCTATCCACCCTCTTCTTCCCTTTCTCTCCCCCTTCCCTCTCTCTCTCTCACTCTCTCTCTCTCATTCCCTCGCCCTTTGTTTTCGTCTCTCTCTGTCTAGCATGGGGGTTGTTGGTAGATATATCAATACTTTAGTAATAATAATAATAATAATAGCTCGCTTTTCAAAATCACAATTATTTAGAGTGAGATCAAAAGGGAATATTATCATAATTATTAATAAAGATTGAGTATTAGAATATAATTTAAAAAAAAACGTTTTACAAAGTTATGATTCGTAAAGTGGTCAATAAACAATCAGATTTTCTGCAAAGCTTGAATGGAGTTAAATGTTGTACATATGGTATTTTTATCAAAGACTGTATAATAATGTAGTTAACACTAAGTTAGTGACACATATGGCGACATAAAAGCAGTAAACCGAGGATAATGGGTTATTGCTGGAGACATTTTACCTAAGTGTATTTCACGACAGATCTATAATATCATTAATGAAACTAATACTAAATATTTCGAAAACAAGAGTTGAGACTATTGTATCCTTCTCAAAATCAATGTTTCCTCATTCGAAGTAATTAAGGGAATTTTCCTAATTTTACTCTAAATTTGCAGTTCAAGCTCCAAATGGTATAGGAAAGAGCACTTCTTTTTTTGCGCTCCAAATTGTGTGCAAAAAAAAACTCCGGAATAGGTTTAAACCTTTCGCAATGATCGGGAATGTAACAAATGACCACGAAGCGGAAGAATCAAGAGGCAAACATTTGATGAAAGTTTGAGAGTGGGCAGTCTAAATGTTGTTATCATTGTCTGTTATTGGAAATTGTATTCATTTATTTATTTAAAGTTTTATTTTAGCATGGTTGCTTCTTCAACAAAAAAAATCGTTCAAAATTGAGGGGAATATATTGAGGGAGAGTAAAGAGGGAGTGGGAGAGAAAGAGACAGAAATAGAAAGAGAGAGAGAGGGGGAGGGGGTTGGGGGAGGACAATTACGTCTCCCTTTATTCAAAACAGACCAAGGAAAGTTTTCTGTTTCGTTTGTTGGAAGTAATTTTTGGAATATGCTTCCTACTGATCTAAGAATTGAGAGATCAAGAACCTCTTTTCGTAAAAAACTTACAAAATTACTCTTAAGTGAAAACCACGAATCATAACCTTGTAACTATATAGTTGTATATAGTAACCAGTCTCATTTTAATATTATACACCAATCTTATTTATAAGATTTGGAAACCCATCATGTATTTTAAAATTAACTTTATTTTAGGCTTTAGATAACGAGAGTCAGACTCGACTAGCACATGTGCTATTTTTGACTCTATTTTACCATCGATCACAAACTCATTGTAAATAGTCATTTATTGTTTTACTCTTGAAGCAAAGTTTACTTTATCTTTGTCATAATGTACATGTATATCGCTGTAGAACATGTATTTTTTATAATTCATGTCATGCATTTATGTTATATTGACATTATCATTGTACATTTTTATCTTTTGTTTCAATGTTTTCAATGATGGTGAATAAATAAATTCAATTCAATTCAATTCAATTGACTACGAGGTCATTAAAGAAAACATGAGTACGCTAAAGTAGATGTCCTAGAAGAGTGTACAAGTAAGGTTCAAAAGACATGGAACATGGGAGAGGGGTAGAAAAGGGAGAGAAAGAGAAGGAAACTGAAAGTGAGAGAATGAGAGGTGGGGACAGAGAGAAAAAGAGATCATATATACCTGTACTGACATAGTAATTCTATACGCGGTAATCCCAATAAACAGAACACTAAAAAGTAACCTCTTTTGGGAGTGTATTTTAAGTGATTTTAAAGTATAGTGCCTTTTGAACTAGATTTAACTCATAGCCTGCCATGAGGCTGCTTGCACGCTATTGTTACGCTGCTTCTTGCATGCTAGCAAACATTCGTAATAGCAGTTATTGTTCATGCCTATTGGACTGTGCCTAGTGCTTTGCACGCTCTATTGTTAGTACTATCGGCACTGGGGGAATTAGCCCTGTGGCAGGATAAGAGTTAAACGTTATCGACACGTGCCTTCATTTAAACGAAAAAGGTACTCCTGTTCACGTTTTCATCTAACCTAAAAACCACCAATTTATCACGCGACTGGAGTAACGTGATTCCACTTACCTCTGTAAATCAAGTGTTTATGACCAAATAACCACTTGACCGAGCAACGAGTTTGTTGTCCGTTAACCGATGGTGGTGATAAATACGTAATTATTTGGTCTTGTAAGCACCTTTATCGATTGGTTTCACAGGTCATCCAAGGTTAATGGTAATAATCACGTTACTTACATCGGCTAATCGTCTGATTGTTCTGTCCGTGAATCGCTGGTTATATTAAATTAGTAATTCTAAGGTGTCTTACACACCTCTTTAAATGGTTTCAAAGCTACCATAAATTTCTTGGTTATGATCACGTGGCTCAAACTGATTACTAATCTAAGCTGTGAATACGTGATATTTAGGTGTGAAAATTAGAAATTATTAGGTGTCTTAAAACGCCTTTTTAAATGGTAGTCAAAGTTGCCATAAGTTCCGCGGTGATGATCTCGTGACTCAAAAGTATTATTAATCTAAGCTGGGCATACGTGACTTTTAGGTGTGAAAAATTAGTAATTATTAGGTGTCTTAAAACACCTTTTTAAATGATAGTCAAAGTTGTCATAAGTTCCGCGGTGATGATCTCGTGACTCAAACGGATTATTAATCTAAGCTGGGCATACGTGACTGTTAGGTGTGAACAATTAGTAATTATTAGGTGTCTTAAAACACCTATTTAAATGGTAGTCAAAGTTGCCAGCAGTTCCGCGGTGATGATCTCGTGACTCAAACGGATTATTAATATAAGCTGGGTATTCCGTGTTTTTCAGGTGTGAAAATGAGTTATTCTTGGGTGTCTTGATGGTTTCACAGTTACCATTTAAGTTCCGTGGTGATAATCCCGTGACTGTTGGCATATTTCTATGTTCACCAGTTGATAACTGACTGTTGGCATATTTGCATTGCACCAGTTGATAACAGGAGTGTGCATATTTCCAGTTGCACCAGTTGATGACTGACTGTTGGCATATTTCCAGTTGAACCAGCTGACACCAATTAATTTGCATATTGAATATGGGGTGCGTGCAGATCTATGTTTTTTAAACAATTTATCTGAATTTACAGCATATTTCTTAATTACTGATGATTTAGTTATATGCAATTCATTTCGAAAATACTACAAATATAAATTACCAGTTATTAGGACATTTCGCTACTTCGTATAAATTACATTTAGTTAAACATGAATAAGGGAAACATTAACTATGAACTAAAATAATTTCAATAAAATACAAGTATATGAAAAAATTTCGATTAATTAAATTATGTAAGTCTACTTATTGCCAATGCCTTTACATTGGAAATACAGACGTACCAGTAATTGAAGTGTTGTTGCTGTTCAACTGGTTGGAAGTTTTACCAAATGGTTCTAATGGCTCAGCTAGACCAGTTGAATTCTAACTGGCCTGGACCAACTGGATCATTTAGCCCATTTCAATTTCCAGGGTTACCAGTTGGCATTAACTGGTTCATCAACTGGACCAGTTGCAACTAGCTTTCTCTTCTGGGATGTTTGCACCCCTCACCCCCCCCCCCCCACCCCCCTCTAATCCCAAACTGCTTCCGGCGCGCCTGGACGTAATTATGGAAGATCCAAGACACGATGTTCAGAAACGGGATGAGAACGTCATTATTTTGGTTCATTTATTGTGTAACATTTGCGTAATTATTGGGTTGAACGCGGGTTACAGTAACATATTTCCTCTTCGACGTAAATTTCACGTGAATGAAGAAAATGATTCATCTCAAGTCAGCCACGTAATATTCACGTGAATTTCACGCAGATATTTTGACTAAAACTATCCCTAACGCTTCACGTGTTTCTGTGACGCGATAATTTCGTTTATGAAGATGTAATTTCATAACCAAACAAACATGGGTGTATTAGGTTTACAAACCATGGTCTCCAAGGTAGGGATAATCACGTTATTATAATGGTGATATTGCAGTGACTATTGCGTGATTTAGTGTACGTGTGTTTTAAGTTACCTAGTGCAATAAACGTATTAACACATTTACGTAAATGTCAGGTGTTTGAAGAACGTAACTCTCCTCAAGTCGATACCTTGATATTGACGTGATTTTCACGTGATTTTGTTTATTGGGATGTCTCCGGAAAGCCTGAAAACAGTAATACAAAAGTTGATTTAAAATATTTGAGTAATGGGGCTAGTCTTTGTTTGGCCTTTACTTTTCATTGCTTCGACCCTGGGTACTGAAAAGTTTGGATACACCCGTTTCTTCAAGGGAGTCAATGGGGTTTTGATCGTGTGTGTACTGGGGTTTAGTGAAACATTGGCATAAATACTGGGAGCCATTCCATCGACACATTTGTGAACGTCGCTCAATCTATGAACCTGCCATCTTGAGTGTATGTTTTTTTCGACTGTAAGGCCTAATATAATTACGGTATAATGGTTTTTGAATGTGCTCCCATGATCATTATTGTGAGCCTATTATGAAGTTTTACCAGACAACATCACTTATATCGAAATAGGACATTATGAGGGAGGTACCTAGTAAATCAAATTTGATTTAATTTTCTTCGGAACTGACTTGGCCATGAAGTCAACATGATACCAATGAGACATATTGCATCTAAAAGGACAACTAAGCATTTCAATTTGTTTGACTATTATTTCACTGAAACGCAATGAGATTTGGTAGCGTATGGACTATATATTAACAGCTAAAATTACATCAAAAGCCTATGGACAACTTTTCGTTAGTGTCTTTAAGCTTTCTAGTCTAGAAATGATGGGAAATGAAATACGTTGCTTCCTGTGTTCGAGGAACTTTTGAATATTAGGTGAATGAAAGCACGAATAAGTTAAGGTATTTATACTTACCGTACAATAACAATAACAATAACCTCAAAAACCCAAGGCAAAACTTCTGAAATGAACGTCCTTTTGATATATTCCAATTGGAAAAAAAGGTTGTAACAATGTCTAAAGAGAAAGAGCGCCCTCTTGTTCACACATGTACAGCATGCCGACTGTCATTTCAAATTGATGGCTTAGTGAAGCTTGTGAGACTGAATCGGTTTCGGAAGCAGACGGTGAAATTCGTTTCACTTATAACAATATAAATCACTAACGACTCCTTCAAAGTATGGTCTAGTTCTAAAGCATCTAGTCATTTGGTACTGTCTGCTCACGTTCATAATCATCACTAATGTTATCTAAAAGCTCGTCAAATAAAATTTCGAATGGCAAGATTCGATTTCCAAATAATGATGGCGATTTGTGCAAATGTTCTTCTTTTTCTCGCAGTTATCATCTCCAAATCTGGTAAGTTTTAATTCATGATAAAATTTGTTCGTACTTTAATACCCCAGTTGGAGAATTAGAGAGATGTAACAATTGTATAATGTCAATACACAAACCGATAGTCGTTGAAATCATGTTTTCCAAATGTTGTCCATCTCGTAATCCGTAATTATTTCGTTTTTGTCTTGATGTTCTGATGGGAGTAAATAGATAGTTAGTAAAATTATCAAATAACAACAATTGTATAGCTATGGCAACAAACCTGGTCGTAAAGAAAACTAACAGAAGAATTGTAGCGACTCCCATCTTTGTCGTGCATCACGTTTACACTGATCGTTTACTATGCCAAGCACATATTGATAACTAATCGGACGAGTTAAATAATACACTGGTAACATTGGGCCATTGTCTTTTATCGTTAATGTGTTTAGCACAGTATGTATTTGATCCGTGACGTAGCTATAGGGATTGGTACTGGAGGCAACGCCGCATCAAGTGGCGAGAAACAATCACAAGAAAGACAAAGTGAGAAAAAAGAGGAATGACAAGAAAAGAATACGACTAGAGCATCTCCCACACCCTCCTCCTAATCAATAAATTCGCATTTCGTTTTTTGAATACGACCAGTGCCCCCTTCCTCCCTCGTCATGCCAGTGCCTCTTCAATGGGTGGACTTGCACTACCCCCAATGTATTACATGCGTGCTATTAGCAATATACCAGGTACATTTCCTTGGAATATGTTTTATTTCACCCATGCAGGATACCATGCATTTGAAGTGTCTATTCAGACATTCAATTCTCTTCCAGTCATCGGGGAAGACTTCACACTAGTCTGTACCTTCACACCGCAATCAAGATATCGGCGGCTAATTTGGGCAAAGGGTAATAATATCGTGGTTGCCTCTCACTCTTGTCTGCCGCATAGGGATTGTAAGAGTGTTATCGATCCTGACCCATCGAAGTTCAGCTTCATGGCAGACACTAGCAGCGGAAATTTAACATTAAAACAACTTGACATAAATGATAGTGACAATTACCAGTGCAGAGTAACCAGTACATACGGGGAAGAGAATTCAGGATCAAGTAGCATGAAATTCACACCAATATCACCAGGTATATCATTATTAGGTGATACGTATGAAATATACGTATCACCTTTTGATTTAGTCCAGATTTTTATTATTTATTTATTGTTTATTTATTATTTATTTATTTTTTATATATTATTATTCTTCCTCGAATTTGTTCGCAGGATATCTCAAGACTAAATAAAGCCATTATCATGAAACTTGCCATGATGATAGATCTTAGCCTAACCTAGAACTGCATGACTAAAATGACTCAAGGTGACGTCATCTAGGCGCCATTTTGTGAAAATCAACTTATGATCATATCTTCATAACGGAAAGGAATTTCTCATTTATAATTATCAGGATTAAGATCAATATCCGTCCGGTCAATTTCAGGTCAATAAATGCGCGCAAAAATGCGCGTATGCGTTTGTGCGCGCGTTAACGCGTGCATAAAATTTTTAAATTGCTCAAAATCGTCTTAATTTTTTTTTGCTGCATACGTTTTAGGCCATTATAAGCATTTCATAAAAAATCGCGAAAAACACGCATTTTTGCGCGTTTTCGTTCGTCACGGCTGAACGAAAAATAATTACCCCTCAATTTTTTTGACAGGATATTCCTCATATTGTTCTGAACAATTTGATACCAGTTCATCTTTTTATCACTATTAGTAACGGAATGAGCGTCCGTTGAAGAAAAATATCCGTGCGTGCGAGCTCATGTATTACATAGCATATATGGGCAAAAACATGCCTATAAAAAGTACATTGGGATGAGTAAGGACTGCCAATTTTTTTCTTCATTTTTAGATTCAGTATGAGCCGGAGATATGATTTGATGTCTCATTTGGCCATTAAGTATATTTTTACATAATCATATTGACCTTGGAACTCAAAATACGAATTTGCATATTATGACGTCAACATATTTACGGAAAATGATATTATCTCTGCAAATATTGATCAATTTTCTTCTAAATTTTGATATGTTGTAGCTGAGACAATTCTTCACAAGATTATAAAAAATATTTATTCATTTTGATGACGTCAATAGATTTTTGCTTAATATGCGTCTTATGCTTATGGGAGGTGATTGATACTACATTCCGGTCTAGACTTGTTCATTATGTTGCGTATGTAGTGCGTCGAAATATCAGTTCAATGATTGGCAGGCTCTGCAATCAGGCGAAAATTTGAGCTTGTTAAGTAAATTAATAGTTTAATCATATAACAATTGTCTATCGAATACCTGAAGGGGGCGCTATACCACTTTTAATCATTGTCATCATAATTTAAAACCAACAAATCATCATCATCAGTATCGTCATTATCGTATTTATGAATATTATCATTAGATCATCATCGGCACACTTTCATGATACAAAAATAACTACGTATCACCTAATTTGTCAAAGTGACGAATTAAAGTCTAGTTTATATTGAATTTGCACAGCAAACATCAAGGATAACACATGGTTTATTCATTACATATGAGTGTCCTTTTTTATTAATATTTTAATTAAACCTAACTTTTTCCCGTCTTGTATTATCACTAAAAGAAGCTACAAACAAAAATTGAAGTCACATATTTGTCCACATATTATTAAACGAGTAAGTGATTTCCTTAATACGTGTTTATTATATCATTACTTTACGAAGTGTCCTGATTTTTACAGTCACAATTACAGTTTGTTCAATATTGAAGGTTTGCTAGTAGCTATCATACGGGTAGAGGGACGATTATGTACATTGACGATTGTCTCAAGAATTGTATTCGGTAACAACTTTAACAACTTGATAACTTAAACATTGAGTAAAAACATGGCTTTTAAATAAACTATGTTTGTGATGCTCCAATGTCTAACATTGAAGTAGTAATCTCTGAAAGGCTGTTTTAGAGTAATTAATGATTCCATCTCAAGAAAATAGACTTTCAGAATGGAGAAATACAATTAGAAGCGACCTTCATTCATCTTAAATATTCCATCTCCTGTTGTCAGCTCCTCCCTTTTTTATCACTATTTTTGACGAGAGGTCGAGCCTTTATTACCACTACAACGTCAATACAACGGTAACTGCTGGTGAGCATTATAACATCACGTGTGAAGTATACGGGGCCAGGCCACCTGCAGTACTGGAATGGCATATACCAGATGATGTAACCGGTGTTCTTCATGATCAGTTTGATATCGTAACAGGTGCCAGATATATCTCTCGGAAGGGTGCTACTATCACACCCTCTACGAATGATCAAGGAAAGAATATCCACTGCATATAGCATCACATCCAGAACTTCAAAATAATCTTCAACGCTCAGTTAACCTGAATATTCAAGGTAAGTAAACATGTTAAGGGTTTTGATGTCATTGAATCTGAGTCTATGTATAGTACAGTTTACTCTTCATATACCGCTCTACTTAGATATAAAAATGTAAGCAGTTTGTGGCAAAATCTCAATGAATATTTTTTTTTTTTTTTTGTTGCATTAATGCATACTTTTCAAGTAGCCTTATACACTGACACTTCCAAAAAAGCTGAAAGTCCAAAGAAAAGTAAAAATTTGCATTTAAAATATCACTTCGGTTAAAAAAGGTACTATATTCATTTAACTTATTGTAGCTTGCATACATATGTTTGGTTCCAAAAGCACTGCATCCAGTTTCGGTTCCAAAAGGAACTTTACCCAACACAAATATTTAAAACAAAACAAATCACACAAAATATTTGTGAAAACTTAAATTTGTTTCATCAAGGAAATATATACATTTCCTTACATGATTTTGTATATAATCTTTTTTCTCACTCTCTTTCATGAAGTTCTACCCTCTAACATGTTGCTCTTTTTTTGTTGTTTTGTTTTGTTTGTTTGATTGATTTTATTTCTGCGTTCAAAAATATACAAATTCAAAGTCAAAGTACAAAATTTCGAACAATAACAAATACAATGAATACAATGTTTACAAAAGTAATTAAATGAAAAATCATGTACAATTATATAATTCGATAAACATGTACGAAGCATACAATAACATAAGAAATATGAAATATTTTCAATAAATTAGAGAGGTAATTTGGAACGCAGGAGACCACCATCGTGAGCGGTTAGGCTGGAAATGGATGGCGGCCTCTGGAGAAAGCGAAGAAAACAGACAAGGATCAGGAATCATTTATATCCAAGACAATTCATTGACTTCAATCACTTGTAAAAGTATTAGGTCACTACCCGCAGTTGAACTATCATGGAGACTTGGCGACAACAAAAGTCTTTCCAGTAACATAAGTCAATCGAAGTATCGCAGTGCTTTAGATCTAAGTTTGTTTGACACCGAAAGTACCATCAAAATACATCCAGAAAGAAAACATCACGGAATGTACATTTGGTGCTATGCATCTCTGGGAGCCTTTTCTGATCTACGGGTAGCTAAATTGATGGTTTATGGTGAGTTTAGGTTATTCAATATGCCGTTAATTTTATTTTGGCTGAACTTGATAGGAACAGTTTTTTAATGAATTTTTCCATTCATTACCAATGAATCAAAAGAGGTTAGCGTATATTAAATCAATATTTACCCAATCATCACGAAATCATCCTCATAAAATCCGAATGTATATCACATTGAAACTGGAATATCTCCTCTCTGTACTACTAAATCTTACTTAATCGCGGTAGAGGTTTACGGTACACCATGTGTAAAGTCCTAGAAGGACTAAGGAAAGTAGATAGAAAATAGAAGTACAAAATGGAAAGGCGAGAAAGTGGAGGTTGGAAGGAAGAGTATCTTCCTTAGTCCTTCTAGGACTTTACACATGGTGTACCGTAAACCTCTACCGCGATTATTCATACCACCATGCAAACCTTCAAACATCATCTAAATCTTACTTATAAGAGATTCGATATTTTACCAAATGACATTTTGACACTTAAATGGTTTGCCCACACTTATTTATTCAATGTATGTGTAAAGGCCCACCAGATGATGTCAATATATCTACCCTCGGTGATCTACACGACGGTATAGAAACCAACGCCAGCTGCAGAGCTGTTAATGGATACCCTGCTCCGTTCATCCATTGGTACATCGGATCTAGAAATGTGACGCATGATTCGTCTCTTAACACTTCAATGAATGTAGATGATAGGTATGATGCTGAAAGCACCCTTACAATCATACCTAAGAAGTTTGATCATGGGAAGCATCTTCTCTGTCAGGCTGTTTATCCTACAAGACCCTCAATGTGGCCAGTGAATGATAGCATGGTTCTGAACATATCATGTGAGTATTCACTTTCAGTAAAACTTTTGGTTAGGACATAACCATAAAGAATCCCCTAAAACTGCGTCAGATATTGATCTGTCAAAGCGTTCACGAACTATCCTCAAGAGTCTTCGTCTGATTTTATTTATGTTTTTTTCTTTATTTCTACCTGTATGTAAACTTCATGAAATGCTTTACACGTCCCTTGTGAGTTGTTTGTTTCCCATCTCAAACAAAATGCATACGTATAACGACAAGTCAAAGTAGCAGACTATAATATAATTTATCTCCTTTTTTACTGCAAGCATTGACAAGTTTTTTTTTGTCCCATCCCATTAACCTGAATTTACCTCCCCAGTCCCATCTCCATTCTTTCCTCTCGTTTTTGTATCACCTCCTCTCAAATTAGATTTCCACATTTTATTTTGATCCAGATGATCCAGTTGTGTCCATTTCTTCTCGACGGCTATCATCAAATAAAGTAAATAATGGATTCCTGTTGACATGTACCTCCGACGCCAATCCTCCTGCATTTATCTTCAAATGGCTGTGTAATGGCACACATTTGTCTAACGACACCCATAACATAACACTCTCCGAGACGATACAAAAAGGTGAAACGCTGTCTTCCAGTGAAGTGGTGATTCGAAACCCCCGGTCCAAAGATCCATGTGATTACATCTGCATAGCTGTGTCAAGATACGGTTCCGGTAGTGCAGTCTTTAACTGCACAGTTTCTCGTAAGTAGACCTGTGTTTATTATGTTTATTTAGTTTCGTTTG
The DNA here is from genome assembly GCA_035222895.1 of Strongylocentrotus droebachiensis. Classification (NCBI taxonomy): domain Eukaryota; kingdom Metazoa; phylum Echinodermata; class Echinoidea; order Camarodonta; family Strongylocentrotidae; genus Strongylocentrotus; species Strongylocentrotus droebachiensis. The sequence goes on from JAVYIG010000989.1 coordinate 151,933, forward strand.
TGTCTTCTTCGTCTGATAAACTATGTTTATTACATTACATGTTTCTTGATTCAAATTCAAAACGTAAACAAAAATGCATTTTATTAATCATTAATGAGATAAGTTAATGAACTGAAAAAACAGACCTTACAACAAAATTATTTACGCTTTACCACTGATAAACTTTTAAACGCAGTTATCCCGATTCACCTTCTTTGCTTATCGTCGACCCAAACCAAACGACATTTTCAACTCTCTTCGTTGTCTCGCAACCTGGATTCAACATCAGATTACGACACGATCTGCATTACATTTACATGTTTATTCCAGCCAAGTCTCATATTACGCGAAATACTCCTATACGATTATGCAAATTATCACATACTGCACGTAAATAATCTACAATCCTGTTATACACAATACATATTAAAGTCCCGAACAAAACCACTATTTGTTCAATTAAAATCTGTACGAAAAAATGCATCATTATCCAAATTAACTTGACTTTACAAAAACCCAGTCTGACTGCGATATTCACCTTTCAACCATCAATCTTTCCTTTTCTAACAACTAACAACTTTCCTTTTCTAACATTATTTGCCCTGTGTCCATGTGACCCTGCAGGTGTCCTTACTCAAGTTTTATACCAATTGTAATATACTCTAATGTATATAACTGGTATTATATCTGAATATCCTCAATAAACGCATAATGCAATGATCCAACCAAAACGTAATATGCCAAAAATCGCTTACATACGTATACTATCAGCAAATACAAGTCAAGACTTGACAAAAGGTCGTTATTGTCACCACAAAAGGCCTTCAAATGATTTGCCAAAAAGTTATACATGATCAGAAATGTCAGCATTCCAATCGCCAACTATAAAGACACTAGTGGTATCCAACTCATCAGCAGCTGAAGCAATATCCTATTCTCTCAAACAAACAATTTCATTATCGATACTTTCAAAAGGGGTGTAAATGTTAATAATAACAAATTTCTTATCATCTATTTTAAATTCAATTTCTACAGTCCAATAAAACATTTAATCTAACTTTACTAAGTAAATGTTCATATTGTGCCATAATATAACAACTCCACCAGGTATATGAACCCCACTGTGACTTTGAACTATTCTAGTGAGTTTATCAACATCAATCTTCGTGTTTAAACATCTTGTAATAGCGATATTTCTAATTTGAACATAATTTATTTGAATACATGACAATATAAGAAGCCATAGCTTTCCATTTTAGTCATTATACATTTACCCCGACAAAATGAGAATGCTGTCTACGACGCTTTTCAAGTATCCTTTGCGGTTACCGCAAGAGTCTCGGCTCGGTCCTCTGTTAATTACAAATTTCACTTCCTTTATCCAAAACACAATCCCTGGATAGCATGTGACTGTCATGCATGGAACTCACATAATTATTTGTCTTTCAGGCCCGATCTACTAGCTCAAGAGCGGAGCATTTCAACACTAGAAGCATGTGTTGATTATATATGTGGATGGATTTTTAACAAAAAACATGCTAAATGACAACAACAACTTATAAACAAGTACCCAAACTTAGTGTCTGCGCTTTATATATATATATATATATATAAATATTTGTTTTATTTTTTATTATTACTAAATCATGTTAAATCCCCTTTTCTATGTCTACATACAGTCATCCCAGATCCACCTTCTGGATTCTCCGTCGACACAAACCAGACGACAACTTCAACTCTGGTCATTGCCTGGCAGCCAGGGTTCGATGGCGGGCTGCAACAAACTTTCACCCTGGAATACTGTCAAAACAGCACGCAATTAGAGAAAGAGGGTTGTGACGTTGTCAAAGACTTGACAGGGACATCCTACCCTTTGACGGGACTCGAATCATTCACATGCTACCGGATGACTCTATGGGCAGTGAACAGCGCGGGGAATAGTAGCACAGTTGAAACAGTAGCTTCGACAACGGGTAAGTTCCTAAATAACAAGAATTGTTATTAAAAAATTGACGTTTGAACTTTAATCATCTACACAAGTTTTAATTTCTCGTTGCTGAACGTATTCCGTTGTACTTTGCCGTCATTTGCCGTTATGAGTGCACAAGTCTCCATATACAGTAGTTTCAGGTATTTTGGGGTCCCTGATGCTCCAAATGGAATCATCCACGAAAACATGCAGACATTCCTTGTTACCTAAAGCCTGCCTCTTGAAGTATTATCTAGCTTGTTCTCTTTTCTGAAAAAAATTATCTCCGGCATTTGCACTTCGAACACGGTAACTAATATGATAGCCACCTTCTTATTTGGCTTTTCTGCGTTTGAGATTAATCATTTACAGCAGAAAGTGCATATAATTTCAAAATATCTCTCTTTATCTAAAATTTAGTATTTAGTATGACCCCACTACCTCATCCTCTAAAATGAGAATCTCTTTTTCTGTCAACTAAACATTATATCTTCCTCGAAACCGTACAAACAATTACACGACAAAAGAGAGATTTATATATATATTTATATTTAAATAGTAATTATTCTTAGAGCTCAACTACGGAGAATGTATCAAACTTTAACCAAAGAATAAAAGTAGAACTATTGTATAATTGTATTCTCGCATAACTGTTTTCATTTAAAGGCCTACAGATTCAGTTCTAGGTTATTATATTTTTCATGCTGTATCTAATTGTAATGGTCGGACATAGAATAATGCATACAAGATAAAGCATATAACAGTGTTGCAACAGTGTAGTTTTCACCCCCATCCAATTAATTATATACTATATTGTATACGTTATACGTTGAGTGTAAGCAATTACTAACCCAATAAAATATAGACAAATTTTTAATTGATGAAAGAAACTTGTCAGAGTTATTTATAACCATTTCTTTCATTTGAAAACGAAACATTACAAACCATATTCATGTAAGATTAAAACCACTTATCAAACGCGATTAAATGATAGCTTTGTTTCTGTTTTCTTCTCCATGCTTCCTTGTTTGGGCTTTACACAGCATTGCAACCCGATAGCTCAGGTAAGGACAAAATGTTTGTTATCAAGAAATCCCTTTTCTTTGTTTGGCTGGTTGTGAGAGGAAATTCTTATTAATTTATTTGTTTTATTAGCACGAATGTTGTTTTTGTTAGGGGTCCACTTGGGATCCACGAAACATTTTCTGCTCAAGTCGTCTTCCTTCAGTCCAGAAAATAGAGTACACATGTATTTCATTTGTCATTTTATATAAGTCAAAATAATAGCACAATCAAATGACATCCCAAGCAATTAAGAAATGATTAGCTGGTTCCAAAATGTGGAAGAAAAGGGCCGTAAGTCCCCTGATTCGATGAAATGATCATCATCACATGCTTCCTTAATTCATAAGCTACTTTGTAAAGTGTACATTGAAACATAAAACCGATATTACTTATGTAATCAAAATGAACAAGAAATGAGCATGGGACAGAAAGAGTTCATGTTTGGCAGTTCGTATGTGCGTGGTGCGGGTGAACATGTATACACCTTTGTGTTTGGGCGTTTCACATGTGTGTACACTTGTGTGTATGTGGATGAATTTGTGCAAGTGGGTCTGCGTGTGTGTGTGGGTGTCGATTTGATTTACACATGTGTGTGTGTGTTTGTGTGTTTGAATACATCTGTGCCAGTGATTGTGCGTGAGTGGATGTGCGTTAGTGGGTGTGAATTGGATTCACATATGTGTATACGTGTGTGTGTGGGTGGAGCGCGTGTGTAGTTTCTAGTAACACATTTCCTACAACAATGTTTAGAAAACAAAATCCACAACATTCTAGTCATGGTATCGTTTGTCCTAGACTCACCAGTTAAGGAGGAGCCAGTAGATGAAACTGAAAGCCTTCCTCTCATGACAATCGTTATTGGAGTGATTGCCTCTGCTGGCTTCATCCTGCTGATATCACTGGGTTTGATGTACTTCTATGGAGTCTTATGCTGTGTGAAACGAAAGAAGGGTATGTCGTAAAGCAGCTCGCCCCCTACATTCACCTAAAACAAAACAAAAAATACATTTCCCATTCTTTTTTAAAAGTTTCTTCTTTAGGCTTCAATCTTCAACTTTCCTTTTTATTTCACCACCTTTTGATTTTTTGTGTCTCTCTTTCATTTTAATTTTGTGTCTCTGGGTCACTTCTACTGCCCTTAAATGGCACATATACCACCACTGAGAGTGTTTTTTTGTTGTTGTAATACACAATGTTTGTTAAGCTTTTTCTTTCGATTTTATTAATTTTCCTTCCGGAGTTTCTATATCTCCTTATTTATCGTTATTTACGGTATTCAATATTTTTTTTCATAAATATTCCAATTGCCCGCCGCTAATGAAATGTGCACTCCTGTTTATCATAAATAACCCTTACACTTTCACATGCTCTTACCAACTATTATAACGTATACAATCTCCCTTTTTCCTCCTTATCTCTCGTACATGCTGCATGTAGTGGCTGTAACATTAACGATGAAAAATAACAGTTTTAATACTCAGACAGGAATTGAGGTATAAGAAAATGTGGGAAGAAACATATTTCACATTATAATAGTATCAAAAAGGAAAAAGAATACTATAGTTATAATGATCAAAATAGGATAAAGGAGAAGTTAACTGCCAGTTAGAAGAATATGAAGTAGGATACTTTAAATTGTATTGATATTTACACGATAAGAAAAAAAAAATCCCCGCAGGCTTCAATCATGTTATTTGTCACAATATATTTGAGGTAAAATTATATAGTAGAAAGTTTTTGTCTTAAAACAGATCAATGCAATGATCTGTTTGTAGTTATCATGGATATTTTGTTCAATTTAGATCGAGTCAAGTTTTCTAATCACAGTCATACTTTTAAAATAAAGTACCGATGCTAAAATTTGTGCTCGCATTTATAACATGATTTTTCTTTACATTTTATTTCATTCTGTGCACTCCAAGCAGACAGTGGAAGACACAATCAGCCAGAAGATCGAATGGTAGGTCAATAATTTTGCATTACCTATTGATATTAGTATTAAGGTGAAATCTAAATTGCATTAATTAATTAATCATAGTTTTCTTGCGAAATACATTCATATCGGTTAATGTTCAGCTGCGGGATGCCGAAACAACTAATCTCTAAAAATTCAGCATTCTTAACAGAAATCATACATTTTAATGACCCAGTTAAATCAGAATTGAACCCCATGAATTGAATCGTCAAGTTAAATATATATATTTTTAAAATATTTTTTTTCAATTAAAATTTAAACAAAATTGACGATCAGTTGCTGAGCAGCTTTGAACAAGTTTGAATTTTGTATTTTTGAACAGAAAATCTTATAAAGGTTGTGGCAAAATGTTGTTCTCGGTCCCTGGCGCCATACTTCATTTATATACGCCGCTGTGTTTTAGGTAGTAAAAATGCTTTGCCTCTTTAGATTACTGATATACTTACGTTTACAGAAAGGCTCAGACACCGTTTAAAGGAAAATTAAAAAATGCAAACCATTGATACATAGGCCTACTGTGAATAATAAAATATATATTTGACATTTTTAAAATTCACTTTGGGTATTTTGCTTGAAAATATTATTGTAGGTGGACCAGGGAGAATATGCTGAAATATCACAAGTACCTCCATCTCACGCCTCCGAATCAACTACAAGCGACTACATGGACTTGAAACCTATTCCTCGCACCAACAATGACACAACTACAAGCTACTACATGGACTTGAAACCTATTCCTCGCACCAACAATGACACAACTACAAGCTACTACATGGACTTGAAACCTGTTCCTCGCACCAACAATGACACAACTACAAGCTCTTACATGGACTTGAAACCTATTCCTCGCACCAACAATGACACAACTACAAGCTCCTACATGGACTTGAAACCTATTCCTCGCACCAACAATGACACAACTACAAGCGACTACATGGACTTGAAACCTATTCCTCGCACCAACAATGACACAACTACAAGCTCTTACATGGACTTGAAACCTATTCCTCGCACCAACAATGACACAACTACAAGCGACTACATGGACTTGAAACCTATTCCTCGCACCAACAATGACACAACTACAAGCGACTACATGGACTTGAAACCTATTCCTCGCACCAACAATGACACAACTACAAGCGACTACATGGACTTGAAACCTATTCCTCGCACCAACAATGACACAACTACAAGCTACATGGACTTGAAGCCTGTTCCTCGCACCAACAATGACACAACTACAAGCTACTACATGGACTTGAAGCCGATTTCTCCCACCGACAATGACACAACTACAAGCTACTACATGGACTTGAAGCCGATTTCTCCCACCGACAATGACACAACTACAAGCTACTACATGGACATGAAGCCAATTTCTCCCACCGACAATGACGAATACATCAGTTCTAGTGCTACTCGAAGGTGTTCCGAGGCTGTCTATGTAAATAGAGACATGACCGATGAAAATGCGCTGCAAAACGACCCAGACAATAATGATTGTTAGTCATAGTTCTACTCGAAAATTTTCTAGGGCAGTAAATGTGAATACAGACAAAAATGCGTCTAACAACGAATCCAGTGATCCTCAATATATCAATACCCTTCCCACAGCACACGAAGCTAATGCTAAAACAACCACTACATATATGAACATGAATGCCATACCACCTATGCCGTCTCCTTAACATGTTTCATTCACGATAAAGAAGATTGACGCACTGGGTAAATCATGGGCTGTGTCTGCTGTGTATGAATAATGCCAAATCAGAAATGGTACAAAGATCCCACATAATCAACAATAAAGAGTCCTTTCTCAGTAGAGAAAGAAATTATACGTCACAAACTTTCGTGGATTAAAGTTGGTGAATGCTTGAATATATTTTTGGTTTTTTTTCCGGTGTGTTAAAGGAACACATATATTCTTAGATCATTTCAAATGTGAACATATCAAGAGCATGAAGAACAAACTATTATTTGAAAATATCTGATGCCCAACATTATTTTTAAAAGTGTACGAGTAGGCTTATACATGGTATATGATCCATGTAATTTATTTTAGAGTACTATTTTCATGATTTTATCGAATTCTTTCACACCTCGAAATCTACTGAATATATTTCACTCCATACTCAAGTAGTTATATCAAATTAATATTAAGGGAATGTCGATGTTTTGTGTTTAGATTGATATTCTTTATTTATAAACATAAATTACTCGAAAGGTATAAATCATCTTTCATTCGGTTCCATCATCACATTGTAAACAATTCCACATTCGATTTAAGAACATACTGCTAGACATGTTAATGCATTTAAAAATTCGAACCCCTAACATAACACCTTTATCTATTGCAAACGTTGCACAAAGTAATTCTTGTCCTGTTTATTAAAACAGTTTTACGCAAATTTATCAAACATGTATATAAATTGCAATGTTTATTTCTGTATGTATAGTTATGACGTAAACATCTAAATATATTTAATCGCTGGTTTATAACGAAAAATTACTATTAACTGATTCAAAAGAATTTACTGTAACTATGGAAGTATACCTCATATCGTATTTTATCATGATTTCTTTGCTTTACTGTAACTATGGAAGTATACCTCATATCGTATTTTATCATGATTTCTTTGCAACGCATTTGTTACTATAATGATGATATCTAAATTAAAATTCATGTTTCAAGAATTGTCAAAGGATATTTCTCAACTACTAAATAAATGTAGCAAATACATGTAGAATATCAAAACCTGCTGTTCTGCAAATGTTTAGAATGCATTGTATTTCGATTATATGCCACATTTAAACTTGTACGGCACGACTTGCATTTCATTATGTCTACTTGCTCTCAAAGTATATTTAATCTCCTACTCTGGCCTGTAAATCAAACCACCTGCAGGATCACATTGTAAGCAACACCGTACATAGATGACGAACACTATATTTTTATGAGTAACACTTTAAAAACAATTTGCTGTTAACTAGTACATGTATGTATAAAGTGTATTGTTTCAATAATGCAATATTTCGGTGATGTGTTGAACAATAGTACTTTTTAAAACATTGATTGATACATGGTAACTGGTAATATAGCAATAGCCTCTTCCAATTCATTTGTATACACATTATCTGTAACTCTAACCTGTAGCTCTAAGATGTACAATCAAATTAATCCTAAAAATGTTTTTCTGCATAACAGTAGTGCTTGATTATGTGAGATTAAATTCAAATAGTGAGGGCTTTGTAACATATATATCAATTAATGATTATTACTATAATGGCAGATATTATAATTATCATATAAGCTCACATGTACATGTATGTATATCCATAAAATTGCCACATCATTGCACTGTTTCACTCTGAATAAGATCAGCATTTGTAATATAGAATGCAATAATAATTTACATTGGACGAAAAAGAATAATATGTTCGTAGCAAAAAAAGTCTTGCATTGTAAAATCCTGGGAGACTTTCAGGTTATTTATATATTTAATTGCGTTTGTATCTGAGTATATCGAATCCTAAACTAAGCAATTAATCGTGGCATACGTGTAGACAACAAAAACAATCAATATTGCTTTTGGAGTATTTCAACTTTACCTCAACATATAAGGAAAACCGTCTAGTGGACAGTAATTTTCTATTGATCAGTAATTATTATAATTTGCATAGTCTGTACGTATTTCTGTTCATTAAAGGTCTATTCCCGAATTATTTTATGACTCGTCGATGAATTCATTAGTTTCAAGCAATCGTTTTATATTCGCACTGCACTGAGTGCACTGCATGACAGACCTGTATCAAATGTACTCCTTTTTATGTATTTCAATAAAAGCTGCACAGATTAAAAAAAAATGATGAGGTTTTAAAAGTTTATCTTTGCTTGTTACACTATATTATGACAGCTCCTTATAATGCATTTCAATAAAAGCTGCACAGATAAAACAATGAGCCACAAATGGTTAATCTTGCGAAGGACTTGAAGCATTTCATATTCCCTAAATTCTTCGCTGCCACAGCTAGCTTCAGATACAGAGTCGATCGATGGCCATGGTGAAATGATGGAGGAAATTGAGGATATGATATGAAACAATTATTTCTTCAAGGGTTTAGGGCATGACAAAATAACACACAAGCACATTTTAAAAGAAGTTATACAAAATTATCAACAATAAAATAAGAATCTGAGGGAAAACAATTGTCTAAAGAATAACGTGATCATAATAAATGATCAGAGTCATTCTGGGAGAGTCAAGGATAGACAAAACAATTGCTGGCATAGGCCAGAAATAGCGCGCGCCTTTTACAGCTGTTTAAGCGGTGCCTTTGTGAGACAGCGACATGTGAAATTTACCTCTGTAAAGAAACCGAAAATGCGCACAGCCAGTGAATCTACAACGGTGGAGTTATGCGCGCAGTAAGCGTGGGAACGCCGTGTGCAAGATCTTCTCACTTTCGACTTTATCTCCGCTCGGAGAAGTCCTTTTTCCCCGGCCCACCCACCCCTCTTTAGTTTAAGTAGAGTTGAAGAAGTAAACTACTTAAAGTTGATTGAGGATTAACAAATTGGAAGTACAATGTTGTTTTGAGTGATATAACGAATTGTATGTACTTAATATCATGGTAACACGGGGGTTGACTGGGGGAGGATTTCTTTTACTCGTGATTATTCCATGGTTGGTTCCGATTATCACCACTTCTTATATATGCGCTGGTATAGTAGCACCGGGATAACATTGGGGATACTGCAGGAGATACTATCCTGTCGGTGGGTCACGTAAACCCCAGGTATATGGGGTGATCGGAGGGAGTTACTACCCTTCCGCTGATCGCGTGACTCGAGACCCCACAAATATAGTGTTTCCATAACTATGTTAGTTATGCATTGATGATTTTGTGAGTATTGAAAAGTTGTGGGGATCATCCGTAGGAGATACTATCCTACCGGCAGGTCACGTAAACCCCAGGGACCTGGGGTGATCGGAGGGAATTACTATCCTTCCGCTGATCGCGTGACTCGAGATCCCACAAATATAGTGTTTCCATAACTATGTTAGTTATGCAGTGATGATTTTGTGAGTATTGAAAAGTTGTGGGGATCATCCGTAGGAGATACTATCCTACCGGCAGGTCACGTAAACCCCAGGGACCTGGGGTGATCGGAAGGAGTTACTATCCCTCCGCTGATCACGTGACCGGAGATCCCTACAATTTTGAGTTTCACTCATGGTACATGTACCCTTAAGATTGTTGAATCATATCACGTTTATACATTATTGTCGAATTGTTTATGGTGGACCCTCTTTATTGTGGTTATAAGATTTTGTTATTGCTTTTATGCATGTTACTTGTTTTACTTTGACTTTCCTACTTTACATGTTTTGAGGAAAAGGACTCCTAGTTTCGGAGCGGAATAAATGTCGAGCAAACTGCAAATCAGTCTAAAGTTGTCTTCTTCCTAGAATACAAAATAAGGAATGAACGATGAGTGTAAAGTAAAAAAAGGATGTAACAATAACAAATTACAACAAAAAAGCATCATAATAAAGAAAAACTGAATGAAATCCAGATGGATTGAGAGAGTGCAATTTAATTGCAAGATATATGGGATCATAAATTGAACACAAGGGTAAATAAATTCAAAAGAGAAATATTATATACAAGCACATATAACAAGTGTGATGGGCAACAAAATCCACGAAATAGGGATAAACATAAAAAGTTTGAATGATTCAAGTATGAACTGAAAGTTTTAGAGTGGAAACTAGAAATGTCAGAGAATAATATGTGACAGAAAAAGTTTAAAATGTTTATAAATGATGTCAAGGAAATAAAGATATTTACATGGCGGGAGTAGGGCTATATGTGGATGAAGTTTCAACGACCGAATGAACGGAGGACGACGGAGTGAGAGAGTAGGGGGCCTGCCATGCAAACTTTGTATACAAAACAGCTAGAGAGATAGAGAACACTATACTTAAACATACATTTGAGTTCTGGTCATGCAATTGTATTGTAAAGGAAATAGTGTGGATTCGCTGAGCAAAAATTGATTATGTAGCATGTAAGTATTGGTTGTGTACTGAAATTGATATGAAATTTGGCCCAGTCTTGATACAGTAACAAGTACTGTACACATACATATTGATATGGGACTACACACACACACGCATATGGCATACAAATCGGGCCTCATTTTCAAACTGTTTATTGTCATATTTAGAACATGAAGGCATTTGAAGAGCCATTCTTTTAAGGGAATTTCGAATTTCGTTTCTCTGATGTCTTTCCACACTATGCATAATAACAATGATAACGCTCAGAAATTATTGTTCACCTCTCCCCAGTACTCAACCTGGTTGAGTTTGCGTATAGAGGGCGCTACACAAGTATCAAGTATATATACTCAAATACATATATATATATATATATATAACTATACATTCTCTACTTGTAACAAGGGTATGTGAATAGGTAAAGAATGCCAACAGGCGATTTGGTTTAAATAATCTGAATTGAATAATATGTAATTAAAGAATAACAATGATAAATGATATCATCATCAAAGGCATTTAAAAGACAACACACACAAAACAGAACACCGACACTTAGTAATGACAACGAATATTGATATCAAAATGATGAATTATCATTCAGCTGTTCAGGTTTTGCGAAGAATACATATATATGGCCGAAAAGATTGCTCGATCAATTAAAGCCTCGGTCACAAATGTCATTACGAACTGCTACGAACGCTGTACGAACGATTTTCAGACAATGGAAATTCGGAAAGACAATGGAAAAAGAGGGAGATTCGTACGAACGTATCATTCGTACGGACCTTTGTCACAGTATCTTTACACAGACATTATCTACATTTGACCTTTAAAATCGATATTTGATTGAATATTATTCAAAGTAATATTACAATTGTTAATGTTATTAGCATTTTGCTTGGCACGGAGCTTCATACGTTTAATGTACATGTTGTTTATACCAACTGCAAGAAGGTTATTAGGGGTCTGGTTTTGCTGCTAAGTTAGTAGTTTATTCGATGCAGGTATAGCATTTAGGCTAAATCATTTCTGATAGCGAGGGATGATTTGAAAAATCGCATTAATTCATAGAAGAACTAGAAATAATCAAAGTACGAATCCTTGGATTGTTTTGGTTAGGTTGGGGTGGGTATAATGTGGGGTTGTTTAGCTGTATGATTAGTACTCAAATGAAGACACATAGAGAAACATCGGAGTTAGGTTGCAATCCAGCATGCCTGGTTATATTGTGTATAGAAGAGCCCATACACCACAGTGTACATTAACTGTGTGTATGTGTGTATAGCATGTAGCATTGAGTCAATGTATAAGATCACATATTACATCCCCCTTACAGAGTCCATAATGTCCAAACTTGAAATATCCAAAGATGAAGTCCTATCAATAAGTCAAAGATAAAGTCCTATCAATAAGTCAATTTCTCCGGCTTTTTGATCACCCGGCCACTGCGGGTAGTCTGCTGGTGGTTGGGGCTTGGGGCAGGAGAACCTCCGATGTCGGGCGTTGGATCAAGCGTCATTTCTTCGCGTGTAGGAGGATCGGGTGTCTTGGTTCCCTCCTCGTCGTGATGGATACGCCTGGGCTCAATATCAGCGAGGTGTTGCCGGTTTCTGCGTAGAACCCTTCCATTAGGCGTCTCGACGAGGTATGACCTAGGCTCATGGCATTGCTCACGAACAGTAGCTGTTATCCAGTGACGTGATGTCTGGTCTTGGACTCTCACAAGCTGCCCACGTGAGAGTGGTGCTAGGTCATGGGCTGATTTGCCGTGATGATACTTCTGGCTCTGCTGTCGAAGCTGCATGCGATGGCTAACATCATCACGACCTGGGGAGTTGTTGCGGATTCGAGTTGGTAAGTTGTCCTTCATCTTCCTCCCGTAAAGAAGCTCAGCTGGGCTTGGTATGCGGCTGTCAATGGGAGTGGCACGGATACATAGTAGAGCCATGTTGGGGTCGATACCACTCGCTTTAGCTTTCTTGAGCGTATTCTTGACAGTTTGAATCATTCGTTCAATGAAGCCATTTGACCTGGGGTAGTGGGGAGAGGATGTAACATGGCTGAATCCCCACTGTGTAGCAAAGTCTCCGTATGTTGAGGAGTCAAAATGTCTTCCGTTGTCGCTAATGATTCTTTCTGGAACTTCTTGTTCTGCGAACACCTGACGGGTCGCATTGACTACTGCAGCACTGGTACACTCTTGAGGCATTTTCCGGATGAAAGGGAACTTTGAGAAGTAATCTGCAATGATGAGATAATTGTTCCCTTCAAAGTGAAATAAGTCTGTACCTAAGACTTGCCAGGATCGTGTAGGTATCTCGTGCTGGAGAAGAGTCTCGTGGGGCTGCGAGGGCTTGTACTCTTGGCAGACTGAGCAGCCTTTCACCAGGACCTCGATATCGTCATTGATTGATTCCCAGTACACATAAGCCTTAGCCCGAAGTCGTGTCTTCTCGATACCTTGATGACCTTCATGAAGCTTGCTCAGTATGTAATCCCTCATGGAGTGTGGAATGAGGATTCGTTCCCCATTCAGGATCAGTCCATCCTCAACTGCAAGTTGATCTCGAAAGGCCCAGTATCTATGCAGCTGCCGTGGTAGCTCACGTCTCTTCTCTGGCCACCCTTTCACAATCACCTTCTGTAGTGCTGCAAACTCTGCATTCTTGGCTGTTTCCTCCTTCAACTGACTCAAACGGTCTGGAGCAAACTGCACAAAGTTGATTTGCAGGTCAAGGTGGATGTGTTCTGGAGGACCAAGAGGACGTCTGGATAGGCAGTCAGCTACTGGTACATCCTTACCAGGCTTGTAGACAATTGTTAGCTTGTATGGCTGTAGACGAAGGAGCATGCTGCCAGGTGCTTATGCTGGATCATCTTCAGGGGCTTGTGGTCCGTCTCAACTATGAAACTTTTCCCGTACAGGAATATGTGGAATCGATCACAGCCGAAGACCACTGCAAGCAGCTCTCGCTCTATGTTGGCGTACCTCGTCTCTGCATCACCGAGGGCCTTTGATGCAAATGCGATACCCTTTCCATCCTGCAGTAGAGTCGCTCCCAAGCCCTGTAGAGAAGCATCTACCTGCAGTACCGTAGGCTTGTTAACATCGAAATACGCCCGAGTTGCATCGTGACATACCTTGTCACGTAAATCATTGAAGGCAGTCTGGTGCGTTGGAGTCCATTGGAATTCAGCGTCCTGCTTCAAAAGACCACGTAGGCTTGCAGTCTGGGCTGAAAGATTTGGTATGAATGGGTTAAGGTAGGTTATCATACCAAGGAACTCACGAAGCTGGCTCTTGTTCTCAGGTGGAGACATTGACTTGATTGCCTCGACCTTGTGAGGATCCGGATGGACGCCATCTGCATCGTAGATCATACCGAAGAAGGAAATCTGGTTGACCTTTATGCTGCACTTGCCACTGTTGAACTGCAGACCGTACTTCACAGCTTTGGACATGAGGTGGTTCAGATTCTGATCATGCTGTGCTTCACTCTTGCCGAACACAACAATATCGTCAGCGATCCCTGTTGTGCCGGGGCAACCTTCGAGGATTTCGTCCATTCGCTGCTGGAATACATCCTGAGACATTGCTAGACCGAAAGGCATCCTGAGATATCTGTACCGTCCAAAGGGACTGTTGAAGGTAGTTAGAAGAGAACTGTCATGGTCGAGCTTGATAGACCAATAACCGTTCTTGGCATCGAGTTTGCTGAAGTGTCGAGCACCTGATAGCTTGTGTATCACCTCATCTGTCGTGATAGTGCGATAATGACAACGTCGAATAGCTCGGTTGAGATCTTAGGATCCAAGCAGACCCGGAGTTTGCCATTCGACTTTCGAGAAACGGCGATGCTGCTGACCCATGCTGAAGGCTCAATGACTTTAGTGATCACGCCATTATCTTCCATGTCATCAAACTCACGCTTCAGTTCATCTCGTAGGTGGATTGGGCACCGTCGAGGAGCATGGACAACAGGCTGAACGTCTGGATCAAGAACAATATGATATTCTCCTGGGAAGTTGCCAATTTTGTCAAACTGGTCTGGATAATGCCTTACTAGGTCATCAGTAGAGCTTATCTGTGCTGAATGCTTGATCTCGTTGATACGTGTGTGTAGAGTAAGCAGCTTCAGTTTCAAGCCTGTGTCACATCCAATGATCGCTGGACCCCTGAACTATACGATGTAGAATGTAGCATAGAGCCAAGTTGAGTTGTTGAAACGGCAGGGCAGTCTCACTGAACCGTAGTGCATCACTGGGGTTTCGTTGTAAGCGAACAGCCGTGCACTTGAATTATGCACTGATTGAGGGTGAGGAACTCCATCCTTAGTGAGATGGCCAGAATACATCCCACAAAACATCCGAAGAGGAAGCGTGTTGCCCTCCGCAACGGAGTCAACCTTCGAACGCAGTTTCATTATGGTTCTCTCATCCCGTCTGACTTCCACATACGCTATTGTTAGGTCGTCCCTGTCATCCACCTCTACAGCACTGATGCCTGACACAATAATACGATTGAAGGACAGCACATCCACTGCGTCATTCAGTAGTGGAACTGCTGCTGTTGCCTCAATATTGTTGGTGCTTTGAATCGAGTGAACATTCTTGCCTCCGCGATGTGGCGCAGCGTATTTAGCTTTCTGCTTCCACTTCTGGGTACTTGAAGCTGGAGATCTCCCAGACCACTGTGTACTTGGAGCTGGAGACCGACAAACACTCCTCCAGTGATTCAACTTTCCACAGCTGTTACACTTTGTGCCATAAGCCGGACATGCTTCCCTTGGACTGCGAGCATGATTACCACCACAATTAGGACACTTGTTACTAGTGTTAGTCTTCCGACAAACTAGATCAATCGATGCAGGCTGAATATGTGTCTGTACTTGCGCTAGTTGAGCCATGTGCATCTGTGATGCCTCAAATGTTCTACTCAGCTCAAGCATCTGTGTAAGAGTGAGGGACTTGCTCTTCCCTAGAAGATCTTTCTGGAGCTCAGGATATCTAGTGCCTGTGATGAACTGCTCAATGATGCGTTCTTGGAGCTCAGTGTCATCACGAAATTCACAGTCATATGCCTGCAGCTTCAGACGCGAGATATAATCACTTGCACTTTCCCTCTCCTTCTGCACATATTTCTGAAGGTATAGCCTAGCTACACGGAAATTTGCCCTTGGCCTCAGTTGTGTCTCGAACTTCTCCCAAACAACAGTTGGATTCTTCTTATCTTCACCTTCCAGACCCCACGAGTTGTAAAGCTTGATACCCGTGGCACCAGTGAACAAAAGAACATGATTCACTTGCTTTCCAATCGCAACATTCTTGACCGAGAAGTATAAGTCACACTGCTGATGAAAAATCTTAACAGCATTGGCTCTGTCGGGGTCTTCCCAATTCATGCGGGGTGTAAATGATTCATTCATAGTTCATACCAGCTGCTCAAACTCCAATAGTAATGCAAATGTCAATGCACAGTTTACTCACAGTAAAATCATCATATGGGACTGTTGAAAGGAGCACCTGTTGATCCAATGACAGTGTGTCAATAAGATGGCCTCCAAAATCTCTCCAAAATGATGCAAAGTTCACAAATATTGTCAAGTAGGTTCTATATCGCTGCCACCATATAATGTGGAGTTGTTTAGCTGTATGGTTAGTACTCAAATGAAGACAAATAGAGAAACATCAGAGTTAGGTTGCAATCCAGTATGCCTGGTTATATTGTGTATAGAAGAGCCCATACACCACAGTGTACATTAAGTGTGTGTATGTGTGTATAGCATGTAGCATTGAGTCAATGTATAATATCACATATTACAGTGGGTTTATGAGTTCTTGTATGCGTGTGCAACTTTGTACATGAATATAAACAAATACAAAAACAAACATAACAAAGTCTTCATTGATCTATTTGGAGCCATTAATATAAAGGCTATGTTCTTCGTAGAGATCCAGAAAATATGAATGAGAAAAATAATGAATAAATAAATCTAAAGTTGTAATCGCAGTCGGAAAAGTATAGTCTTACTAACAAATCATTATGATTAATATCTAGCATGTAACTTATTGGAAAAAGTTAAAAATCAGATACATAATATCATTTAAAATTGAAAGGCAGCTATTCATTGTGATTTAGAATGAAACGACACCAGCTTTTAAGAATCATGGGAGATAATACATAACAAAAATAAGGGGGAAGGAACAGGGCCTGTCTCTGTGATTGAAGATGAGTATCTAAAGCATCGTTTACTAATGGGCAAATTCTTTATCAGTGATTCCCATGCACGACACAAGTATGGACATTTTTATTTAAAAAATAGCTGTTCCGGCGAGCCGTATAGGGTACAAAAGTGAAGAACCCGTCATCTTCAGTTATAAGGCATTTTACCTCCAAAAGCCTTTGACATATAAAGGAGAGATTCACACCATTAAAATGTAACTTAGAGGGAGGTAGTGGGTGTTTAATACGACTTCCTACACATGAAACAAATGTCCTCATGTTGTCCTTACATGCAAATAATGTGGTAACAGATGACCAATATAGGTTTCCTTGTGAGAGATTGTAAGCGTTTTAAATGTAACCCATCAATCAAGATTACGAGTAAAATAACATGCATATACAATACAATTTTAATTGGAAATCCCTGGTATTAAATGTAACATTTTATGTGGATTTGTAATTAAAAACATGGATAATTAGTCCATTTTTCAGTGAATTACCCTAACTAATATCATAAAACTGTGTTTCTACACATTTTTAACCCATTCATGCAGTGAATTGACTAGCATGAATATGTGAGAGAGCTTAAAAACGCCATATTAAATTGAAAGATATATAACATGAGTCACTTTTGCACAAAAAATGTGAATATTTCAGATTACGCTGATTGAAGGAGTATTTTTTTTATTCTTGTATTGCATACCGACATTAAATAGTTTACTGGGGTATTCTTCAATGTACTATCTTTCAACTGGGCAAGAACAAAAAAAGAAGGAAAAAATCACAAAATTGACTTTTGGCGCATGTTGGTTCCTCCCCGGCCCACTGTGCGACGTAATGAAGGCACTTGCGGCAATTTCCCTGGAGATATCGAGATCGAATTTGAGTATGAAATTATAGTTCAGATTAATACAGAGTGTTCATAAACCGGTTGTGTTTAGCTGTCAAATAGTTAGCCGTCGTCCAGTTGACAAAAGCTTCAGTTTATAAGAGAGGTAACTTTGATTATGAATGTGAAAATCTATTTATGATGTTGTTTATGATAGAAAAAAAGAGAAAAATATAAACTTGTATTTGGAAGAGAAAAACAAGCTCCAGTGCATCACTCACCATCTTGGATTTGAAGCTGCTTGCCTTGATGTCTGTGTTTTAGAGACGGCATATTATCTGTACCGGCAGCAGTATGGGGGAGGGGGGAGCTCGAAGAAATGCTACAGTGGACGAGCATATGTCATGTACAGGATCTTTAATACTAACAATATAATACAATGCATCAGTATTCCTCAGTGTTGGAAAGAAAAATATCTTTTACACCAAGGAAATTTCATGTTATTATTGTCTTACTCCTTCAGGGATGGGCATGTTGTTGGGTGGGATTTTTGAACATAATGCGCACTAGATTCCTACCTTTAGCCTTTGGGTAGAACATGTTGTGAAATGAAAATTACATACACTGAGTTACATAATGATTTAGCTGTCAAAGCCACTAAAAATAATTGCTAATGAATGATATAAAAGGAATGAAATGCAGTATTATTTATCATTTCTATTTCATTCATTCTGTTAATATTTTCCTCTTTACTTGCAGGCAAATGGCGAGGTAGTGTTAGGGATTCCTGGTACGAATGTATCAAAATGCACTTTAAGAGTATTAATCGTAACAAAAACACTTAAATGTATCACAGCTCATAATAACATTTCTCAGTAAAAAATATATTTTGCCATACTACTGGTACTAAGGTTGTATTATATATCAAGAGTTTAATTAAAAAAGGAGCTAAATCCGTTTCGGGTATTTCCGAGTAAATCACTTTTTTTTATTCTACACATTTCCCTTTATATTAGTAATGACTGTTCATCTTTTGATATTTGTTAGAGATGTTACCCTTAACCAATAATATATGATTAAAACATATCTGCAAAGTATATTCATTTTTTGCTGAATTTAATAATATTTGGATATTTATGGATTTAGGTCCTTTTGGAATTAAACATATTTTGTAGCTTTTTTTTATAAATATTTCAAGATGAAATTTCAGAATGTGACATAGTTCATGTTATTGCCATGTAGGAAATGAGTATTATTAGACGAACAACTCAATTTTGATAAAAATTGATGTAGTTCCTTTTAGAATCAAGCTCTTCATATATTCGTTTATTTAACATAATATAATCTTACAATATAATGCAAACGACGAACTGGCTGTTTGGCTGTCTTGCTGTGTATGTGGGTGCATGACTATGTGTGTCTGTGCGATGAGCGCGCGATTATTGTGTGTGTGGGGGAATGGGGAGGTCCGAATTCCACATTCGCCGTTTATCATAGACCTCTTTCTCTCCTGAAAATGAACTAGTGTATGTTTGTTTGTTTAAAATTATATTTGTGTGTTTGTTAATAGCAGCCAAAGGGTTTATCTGCATCAAATTTACATGGTAAAATCACACACACAAATTTCTGACATAACTATACATAAATGACAGTCATGATGAGCATAGCAAATGAGTTCTTTCCAAGAAAGTGTTCAGAAAATAAACACACGCTTTTGTCCATTCGAATATCCCACCCTGAGTTTATTTTTCGTCAGTGTATTTACTCTGTCTAGTCCAGAAATAGTTGCTTCCTGTTTTTTAAAATTTTGATTCTAACTTTTAAATCAAGTGACTGAAAACCACGATGAATTTTAGTTGTATACGTCCTAAATAAAGAGATTGCTGCATTGGCATCAAAAGCCTATTGGAAACTCTTTCATATTTTGTTGATACCTTCTAAATCGAAGTAATTTTTCAAAAATGTCTGAAGAGAAAGAGCGCCCCTATTGTCTAATCATTTATGTCGTGTTAATTGTCATTTTAAATTGAAAGCTAGGTGAAGTTTTAAAAACTGAACCAGTGCCAAGAGGACCTATAAAAATGCTAACATCCATCATGATATTTGTTTCGCTTTCAACACAAGGATATGGTAAATCTCTTCAAAAACACCGTCTAGCTCGATTCATACTGTTGCCCTTTTCATCATGGAGTCTCTCTCATATCTTTGCGTTCATAATCATAGTGTGCATTATCGGATTTAGTTCTAAAACAGCGTTTCTTTGAATGCCAAGATACGATGACTGAATTATGCTGTTGATTTGTGCAGAAGTTCTTCTTTTCCTAGCAGCTATCATCTCCAAATCTGGTTAGTTATGTTTCATGTTTGGATTGTAGGTGTAAGTGTATGTAGCCTAGATGAGACCATGGGAGGTGTTTGATATGAGTATAAATATTTGCAAATATATATTTTAGGCAAACATAAACCTAGTCCTTGAATTCATGAGTTTCAAACGCTCTTTATCTCATAACCCGATATAGTTCTGTTTACTATCTTGATTACATGATGGGGTACATAGATATTTGGCAACAAACCTGGTGGGTAAGCTAAACTACCATAGGCATTGTACCAACTCAGATATTGTCATAGATGTCACTTAAAATAGGCATTGCTTTGAATTACAAACACGTATATATTATGTACGATTAATAACTTACTGGGAATGTTTGTCATTCATCGTTAATGTGTTTGACAAAAATTGTATTTAAACAGTGGGAAGGCTACAGAGGATGGCATGCCCCCTCCCCCCCCCCCCCCCCCCCCTCATCTACATTTGCCACTCTCCACCCAGGTGTTAAATGGGTACCCGGTAGGATGCGAAAGCTAATGTGGTTAGATTAGCAAGTGTGCGCTCGTAAAAAAGACGCCTGGCTGGAATGCTCCCCAGGGAGTGGAGAATGTGCATACATTGTGTGCGGGTAAGCCTGAATCCTATGACCGGGGTAATAATATATATATCTGTAAAGCGCTTTGAGAGGGCCTTCGGTCTTGTAAAGCGCTATATAAGAACTAGCTATTATTATTATTAATAACAATTGAAAGAAAGAAAAGTGAGATAACTATGATAGAGTAAGAGAAAGAAGAAAAAAAAGGAAAAGGGACAGGAAAGGAAGACACCTGAAACATGATCCGAACCTCCTTCTAAATCAATCGATAGTCTTATAAATTTGCATTCAATTTGCTGGGTCCACCGGTGCCCCTCCCACATCAGTCCAGTACCCCTTAATTTAATGTCACCCATACAGGATATCATGCATTTGAAGTGTCGATTCAGACAGGCAACTCACTACCAGTCATCGGGGAAGATTTCACACTGGTCTGTACCTTTACGCCGCAAACCAGGAATCGACTCGTAATTTGGGAAAGGAGAGGTGATCTTAATACGCTAGCCTCTCACGACTGTCAATATAATCGTTCTTGTGGGTTTACCGTTCTTGAACAATGGAAATTTAGCTTGTTGGCAGACTATTACAGTGTGAATCTCACAATAAAACAACTTGACAAAAGTGATGGAAACAATTACCAATGCACTGTAAGCGGTACGGTTGGACCAGCGAATCCCGGATCATCTAGCATGCGAGTGACTCCATTGCTACCAGGTAAACTATTTTATTTTTTTTAATTAAAAAACAAAAATTAAGGATAACGTATTCATTAATACATATCACTGTGGCAAGCTGAACAAAAAAGGGGTCTTCCAGCATTACATTATACACACAGATGTGCGTGTTCTTAATTTGATATATTCTACAAAGCATTCGATAAAACAATCAGCGATATAGTTTTGAAAATGTTTCTAAGTATTCGGTTACAAACTAACTTACACGACAACCTCAACATACTGCTGTTGAATTGATTACCTCAATGATCTGTGATACTCCAATATCTAATTGTTGAAGTTGTAATCATTGAAAGTTTGCGATAACAGTACATAGTGATTACATCTCAAAGATTTAGACTATCAGAGAGAGCAACTTATATTGGAGTTGGGGTTTTAATCGTAGATATTCCCTCTTGTGTCCCTAGCACCACCAAGTTGGCTCCTCATCGCTAATGTAAAATCGAGCAGTTACCTGAGCAACATCACTGTTACGGTATCAGCTGGACAGCCGTACGACATCATATGTGAAGCATACGGGGCAAGACCTCCTGCAGTACTGGAATGGCGTATACCAGATGATGTAACCGTTGTTCGTCAAGATCAGTCTGATGTCGTACGAGGCAAAAGCTATGTCTCTCAGAACGCTGTTACAATCACACCCTATAGGAATGATCAAGGAAAGAATCTCGGCTGCGTAGCATCACATTCAGAACTACAACATAATCTTCAACGCTCAGTTCACCTGAATATTCATGGTAAGTAAACGTGTTAAGTAGGTAGCATCAGGGGCGTAGACAACGGGGGGGATGAGGGGGATGCATCCCCCCCCCCCACCTCACAAGGTGGGGGGATGGCATGTACAATCATCCCCCCCCCCAGGTTTTGGGAAATGATATTTGCTTACTTAATAAGTCATAATGATGATAATAATAGTAATAATAATAATGATAACAATTATAATATTAATAATAATAATAATTATGATGATGATAATAATAATCCTCATCATTATTGTAATTGTGTTTATTGTTATTAGCCGCATTCACACGGTGAAAGCCAATTCAGACGGTAAAAAAAAGAAAATCTTACAAGTATTTTGTGGTTATCTTGTGGTTTCCAAACCACAAGATAACCACAAGATTAAACAGGCGCGGATCTACGGGGGGGGGGGGGTTTAGGGGGTTTACCCCCCCCCCCCTTGGGCGGCCCAAAAAACAAACAAAACAAAAAAAAGGGAAAAAAAAGAAAAAAAGAAAGAAAAAAGAACGCACGCTGGAGAGAAACCCTTTCAAGTGCAAATATTGTGAGAAGATATTCAACTCATCTGGTAACTTAACCAAACACATGATAACTCTGGATATAACTGTGTATTTAACTGTTACTTGATTTAAAAAGACGTTATCATGCACGGCTTTTTATGGTCTCCATTGTGTTAATAGATGCCAGGAAAACATCACTTACGGGGTTCAAATAAACACCCCAAAAAAAATCGGCTCGCCGCTTCGCGGCTCGTGGACGATGCTCCGCATCGTCATTATTTTGGTTAACCCCCCCCCCTGAGCAAAAAGTTAGATCCGCCCTGAGTCATCCCCCCCAGGTGTACGAACCTGTCTACGCCACTGGGTAGCATGTCTTCCTTGTAGTTATTTGGTGCCGATATCTAAAAGGTGAGATCAATGTTACTCCTTCTGTACTTCTCTACTAAATTTTAAAAATTTAAGCAGTTTCTTGGCCGAAATATCAATAAATGTTAACAAATGTTTCTTTACGAGATTCATATTTTCTCTACAAGTATTTTCTTTCCATCCATATGTACAAACGTATAAAATATATATATTTCCTAAGAACACTTGTTAGCGTTTCTAACATGATTTTTTTTTTTTAATTCTCTTGTATTAAGTTCTGCCCTCTGGCCTGTTGCTTTTTCTATCTGGAGAAAGCGAGGAAAACGTACAAGGTCCAACAGTCATTAACGTTCAAGAAGATTCATTGACTTCAATCACTTGTAAAAGTATAGGATCACTACCTGCAGCTGAGCTATCATGGAGACTTGACGACAACAAAAGTCTTCCCAGTAACATAAGTCATTCGAATTATCGCAGTGCTGCAGATCAAAGTTTGTTGGACACCGAAAGTACCATCAAGATACGCCCCGAAAGGAAACACCACGGGATGTACCTTTGGTGCTATGCATCTCTGGGAGATTTTCTTGATCTACGGGTAGCTAAACTGATGGTTTATAGTGAGTTCAGGTTCTTTAATATACCAGTATACCATTTGTATTGAACTTGATCGGACATTTTTTGTACTGAAAGTCCCATTCATCAATTATTATTAAAAAGAGATAACGGTTTTATTTATTAATATTTACCCGATTGTTAACGAAATTATCATTAAAGTTATAACTAAATTGGCGTCTCCTTGGACTGGGAGGGAAATAAGGATTGTTTGTCAGCATGACCCTCGTGTCTTTTATCCTCGCTGTATAACTTAATATCATATTTAAGAACTTATTTATTTAACCAAGTAAAAATTTGAGCCATCAAGGTTTTATCCATAACCATATATAATTCATTTCTGTGTAAAGGCCCACCAGATGATGTTAGAATAACCAACCCAGATGACCTACAAGACGGTATAGAAGGCAAAGTGAGTTGCAGAGCTATGAATGGATACCCTGCACCGATCATTCATTGGTACATCGGATCAAGAAATGTGACACATAATTCATCTCTTAAGACTTCAGTGACTGCAGATAATCGGTACGATGCTGAAAGCACCCTTACCCTCGTTCCAAGGAGGGTTGATCATGGAAAATCACTTCTCTGTCAGGCAGTTCAACCTACAACACCCTCAGTGCAGTCAGTAAATGATTGCATGGTTTTAAACATATCATGTGAGTATCCAAATTCATTTTAACTTTTGATAGGAACATTACAAATAAATAATATCCTAAAGTTGTGTTGGATATTAGGATGTCTACGCGATTTCAAACTATCCTGAAGAGTTTTGTCTGCTATTTGTTTTCGTTTAAAATGATATACATTATTATTTATACCTGCATGTTAATTTTAGGAAATGCTTCACACGTTTCCTGTAGTAGTAGTCGTCGAATTTATTTCATTTTCCACATAATATAAACAATGATAAGATAATCACAATAATAAATGTAATAATATAACAGAAAATTATTATTGGGTATCTTTTACATTTTTTGGTTGTCTTGTAATGCAAAATTATTTAGTCAGAGGAAATGACAAATGAGCCTATTTGGAAGATAATGTTTGTTAGGTGTAGGTTTTGGTTTGTCCATCTTACATCAGCATGCATATGGATAACATCCAATCAGAGTAGTATGCTACAATGTAAATTTCTCACTTGTAACCTGCATGCATTGACAAGTTTATTTTAGTCCTACTCCAATGATTACCTTCCCAGTCCCACCCCGTCCTTATATCTCCTTCTTTTCTACAATATTGTTCTTCAATCTAGATGACCCAGATGTGTTCGTTTCTTTTCGACTGCTTACATCAAATAAAGAACGTATTGTGTTCGTATTGAAATGTACCTCAGACGCCAATCCTCCTGCCTTTTTCTTCCAATGGCTTTTTAACAGCACTCAATTTTCTAACGGCACTCGTAACATTACACTCTCAGAGACAATACCCAGAGGTGAAACGGTGACTTCCAGTGAAGTGGCGATTCGAAACCCCCTGTTCGAAGATCCTAGCGACTACATTTGTATTGCTGTCACAAGCTATGCTTCTGGTAGTGCAGTCTTCAACTCAACATTCTTTCGTAAGTAGAACTGTTTTTATTTCATTGCATCTTTAGGTTTACTTGTGTCGTGACCAATTGATTCTCTATGTTCATTTAATGGTGCTTGCTACCAAATACACGAACAATATTTTTTAACTTATTTCCATGTAACTGTATTTCATTTATTCTTAATTATTCAAGTCATTGAACTGAAGAAAACAGACCCTACCAAATTTGTATTTACACTTTACCACTCATTAACCTTAAGATGCAGTTATTGCAGATTCACCTTCTTTGCTTATCGTTGACCAAAACCAAACGACATCTTCAACTCTCTTCGTTGTCTTGCAATCTGGATTGTATATCAGAATACGACACGATTTGCATTATTAAAGTTTCAAAGTTTTCGAAACCCCCTTTTCATATATAATTAACGATTCCACTTATGTCATTCAGATAGATGAATTGCTTTCACTTTCGTAGCGCAAGAGAGAAGTGAATGATCCTACCAGCCACTTTTATATGTGTCCACTCACTCAGTCATTGCAAACAGTTACTGCACATCGTTCATTGTTTAATTCTCCAGATTTTCTGTTAGGATGCCAGATCGTTCATGCAACGCACCTCAAAAGTTGAAATATTCAAGGAAATGAGACGTAATAGCAATATGAAGGAATGTCTTCAAATATTTCTCTACCTCACCTTCATCGTTTCTAACACAAATGAGATTAGCGTGTCTACTAGTATTCAGAACCCAGAAATCCTCCCAGTCGTTAGTGAGAATCTAACATTTGCCTGCTTCTTCACCCCTCCATCAACATATCGCCAACTGTTTTGGATGGACAGGAATAACAATATCCTAGCTAGATGTCCAGGGGTAGAATACAGAAACAAGCAGAATGTTACAGATATGTCCAAGTACAGTTTGGTGGCAGATTCTTCCACCGGAAATTTAACTATTAGGTATTTAACAGTAGATGACAGCAGCAAATATCGTTGCCTGGTTTTTACATCTAATGATTCATTTACGAGTGGAATTGTACTGAAAGTACTGACATCAGGTAATGTATGCTTTCATTATTCTATATAGCTTAATCGGGTTGTGACGTGAGGTAAATTACAAGATAAATTAATGTCAGGTGTAGCGTCATCGATAACTAGTACTGTAAGTTGTCTTATACCACTATCATGATATATCCAAAGATCCAAACTATGGCATTTTACAAATAATATGATATTGTTGTATTATTATTTTGTTTATGTCCAAAATGGTCCTAGACAACAAAGTTGACAAGACATATAATCTAGTGGTACCTATATATATAATTTATATATTGATTATTTTTCAGCTGCTCCTAGATTGCTTTCCATCACGGACGTTCGGTCTGAGGATGGATATAATAATGGAGCATCAGTGAGCATCACATCTGGGCGAACCCACAACCTAACATGTTCAGTCCAAGGCGCTAGACCACCTGCAGAACTGGAATGGAACGTTCCCGAAGAAGTACGGTTCCGACTAGAAGATCAGTATAATGCTGTTGATGGTGAAGCCTACACCTCGCAAAGAGTTATTTCTGTAACTCCCTCGAGAGAGGATGATGGAAAGATGATCCGTTGTATGGCTTTTCATCGGGAGCTGGATAATGGGCTTAAATTGTCCATCCGCCTCGATGTGCAAGGTGATTATCGTACTAATGAATTCATCCTATGATTGCTCAAAGTGTGTGTTTCTGCCTAACAAAATAGGCCTCTAGCGGTGAGTATTGTCTGAAATGGATGACACATTCAACAAACCCTAGAACATAGTCTCCTCTAAATATTTTGATAATAGACGCAGTACTTACAATTCCGACTGCTGAAATACATAATTTAATGGTTATTATGTTACTACATTTCAAACTAAGTCTCCCCTCTGTCTACATAAAAAAAACAGAACCTTGTGGTATTTCTTTTTTTCCTCTCATTTAGTCTCACCAACTAACCTACGGATCACCGCATCTGATCCAATGACTATTGACGAGGCGGGAACAAGAAGTGTCATTGTCTTTGAAGACTCGGCAAAACCCTTCACCTGCACGAGTGTAGGATCTCGCCCTTCAGCTGTTATATCATGGATTATTGGTTTGGACGACGACCTAGGTAGCATGACCTCTACGTCCACCAACAATCTGGCCGACCCAGGTTTACGTGACACAACATCTACTCTACGGTTGATTCCAAAGAGGAGGCATCACAATCAATTTCTCCGATGTGTGGCCTGTGCTGGTATGAACCAACGTCAAACAGAATTGAGGGTTATCGTCCATGGTGAGTATTCGTTAGTTTGATTAACTGTACATCATCTTCTACTATTCACAACAGAAGACCGAATACGTACTGTGACATACTGCAACAATATTGGACATTGATATATACCAGATGTGACACTTTACATGTTGAATCACTGGGTGTTCTTATACCATGCTTGTCTATTCTGTAGCAAAATAA
The DNA here is from genome assembly GCA_035222895.1 of Strongylocentrotus droebachiensis. NCBI lineage: Eukaryota > Metazoa > Echinodermata > Echinoidea > Camarodonta > Strongylocentrotidae > Strongylocentrotus > Strongylocentrotus droebachiensis. The sequence continues at coordinate 179,930 of JAVYIG010000989.1, forward strand.
ATAAGGAAGTTAACATCTTGGAAAGTCTTTATAGACACAATTTCGTGAGAGATCCAGTAAGTTCCTTTATATATCGACATATATGTTTGTGTGTGTGTCAGAATATTGGTTATGTGTGATACATAAGTCGTTGTTGTTTATAAAATCATTAGGTTCAATTTCCTGTATTGGTATATACGGTAAATCCGATTCACTGGGGCTTAAAATCTAAAAACAGTGACACAAGAAAAAAACATTGATTTTTAAGGACCACCGGATCCTCCCTACCTTAATGGAACAGGAGGATTGCAGGATGGAGTGTCGTCGAATGTGACTTGCACATCGAACAACGGCTACCCAGCACCAACTTTTCAATGGTACCTTGGATCAAAGAACGTCACCAAAGATTCTCAAACACAGCCATCGAGGAATCGAAGCCTTCGACGGGATGCCACAAGTGTTTTCAATTTCACACCCACAGACGACGATCAAGGGAAACTCCTTGTTTGTCAAGCTTTCCAACTAAACGCTGCATCCATGGAGCCTTGGAATGTTAGTGAGGTTCTTCATGTTTTGTGTAAGTACAGTTTGATCAATTCATCATTTAGATCTCATAAAGAGGCAGGTACATTACGTCACCTCACCTCTGCAAAAGGACATTTATACCATCAATGTAATTACTTGGCGTTCGTGCCCATTATGCAGTAAGTCGGCGATTGTATTAACCTTTGCATATATTGTAAATATGTTAAACAGACAAAGGCCAATTGCAAACATCAACTGCTTGTATTATTTCCCCTGTTGCTAAAAACATTTTTTCCAACATGAAACTTTCGAAACTCTTTAGTTCTTGATTTCAATATCATGTTTGGTTCAGATTAATGCCAATGATAGTAAAAACACTTGAAGTAACATAGTTGTATTCCGCAATCGTAGTGCTGACAAGTAAACCTTACATTACATTTGTAGCGCCTTACGATACTATAATAGTGGTAGCGAATGGTATTTATATTAGCTTGTGGTAATCAGGAATACCATCACCAAATACTTCTTCCTGAGCCTCGCTTTATTGTTATCTATTGGTTGGTTCTTCTTCCTAAATGCATACAGATTCTCCTGTCATTGTGGACTACTCTGTTCGTCGTGTTTCCAGTGGTCAGCACAGCGTTGATGCTGTTCTTACATGCACATCAGATAGCAGACCCTTAGCCTCAATAACCTGGTTCTTGAATGACAAGGAACTCAACGGCACCCGCCATCACGTGTACCACAGTCAGGCACAGGAAGATACATTGTGGTCAAGTATTCTGATTGTTTCTAATATTTCGGCAGAAGACGAAGGCAACTATACATGTTTGGCTGAGACAAGGCTTGGGAACAACAGCGCCACTATATCCTTTTTATATTCTGGTAAATATTTCACTATCAGACCGATGCGCATTTATGTAAAAGGATCACGTCCTATTGTTGAAATGACACATTGTCTAGTACAGTACTGTGCCAGTGATAATCCCAGATGACAAATGAGAAAAGTATGATACTGTTACGATATTTTAACCTAGGTAATGAGATGATTACCCACTTACAGAAAGTATCTAGCAATTTTCATGAATTTACTCGTTACAGTAGATTAATGTGTTAACTTTGAGCAACGGGTGATGGTTGAAGGGATAATGACATGTACAACAATGCGCTGGTGAAAATTCAATTGAGTTTTTATCTCGCTAAGGATACAGGGTTGAAATTTAGAGTTTGGTTTAGGGCATGTAACTTACGAACGCCAGTACTGCAGTACCATAATGATACATACATTAATTGGGTCGGTTGGATGGTTTTTTATTTTCGGTAGCAAAATATGTTGAAGAGATTATTCCTTGGAACATGAAATTGTCACCATCTTTTTGCCAGGAAGTCCAGATCCACCTTACCTGTTCATCTACGATCTAAACCAGACAACATCATCTACTCTCTTCGTTGCTTGGCAACCTGAAATCCATGGTGGGTTTTAGCAACATATCACTCTAGTGTATATAATGAGGGATCTGGTATTATTTCTTCTTTGACAGGAGCACACAATATTACAGTTTTTTGAGAAACAGTAAAAGTTTCACGTTGTTTTCAAAATACTATTCCTTATCTTTATTTTAGAAACTAGCTGTACAAATGCTCGTACCGTTCGTATTTGAGGTATTGACTGCAGATATTTCCCTGAATTCTGCTAGATATTTGTTCATATATTTTATAATAGTTTGTGTAGTTCTAGCCAACATACAATATACGTGATTTGTGTGCGCATGTTTTCTTTTTTAATGAACGTATGATAACAAGTTGAGAATATTAACCCAGGTTTGAAACGAGTCCTTGCATTTTGATGCAACCTATATGTTTTGGTCTTGTGAATCTATACATGTTCAACGTTAAAATAACTATATTAAGTCCTGTTTATATACTCTTTGTTTCATGCATACTCATGACTTTACTGTAATAAAAGAAATAATGTACTGTGCTTTTATATAGTGAGCAATCATCGTTCTGTTTGATTTTGTCCTCAGGTATAAATAAGTAGAATTATATTCTGAGAGCACTGTTGAAATATGATTCCTCAATGTTGTTATACTACACATTTCTATAGCGAAGAGCTTTGACAGCCCCTCCCCCAAGAAAGACAAGTTTTATAGCATACAATATTATCATGATATATATGTTAAGACACTGGCTATGCAAAAAAAACATAATTATGCTTATAACTAAAACGTTGACGTACTTTTAGATTGTAAATAGTTAACAACGCTTAAAAGTCGTTTTAATTACAATAAAATTGCTTTTCCCCAATTCTAGTGATGATACTCACTTTTTTTCACTAAAGTAATTATGTCGCTAAGTCACTGTTTCACTTATTTTCTTCTTCTTAGATTAAAATGCTAGTTAATCTTGTTCAAAGTGTGGGAGATATTTTTTCTCTTGAGGATACAGGCAATAAATTAATTAGAGAAGATGTTATATCTCAACAATTCAAAACTGATTTTGTTTATATATCGGTATGTAATACAATTGTTTGTTTAGCGATAACTCTACGACGATGAATGGAGCAGTTTTAGTGACAGGTGTTTACATTATTCAAAATGATTGTGTTATGAGTTGTGTTTTTAATAACAATTGAGCATTGTCGCTGGAAATGATTATTTAAAAAAAATGATAATGTCTCGAGGACAAATCAGGAATTTCTATTTGTTTCATATCGCAAAGAACAATAAATAAGTAGTCATTTTGTATTAATTTAAATATTGGAAAATAGCTTTATGCCTATATATTGGTAGATAACCTAATTAATACAGCCCGCTCTAAAGGAAATAGCACACTCAATCATTTATATGTGGACATGGTGATTAAATCATTAAGAAGGTTCTTTATTTATCAGTCTATTCATGGTATAACCATAAAATAAACCTTGCTAAGCAGTCAATTACATGAGTCATCACATCTTACAAACCAATTAATACTAAATTATTGACAATTATGGCGGCATAAACGCATTAAACGTAGGCTAACGGGTTATTGCTGGTAGACATTTGTTACCTGATTATATCGCACGACAGATTTATAATATCGTTAATTATTAAACCAATTACTAAATAAATGAAAGCAAGAGGTTGAATCATTGTATCGTGCTCACATTCAATATTAAGTAATTCAAAGGAGTTCTGGGATTTTCTGTCGTTTTACCTTAAAATTGCATTCACGAGACAAATAAGGTAGGTGAGAGTATTTTGTTAATAGCGCTCCATTTTTGTCAACAACTTTGGAATAGGTTTGGACATTTCGCAATGTTCGAGAATGTAAAAATTATCACAAGGGAATAAACCAGTCTCGGTACATGTTTGATGATAGTCTGACCAATCCTTTGACCAGACTCAATACCAGTTTTTCCCGTTTTTCATCGAAGGTGGGCAGGCCCAACTCTTGATTATTATTTGTTATTGGGACTTTAATTCAGTTATTTATTTACAGTTATATTTACGCATGATTGCCTTTCACTTAGTTAACTTATATCCCTTTGGGTACTGCAAAATTAAAAAAAAACATCTTTAAAACATTTACACGCTTCATGATTACAAAGAGAACACATAAAGGAAGATAAATAAAACAAGAACAAATATTTTGAACACAATATGTCAAGTGTAACTAAAGATATGGTATAATAAAACAATCCAACTTATAAATGAGTAAATTGTCCATGTACTGATTACTGCCATTAAGAGGAAAATGAAGTAATGCATAGATGATAAAGACGGAGTGGAAGAGAAATAGAAAGAAAGAGGGAGAGAGAGAGAGATGGGAGGGCAAAAATTGATTACGTGGGTATTACAGGAGACATGAGTCCGCTAAAGTAGATGTCCTAGAAGAGTGTACAAGTATGGTACAACAGACACGACAAATGGGAGAGGGGTAGAATAATGGAGAGAAAGAGAAGAAGGATCGGAGTGAAAGAAAGAAAGAGAGAAAGAGAGTGTGACAGAGATAAATAGGGCACCTTTATACCTGTACATGAGTATACATAGTAATCATGTACGCTATAATGTTTTTTTGGATAGCACAAAAACAGTAATACCAAAGTCGCTTTAAAATATTTTTGTTATGGATCATGTCTGTGTTCGGCATTTAATTTATTCCATTGTTTCGTCCTTAAGTACCGGAGATTTAGTTTACCACTCTCGTTCATAATATTACCTGTTTATTGAAGGGAAGCAATTGTTATTTTTATCGTCTTACGACCGAGTATCGGGTTTCGTGAAACGTTGGCATTAATACTGGGGGCCATACCATTAACACATTTTTAAACTTCGCTCACTCTATGAACTTGCCATCTTGAGTTAGTTTGTTTCCATTGTGAGGCCTGACATAAATCTAGAATGGGGGTTCTTGGATGCGCTCTCAGGATCATTCTATCTTAATAATCCATATGTACAGTGTGACAAGTATCACAATAGTCGAATAGGCATTACGAGGGAGGTACATAGTAACTTAAACAAAACATTTGGCATTAATTGCTTTTCAGATATTCTAAGAAAAACTAATTTCTTTGATAGTTTTCTTCGTCATAAAGTCACCATGGTACCTATATGACATATTTTCGTCTAGAAAGACTGAAACACAATTAGATTTGGTATCATATACCGCAGATACCAATTGCTACAACTACATCAAAAGTATATGGGAAACTTTTACAATGAATTTGTATTTCAATTTTCCAATTTAGAGTGATTTTGTCTCAATATCTAAATGGAAAGAGCGCCCTTCTTGTTTAAACGTTTACAACACACATCCTGTTATTCTTAATCGATGATTTGGTTAAGTTTGTGAAACTGAGTCGGTGTCAGAAGGACAAATTGACACTTGTTTCGCTTTTACGCTATAAATCACCAACGATTCTTTCAAAGTATGGACTATTAGTTGAAAAGCATTTAAGCTTGTCGTACTGTTTGCTTGCGTTCATGATCATCGACAGAGTGCGTTATAAGCTCCTTAAATAGATTTTCGAATGGCAACATTCGACTGCTGAATAATGATGGCGATTTGTGCAAAAGTTCTTGTTTTTCTCGCCGCTATCATCTCCAAATCTGGTAAGTTTTATTTCATGATAACTTGACAAAATTCATTCGTACTTAGCCCAGGCAGAGATTTATGAAAATCTAACAACTTAAACATTTCAATGCACTATTAAACGATTATCGTTGATTAATGTTTTCTAAAAACAGTGTCATAATCCGTTTTTATATCTCAAATCTCTTGATTTTAGGATGAAATTTAATAGATAGATGGAAGAAAAATAATCAAATCACAACGCTTGTATAGCAATTCCGATCATGGGCAACAAAATTGACTAACAAAGAATTTTAACGAAACACATCATTGTCGTGCATCTCGTTATTGCTTCGGATACCAAGCAGGTATTAAAATCTAATCGGGTAAGTAAATCAATGAATTGGTAACACTGGGTCATCTTCTTGTATCTTTAATAGCTTTAGCAAGGGTTGTATCTGATATGTGACGTAAATTATGTGGCAGTACGGGAGGACACGAACCCGTACAGTGGTGAGAAACAATTAAAAGAAAGACAAAGTGAGAACAGAGAGAAAGTGTAAAGGGAGAAATGGATAACGACGAGAAAAGAAGACACATAGGGTATCCCCCGCACCCTTCTACTTCAAAATCGCGTTTCATTTTCTGAATATATCCGGTGCCAACCCACCCATCCCCCACCCTCCTACCCTAGTCATTCAAGTACCCCTTCAGTAGGTGGAATTGCCCTACGTCACTTGTTGTTGATGCATGTTGCTTGCAATGTACCAGATAACTTTCCTTCGGAATGTTATTCAATTCTACTCATACAGGATACCATGCATTTGAAGTATCTATTCAGACATTCGACTCACTTCCAGTCATTGGCGAGGATTTTACACTGGTCTGCACCTTCGAGCCGCAAACCAGACACAGGCGGGTATTGTGGACAAAAGGTAACAACGTCATGGTGGCCTATCACTCTTGTTTGATGGATTCGGCTTGTACAGGGTCCAACGTTCCTTACCCATCGAAGTTCAGCTTGTTGACAGACACTAGCAGCGGAAGTTTAATAATACACAAACTTGACAGAAATGATAGCGACAACTACCATTGTACAGTATCCAGTACAACCGTGGAAACGAATCCAGGATCAACTAGCATGCAAGTGACACCATTGTCACCAGGTATAGTATTTAGTATTATGAATTTACACAGCAAACATCAAGGAAAATATATTAATTGTAAATGTTAATTCATTATGTATGAGTGTATTTTGTGGATTAAAATATCAATCAAACGTCTGTTTTGTATATTGTTAGTAACACGATGGGAGGCTTTAAAACAATGATAAATCTCACATGTTCACGTATTATCAAAACTGCAGGTGATTTACTTGATTCATGCCTTTTATTTCATTATTTTACGAAGTATCATGACGATTGTCTCAATATATTTTGGACCAACTTTAACAACCTAATTACTCAAGCAATGAGCTTAAACGATTTCTTAAAGGAACTGTGTTAATGATTTCATGATGCTCCAGTGTTTAATTTTGAAGTGGCGCTCTTTGAAAGGCTGTTTTAGAGTAATGACTGATTACATCTGAAGAAGGTAAACTATCGGAGTGGAGAAGTAGAATTCGAAGCGACCTTTATTCACCGTGCCTCTTCTTTCCTCTGGCGCCAGCTCCGCCCTATAGGATCATTATTACTGATGGGAGATTGAGAGGTTATACCCCTAACAACGCCTCTGTAACGGTCATAGCTAGACAGCAACATGACATCACATGTGAAGCATACGGGGCAAGGCCTCCTGTAGTACTAGAATGGCGTTTACCAGATGGTGTTACTATGGTTCTTCAGGAACAGTCTGATGTCGTACAAGGCAACAGCTATGTCTCTCGGAAGGCTGCTACAATCACGCCCTCTAGGAATGATCAAGGAAAGAGTCTGTACTGTGTGGCATCACATCCAGAACTACAGAATAATCTTCAACACTCAGTTCACCTGAATGTTCAAGGTAAGTGAACGTGCTAAGTACAAGGCGTTTAATCTTTTCGTTGTAAGGTTGTGCCAATGTCTTTAAAGATGAGTCCATGTCGTATTTTTGTTAATCTTTACATCCTGCTCTACTCAGACCACAGCATTTTAACGGTTTATGTGGCAAAATCTCAAGGAATATTTACGGATGTTCATTCGTGATATTCTACAAATATATTTTTTATATCCACATGTACAAAACGAATAAATAAAAAATATCTCGTTCCTGTAAGATTTTGTGTGCGTTTCTTACATGATTTTGTGTGTTATTTGTTATTCTCATTCTCTTTTATTAAGTTATACCCTTTAGCATGTTACTTTTTCGAAACGGAGATAACAAGGAACACGGATCTGGGTCATCATTCATTTACGTTCAAGAAGATTCATCGACTTCGATCACTTGTAAAACTATTGGATCGTTGCCAGCGGTTGAACTATCATTGACTCTTCTTGGTGACACAGATAGTACTCCCGGTAACTCAAACCTTTCAAAGTATCCCAATGCTTTAGATGGAGCTTTGTTTGACACCGAAAGTACTATCAAAATACATCCAGAAAGAAAGCACCATGGAATGTTCATTCAATGCTATGTTTCTCTGGACGGAGACTTTATTCATGTACCATAGCCAAGTTGATCGTTTACGGTAAGTATGGATTTTCAATATATCGGCATTTGATGTTCCTTGTAATATCCCCGGTGAGAAAAAGCATTGTTGTTATGGATTTAATCCCCTTTAAGGCCATATCTTCGCTACGAACATAACGAAAATTGTTTCATGTATGCCTCGTCATCTACCCAATTAAAAAGAATCACACATGACGGGGAGGAAAAGTGAACGTTTATCACTTTACCCCTCAATTATCTCCTCGCCTTTAAACTAAATATTACATCTGAGACCGCATAATTCTTTTATCCAAATGACATTTTGACTCATAACCATATATTTCATGTCATTGTAAAGTCCCACCAGATAATGTTAAAATTACAACCCCCGATGATCTAAGTGATGGTGAAGAAACCAACGTAAGCTGCAGAGCTGTTAATGGAAACCCTGCTCCGTATATCCATTGGTACATCGGATCTAGAAATGTGACGCACGATTCGTCTCTAAAGTCTTCAGTGAATCAAGCTGATCGGTATGATGTAGAAAGTACCCTTATCATCATACCAAAGAGGATTTATCATGGGACACCTCTTCTCTGTCATGCAGTTCAACCTACAACACCCGTTATGCAGGAAGTTCAACCCACAACACCCTCAATGTGGTCGGTGAATGATAGCATCGTTCTGAACATATTATGTGAGTATTCATTTTCGGTAAAACTTTTGATTAGGACATTACAATAAAGAATCTCCAAAAACTGCGTTAGATATTGATCTGTCTAAGCGTTCACGAACTATCCTCAAGAGCCTTCGTCTGCTTTCGCTTTTATTTTATTTAAATTCTACACTTTTGTTAGTTTAAGTAAATTTCTGGAAATAATTTACACGTTCCATGTAAGTTGCTTGTTTTCCAACTGACACAGAATGCTATGGATGAAGACAAAGTAAAATTAATAGAGTACAATATAATTTCTTCTCTTTTTGTCCTGCATGCATTGAAAAGTATCTTTACATCCTACCCCCATCAACCTTAATTAACCTCCCCTGTCCTTTCCTCATTCTTTCCTCTTGTTCTATTTTCTATCACCTCCACTCAAAAAAAAATCCAACATTATTTTTTAATCTAGACGGCCCAATTGTGTTCGTTTCTTCTCGACGTCTAACATCAAATGGAGTACATACAGGGTTCATGTTGACATGTACCTCCAACGCGAATCCTCCTGCTTTTATCTTCAAATGGTTCTGTAATGGCACAAAGTTGTCTGACGACTTCCGTATTCTCTCCGAGACTATACAAGAAGGTGAAACGCTGTCTTCCAGTGAAAAATCGATTCAAAACCCCCAGTCCGAAGATCCGTGTGATTACAAATGCGTAGCAGTGTCAAGATTTGCTTCCGGGAGTGCAGTCTTTGACTACACGTTGCCTCGTGAGTAGAAATGTGTGTATCATAGCTTATTTAGATTCATGTGTCTTGTCCGTCTGGTACTCTATATTCATTTAATTAAATGAAGCTTGCTCCCAAATATACACAATAAACTTATATCAATTAAACCGTCTTGTAATTATCGATAATGATTCAAGTTATTGAACTGAAGAAACCTTACCATGCATACCAACTTGTTCTTTACAATTTACCACTCATTAACCTTAACATTTAGTTATTCCCGATTCACCTTCTTGGCTCATCGTCGACCAAAACCGAACGACATATTCAGCTCTCTGCGCTGCCTGGCAATTAAGATTCAACATAAGGTTACGACACAATTGATACTATCGAAAGTTCAAGGTAAAATACTAAAACATTTCATCGATTGACTTATAATATCAATTAATCTGCCAAAAGTGCCAATTAAATTATGTTTTTAAAACCCCTTTTCATTCATAAATGACCATCCCCACTTATGTTCTTAAGAGAGATGAATTGCTTTCATTTTCGTAGCGCAAGAACAAAAGTAAGCCATTAATCTCTGTGCCTATTCATTCTGCCAATACAAAACAATATCGCTTCTTCCTCATTTTTTATCGGCAGATATTCTGGTTCATGACACAACGTCCCCAGTTTGAATTCATAGGGAGAAACAAACCGTGGATGACAACATGAATGATTTTTTTCGAACATTTATCTTTCTTGCCTTCATCGTATCTCAAACTTATGAGACAAGCGTGTCTACTCGTATTTGGAACCCAGAAGTCCTCCCAGTCGTTGGAGAGAATGTCACACTTGCCTGCATTTACACGCCACCATCCACGTCTCGGCTACTGTCTTGGCAAAATGTGGACGGCATTATACTGGCTATCGATAGATGTCAAGGAGTGGGATGCAGTAACGAGGAAAATGTTCCAGATGTATCCAAGTACTGCTTGAGAGCAGATTCTTCCAGCGGTAACCTAACTATTAGGGATTTAACAGTGGATGACAGCGGCCTATATCAGTGCTTAGTGGGGACTTTTTCTGATGCAGCTTCCGATGGGATTGAACTTAAAGTGGAGTTATCAGGTAACATGTTTCCGTTGTATCATATTATTCTCGGTATACTTGTAAACATTTCAAATAAATGTGTTTAAATGATAATAGGGTTAGATTTGCGTCACTGCACGAAAGGAGACATATTTCCATATAATAAGTTTTATTTCATTTGTGACTGATAATCATGCCACTGCAGTCACTGCAATTTTACAATCATGATAACGGGTCAAGTGTGGTACATTTCTGTCTCAGATGTCATAGTTTTGGGGAGAAATCTCGCTTGATAATTGTTATTCTAGGAATGAAAACTGTATGAATGTTGTCTCACTTCCAGCCGAACCTAGACTGCTATTCATCACTGATGGCCGGACTAAAAATGGATACAAGAATGGAGAATCCGTGAGCATCACATATGGGCGAACCCACAACCTAACATGTTCAGTCCAAGACGCTAGGCCACCTGCAGAACTGGAATGGCACGTTCCCGAAGAAGTGGAGATTCGACTGGAAGACCAGTATAACATTGTTCATGGTGACGCTTACACATCTCGAAGAGTTGCTTCCGTAACTCCATCTAGGGACGATGATGGAAAGATTTTCAGCTGTGTGGTTTCGCACCGGGAGCTGGATAATATGCTTCAATTATTCATCCGCCTAGATGTTCAAGGTGTGTGTGTTCTACCTAAGTAAATTTTCCTCTCAAATATCAGGATTTTCTGAAAGGGATGAAACATTTAACATCCCCTAAAACGTTTACCACTAATATGTATGTTTTCCACTTTTGTATTATTCATAGGAAAGTCACTAGATCCCATGATGCATTCGACCATAATATACTGTGATCATATTGTAAGTAATAGTTTACTCGGTATCTCTCCTTTCAGTAGCTATCTCCTAATGACAATGTGAGTTCTTCCTTTTTCTACCAACTCAGTACCGCCAATTAGCCTCCGGCTTACCCCCTACGGATCCATAGCTACCAATGCAACAGAGACAAGAAGTGTCAATGTCTTTGAAGATTTTGCAACATCATTCAACTGCAATAGTGTAGGGTCTCGCCCTCAGGCCGTTATATCATGGATCATTGGTTCGGACAACGACCTGGGTAGCACGACCTCCACATCTACCACGAATGAGGCCGACCAAGGTTTACGTGACACCGAGTCCACTCTACAGCTGATTCCAAAGCGGAGGCATCACAATAACCTTCTTCGATATGTGGCCAATGCTGGTATAAACCAACGTCAGACAGATGTGAGGGTTATCGTGATTGGTGAGTATTCGTACGTTGCATTAACGATACCTCAGTTCTCGAACTCACAAGAGAAGACTGAATGCGGTATTGGACATACTGCAAAACATTTGACATTGATGTATACCTGATGTAAAACCTCATTTGTCAAAAAATGGGTTTACTCATTCAATAATTTGTCAATTCTGCAGCGAGATATATCAAAGAAATGAAAAAGAAGAAAGTATGTAGTGACATTCCTCCGGAGCAGTAAAGCAAATTTCTATACATGTCAACAGATTTGTGTCTTGTTGTGGCAATATATGTTGTATGAGAGTCATAGGTCGTTGTTGCTTATAATATAATCAGATTTAATTTCATGTATCGTTACATATGTTATATACAAGTCAATGGGGCTTATAATCTCAAAAATAGTGACATAATAAATGCACTTTAATTTTCAAGGACCACCGGATCCTCCCTACCTAAGTGGAACGGAAGGATTACAGGATGGAGTGTCATCAAACGTGACTTGCACATCGAACAATGGCTACCCAGCACCAGCTTTCCAATGGCATCTTGGATCAGAGAACGTCACAAAATATTCTAATGCAGAGTATTCGAGGAATATAGATCATAGACTGGATGCAAAAAGTGTTTTCAATTTTACACCCACGGCAAAGGATCGTGGGGAACTCCTTGTCTGTCAAGTTTTTCAACCAAACGCTTTATCCGTGAAGTTTTGGAGTGTCAATGAGGTTCTTCATCTACCACGAATGAGGCCGACCAAGGTTTACGTGACACCGAGTCCACTCTACAGCTGATTCCAAAGCGGAGGCATCACAATAACCTTCTTCGATGTGTGGCCAATGCTGGTATAAACCAACGTCAGACAGATGTGAGGGTTATCGTGATTGGTGAGTATTCGTACGTTGCATTAACGATACCTCAGTTCTCGAACTCACAAGAGAAGACTGAATGCGGTATTGGACATACTGCAAAACATTTGACATTGATGTATACCTGATGTAAAACCTCATTTGTCAAAAAATGGGTTTACTCATTCAATAATTTGTCAATTCTGCAGCGAGATATATCAAAGAAATGAAAAAGAAGAAAGTATGTAGTGACATTCCTCCGGAGCAGTAAAGCAAATTTCTATACATGTCAACAGATTTGTGTCTTGTTGTGGCAATATATGTTGTATGAGAGTCATAGGTCGTTGTTGCTTATAATATAATCAGATTTAATTTCATGTATCGTTACATATGTTATATACAAGTCAATGGGGCTTATAATCTCAAAAATAGTGACATAATAAATGCACTTTAATTTTCAAGGACCACCGGATCCTCCCTACCTAAGTGGAACGGAAGGATTACAGGATGGAGTGTCATCAAACGTGACTTGCACATCGAACAATGGCTACCCAGCACCAGCTTTCCAATGGCATCTTGGATCAGAGAACGTCACAAAATATTCTAATGCAGAGTATTCGAGGAATATAGATCATAGACTGGATGCAAAAAGTGTTTTCAATTTTACACCCACGGCAAAGGATCGTGGGGAACTCCTTGTCTGTCAAGTTTTTCAACCAAACGCTTTATCCGTGAAGTTTTGGAGTGTCAATGAGGTTCTTCATCTACCACGAATGAGGCCGACCAAGGTTTACGTGACACCGAGTCCACTCTACAGCTGATTCCAAAGCGGAGGCATCACAATAACCTTCTTCGATGTGTGGCCAATGCTGGTATAAACCAACGTCAGACAGATGTGAGGGTTATCGTGATTGGTGAGTATTCGTACGTTGCATTAACGATACCTCAGTTCTCGAACTCACAAGAGAAGACTGAATGCGGTATTGGACATACTGCAAAACATTTGACATTGATGTATACCTGATGTAAAACCTCATTTGTCAAAAAATGGGTTTACTCATTCAATAATTTGTCAATTCTGCAGCGAGATATATCAAAGAAATGAAAAAGAAGAAAGTATGTAGTGACATTCCTCCGGAGCAGTAAAGCAAATTTCTATACATGTCAACAGATTTGTGTCTTGTTGTGGCAATATATGTTGTATGAGAGTCATAGGTCGTTGTTGCTTATAATATAATCAGATTTAATTTCATGTATCGTTACATATGTTATATACAAGTCAATGGGGCTTATAATCTCAAAAATAGTGACATAATAAATGCACTTTAATTTTCAAGGACCACCGGATCCTCCCTACCTAAGTGGAACGGAAGGATTACAGGATGGAGTGTCATCAAACGTGACTTGCACATCGAACAATGGCTACCCAGCACCAGCTTTCCAATGGCATCTTGGATCAGAGAACGTCACAAAATATTCTAATGCAGAGTATTCGAGGAATATAGATCATAGACTGGATGCAAAAAGTGTTTTCAATTTTACACCCACGGCAAAGGATCGTGGGGAACTCCTTGTCTGTCAAGTTTTTCAACCAAACGCTTTATCCGTGAAGTTTTGGAGTGTCAATGAGGTTCTTCATGCTCTTTGTAAGTGTGATTTATTTCATTCTAAAACATTCACCATATAGATCTTATTAGGAAGAAGGTATAATACGGTGCCTCACCGCCATAGAGACATTACAACCATTCACATTATGGTGTTAGCATCCTATTTGCTGTGAGCCGGCGATTATATTCACTTTCCTATGAATATATTGAATAAACAAGGGAAGCTTTTTGTTTTACAAGCGTCCCTTGGTTTGATTCTCTCTCCTTTTACAAATACATATTTGTGTTGCAAAAACATTTCCGAATCATACAGGTTTGGTTCAGATTATAAAATACCTAAACATAACTTAGACCTGTTGTATGTTACGATATAGTGCTGACATGTTACCATTACTGGTAACTATTCAAATATGTATTCACTTAAGCTAATCAGGAACACCATCTCAAATGATATCTTCCTGAGCCTCTTTTTATTGTTTCCTCAACGTTTTTCTTCTTTCTAATTACATGCATGTAGATTCTCCTGTAATTGTGAACTACTCTATTCTCCGGGTTTCTAGTGTTCAACGGAGCGTCGATGCAATCCTTACATGTACATCAGATAGCAGACCCTTGGCCTCAATAACCTGGTTTTCTAATAGCGCGGAGCTCAACAACATCACCCGCCATCAGATCCACCACAGTCTTCTTCAAGAAGATACCTTGAGGTCGAGTACTCTTATTATTTCTAATATTTCGGCAGAAGACGATGGCAACTATACATGTTTGGCTGAGACAAGGTTTGGGAGCGACAGCGCAACTATAACATTTTCATTTACTGGTAAATCTCTTACTATCACACAAAGGCGCATTTATGTAAAATGATCATGTCATATTGTTGAGATGACACATTGCCTGGTACAGTGCTATGCCATTGATAATCCCAGATGACAAATAAGAACATAATCATACTGTTATAATTATATGACCCAGGTAATGAGATGATAACCCAGTAACTATTGGGAAATGTGACACTTGTCTTTAGTGCGGTAGATTACTGTGTCGACTTTTAGAAACAGTTGATGGTTGAAGGGTTGATAACATGTCCGACAATGTTCTGGTGAATTTTTTTTGAGTTTTACTTCGCCAATGGTACCCTGTGAAGGTACTGCCTGTAAATTTGGTTAATCTTAAGTGTAGGGTTATGATTAGGGTTATGTTTAGGTATAGGGTTTGGCCTAGGTTTAAAATTTAGAGTTCTGTTGGTGTACGAAGTGATCGCGTTGTCGCCAGAACATTTGACGTACAGCCGTCAGCCCGTCACTACAACAGTACAATATGATATTATATTCAAATTAATTAGATTGGTTTGATAGTTGTTGATTTGGGGGAACTTCATATATAGAAGAGTTGTTCCTTAGAACATGTAATGTGTATCGTATTTAAAAAAAAATATTCCAGGTAGTCCGGATCCACCGTATTGGTTCATCGTCGATCTAAACCAGACGACATCATCTACTCTCTTCGTTGCTTGGCAACCTGGAATCGCCGTTCGTTTTCTGTAATATTTCCCTCTGCAGTATATGAGGGTTTCGGTATTGATCTTGATTTGTCAGGGAAACTCAATAGTACGGATTTGAAGCAACAAAGTGAAGATGTGAATGTTGATTGGAAATCTGTTTTTTGTTTATATCAAGAATATCGGTCACAGTAAACAATTCAGTATGCCCAAAACATGTTATACCTTGTTTTTATGTTTGAAGCTACCTAGGAATAATCGTACCATTCATATTTTAGTTAGTGATTGTACACGTTTCCTTGAGATCTGCTAAAGGTTTCATAGTTCTAACCAACATGTTGTATTTGTGCACTGTCTGTTTTTGTGTATAAAGTAATGAAAATAAGTTGAGAATGTTTACATTTGTAATGCTCCCCCTTTGTTGGTACTGCAAATCTATGCTTGTTTATTATAAGGCCTAAGTCCTGATTATAGACCGTGTTACATGCCTAATAAGTGTACTGAATTAGGTAAAATTAGCTTTAAGAAAATAAAACGTATCACATGTAGCAAAATATACTACTGTTTTATAGTGTCGAAAAAAACATTCCTCAAATTTGTAACATGACATTAAGAAGCTGCAAACTGTAATTTTTTAAGTAAAGTTAGTGCGGTATTAAAGAAAACACAATCCCTTGTATGATCTGTAGCAGTAAGCCACTATTATTCGACCGGACAAAAGGTTTAGATACAAGATTTTGTAAATTGAAAAAAGGTAGACAGCAACATTTGAGTAAAGGATTTTGCTTTTATTCCAAGTAATATTTATTAAAGAAGAACTGAAATTACCCATGTGAGTTAATAGGTCAAGATGTGAGGAATTTTATTTTATTGTTATTAACATCATAATAAGTATTATTATTATCATTATTATTGTTATTGATATTGTCCTTATTTACTTTAATTCACAAGTTGTCACATCTCATGAAGGATGTATTACTTATTAGAAGCAATCACTTATTTTGTTAATATATATCATCCCGTTCTACAGTGTGTCTCTAAAAAAAGTAAACCCAACTTCAACGGCAAATTTTCAGAAAACTATAAAATATTTACACATTATTTTTTCATGGTTAGATAGTCCAATAAGTCCTCTGTCCAATTATATCACTTAGGTTATCTGACGCTCATGCATGACTGAGCATGATTCAACTTAGTGAACTGGTGTCAAATCATCACTGTGGCAAGTTATTTCTTGCTATTGTCATGCATTCAGGGCCTATTTGAAGTTAAATTTTTGTCACATGTTAGGCCTATGATTACATAACAACTTCAGCAAAGGTTGTTCCTAACACAGGCACACTTCACATGCTTTCCAAACATGGTACAGTTGACAATTGAGCAGAGAGTATTCCTGGTAACTCGATACCAGGAAACAAGAAGTTTCGTGGAAGTTCAAGATGCTTTTCGGGTGCAGTTCCCCGAGAGGCAGCCTCCAACAAAAAGAGCCATCTGGTACAATGTGAGAAAGTATGCTGATCACGGAACCAGTTTGAACAGGAATAAAGGACACTCTGGCCACAGACGAACTGGGAGGTCTGCTGAAAACATCCAAGTGGTAAGAGAGGCCATCCAAGCCAACCCACGCATAAGCACCAGGAGAAATGATACTGGAATACCACGCGCAACTTTTAACAGAATAGCAAGACTGGATTTGCATCTCCATCCATATCATGTTCATGTTCAGCACCAACTTCTACCAGCTGATTTTCCCAGACGACTTCAATTTTCACAATGGTTTGTGAACCGGTGCAACCGAGATCGACAGTTCCTCCAGTTTTTTACCATCGGGGATGAAGCAACGTTTTCCATGGATGGAATGGTAAACACCCACAATGAGCACGAGTATGCTGAACTCCATCATCCACCGGGATATGCTTTTAATAAGAACATGAGCAGGGAGAAAGTGAGTGTCTGGATTGGTCTTTGTGGCAATGGTTCATTGGTGGGACCTTACTTTTTTGAAGGCAACATCAATGGCAGGGCGTACCTTGACATGCTGAACAATTTTATTGTGCCTGAGATGGAACAGATCTTCCCCCGACAACGACGTGGAGCATTCCGCAGGGCCTGGTGGGCTCAGGATGGGGCCCCAGCCCACAGACTTATTGCTGTGAGGAATCGTTTGACTGAACTCTTTGGCAATCGCATCATTGCTCTTCATTTCCCAGTTGAGTGGCCTGCACGTTCACCAGATCTGACACCATGCGATTTCTTTCTTTGGGGGTATCTTAAAGGAAAAGTGTTCCAAACCCCACCGGCCACAATTCAGGAGCTGAGGCAACAGATAACAGGTGAAGTGAACCGATTACGACAAGATCAGGGAATGATCAGGCGTGCTGTCAGGGACATGAGGAGGCGTTGCGAGCTTTGCATGGAAAGGAATGGCGGTCATGCATGTCGAGGGTACACATCCCTAAGCTATGCTTGTAAGAAATCAGACATTTCCTATGTCATTTGATTGATGAACTTCCAGTGCAATTCTAACTTGCCACAGTGATGATTTCACACCCATTCACTAAGTTGAATCATGCTCAGTCATGCATGAGAGTTACATAACCTACGTGGTATCATTGGACAGAGGACTTATTGGACTATCTAACAATAAAAAATAATGTGTAAATATTTTATAGTTTTCTGAAAATTTGCCGTTGAAGTTGGGTTTACTTTTTTTAGAGACACACTGTACAATGGACATATCAAATATTTTTTTTCAATAATACTTTCATTCTCCTTATAAAGCAAACAATATATATGTTTTTGTTGGTGTAATAACTGACAGGAATAAATTCGTATCCTTGTTTGTTCAGCGTTAAATCTGCCACAACATAGATGGTATAATAAAGCATGGGCCTTGTTTATTAAAACAAAAAAAAAGGGTTTACGTTATCCTTCATGACATTTGTGACGATCTTGAGTATTTAATGACAACTGAATATTGTCGCTGTAAATATGTATGATAATTAAAAATCAGAAAAAAGATTACTTATCGAGGAAAATAATAATTTATTTGTTTAATTTCTATATCGCAAAAGAAGTAACACTTGAAGAAAAAAAGTAGTATGCCAATACATTGAAAGATAAATGCATACAGCTCAACTTGAACCAAATAAGCACACTCTGTCGTTTGGATGCGGACAGGGTGATTCACTCATTAATATATTGTACTTTATTTATTTATTTATACATGGTATAATACAAAACGTGGTTAGCAGTCATTTGCTGAATTGTTTACATATTTATCACAAATAAATTTGAAAGTACATATAAGGCCAAAACGCAAAATGACATACCAAATGATAATAAGCGTGCAAGACCACTGTGGTTTAAATAATTAAAAACAAATAGAACAAACAATATAAGTAAACAAAAACATACTTCATAATTTCATGCACAGAAGTAATTGCATTTTTTATCGAAAAACTAGTTGCATCATTCCTACCATTTTATCCATCCTCTTCCTCCCTGTCTAGCACGTGGGCTGTTGACATCTTTGTCAATTATTGAACAATGGATAGCCTAGTTCAAATTCAAAATTATTTAGAATGAGGTCCAAAGGGAATATAATTACAATAAATAATAATGATTGATTATAGAATATAAAAACATATTGCAAAGTTATAATCGTTAAAGTGGTCAATAAACAATCAGATTTTCTGCAGTGCTTGGATGGAGTGAAAGATTGTATATATTGCGTTATTATCTCAGACTGTGCAGTTTGTATATTAATGTAATGAACAATAAGTTAGGGGCAAAAATATGGCGACACGAACGCATTAAACCGAGGATAATTGAATATTGCTGGGAGATTTGTGTTAACCTAAGTGTATTTCATGGCAGATTTATAATATTTTTGGTCAAATTAATAACTGACTAACTAAAAACAGGAGGTGGAATAATTTTATACATCTAACAATCAATGTTCCCCCATTTAAATGAATTATGGAAATTTTCCCCATTTTACTCTAAATTTGCATTCACGCTCCGATTGGGGTAGAGAAGATCAATTTTGAATTCGCGCTCCAATTGTTGTGCACATTTTGTGTGTGAATAGGTTTAAACCTTTCGCAATGATCGGGAATGTAAAAATGATCGCAACCGGAAGAAGCCACAGGCAAAAGTTTGATGAAAGTCTGGTCAATCCTTAGACCATACTTAATGCCAGTGTATGCAGTTTTTCATTTAGGATGGGCATTCAAAATGCTTGTATTATTCTTTTTTATTGGAATTGTTATGAATTTATTTTGGTTGCCTCTTCACTGAGTGCCCTGCACAATATAAACAATGTTTTAAAATATTTACAGACTTAATCAATACAAATTAAACACATCAATAACATTTATTTAAAAAAAAATATTACAAAATACAATCAAATGATAATAAACAGTATGAATTCAATATTGCAAAGGGTAGCTTAACATATGGAATGATTAAACCATCCAATTGATACTTTATTCAATTGTCCAAGTATTAATTACTGCCGTTGAGAGGAAAATGAAGTAATACATAGTATAATGTATATTGAGGGAGAGTAAAGAGGGAGTGGGAGAGAAAGAGAGAGAGAGAGAGATAGAGAGGGGGAATGACAATTGACTACGGGGTTATTACAGGAGATATGAGTTCGCTGAAGTGGATGTCGTAGGAGAGTGTACAAGTAGGGTACATCGGAAATGAAAATGGGAGAGGGGTAGAAAAAGGGGGAAGAAGAGATGGGAAATGGAAGTGAGAGAATGAGAAAGGGGGACAGACAGAAAGAGAGATCATTTATATTTGTACATATATAGTAATTCTGTACACGGTAATGTCTCCGGATAGCATAAAAAAGTTATACAAAAGTTGATTTAAAATATTTGAGTAATGGGGCTAGTCTCTGTTTGGCCTTTAATACATTTTATTGTTTCGACCCTGAGTACTACAAAGTTCGGTTACCACTCTTTTACAATGACACCGGTTTCTTCAAAGGAGGCAGTGTTTTTTGGATCGTGTGCGTATTTTTTTTTTTGTAAACGTTGGCATAAATACTGGGGACCATTCCATTAACACATGTGGGAACTTCGCTCAATCTATGAGTCCACCTTAAGTGTAGGTCTTTCCATTGGAAGGCCTGACATAAACCGGGTAAGTGGGTTCTTGGATGCGCTCTCATGATCATTATATAGAGGGGTCCATCTGTACAGTTGGACCACATAACTTCACAATACTCGGATAATGGCATTACGAGGGAGGTACATAGAAACCTAGACATAACATTTGGAATCCATTGCTTTGCAGATCTTCTAATACAATTATTGAGTGACTGATTACCATTAGATTTTATATCATATGTACTTGATCTTAATTGCTACAATTACATCAAAATCATAACAAACACGTTTGCAGTGTATTTCATTTGGATTTTTCAATTGAAAGTGATTTTGTCACAATGTCTAAAGAGAAAGAGCGCCCTTCTTGTTTAAACATATTCAGCATACATACTGCCATTTCGAATCGATGGTTTGGCGAAGTTTGTGAAACTGAGTCGGTGTCAGATGGACCAAATTGACATTTGTTTCGCTTCTAACGCTATAAATCACCAACGATTCTTCCAAAGTATGGTATATTAGTTCAAAAGCATTCACTTTTGTTGTACTGTCTGCTTGCGTTCATGATCGTCGATAGAGTGTGTTATAAGCTCGTCTAATATAATTTCGAATGACAATATTCCATTGCTGAATAATGATGGCGATTCGTGCAGAAGTTCTTGTTTTTCTAGCCGTAATCATTTCCAAATCTGGTGAGTTATATTTCATTTTAACTTGACAAAAGTCGTTCGTACTTAGCCCAGGCGGAGAATTAGGGAAATCTCACAACTTGAACATTTTAAGTCTTATAATCTTTTTTTAATTCTTATTTAATCTCTCGATTTTACGATAGAAGTATAAAATAGATGGATAGAAAAATATCAAATAACAACGCTTGTATAGCAAAACCTACCATTTCGGAACAAAACCTGGACTCACAAAAAAAAATTACCAAAAAACATCTTTGTCGTTTATTTCCTTTACACAGTACGTATTGAAGACTAATCGGGTAAATTAAGTATATCGGTAATATTGGGTCATTGCTTTTTGTTATCGGTAATATGTTTCGTAGACGGTGTATCTTATTTGTGTCGTAGGTATAGGGGCGGTAGGGGAGGGCACGTCCCCGTCAAGGGGTTAGGACAAGTTAAAAGGAAGTGATAAAAGAGAGAAAGTGCTAAAGAGAGAAAGGGTGAAGGACGAGAAAATAATACAACTGGAGCACCCTCCTCCTAATCAGTAAATTCGCAATTTTTGTTCTGAATACGTCCAGTCCCTCCGCCCCCCCCCCCCCCGCTAATTCCAGTGCCAGTGCCCCTTTCAGAAATTACGTTACGTCACTATTTAAAGCATGCTATTAGCAATGAAATGGCCAAATTATCTTCTTTTCTTTTTTTTCTTCACCCATATAGGATACCATGCATTTGAAGTGTCTATTCAGACATTCAATTCTCTTCCAGTCATCGGGGAAGAATTCACACTGGTCTGCACCTTCACACCGGCAACCAGGAATCGGAGGCTAATTTGGACCAATGATAACAACATTGTGGCTGCCTCTCACTCTTGTGTGTCTTCTTTGGCTTGTACGGGGGTTACCGTCTTTAACCGATCCAAGTTTAGCCTAATGGCAGACACTACCGGCGGAAATTTAACATTGAAAAAACTTGACAGAAATGATAACGACAATTACCAGTGCACAGTAAGAAGTTCATATGGGTTGGAGAATCCAGGATCAAATAGCATTCACGTGACACCATTGCCACCAGGTATGCTATTCATTATAATGAATTTACACGAGAAAAGTCAAGAATATCATGAAGCTTATATATGACTGTACTTTTTATTAAATTCTCAATCAAACCACTCTTTTCCTGTATATTAATATAGAAATATCACTATGAGAAGCTTGCAAACAATTGTAAGTCTCACATTTTCACATGTTATCAACGGGCAAGTGATTAACTTGATACATACCTATCATATCTTTCTTTACGAGTGTCCTGATAATACCATCACAATTAAAGTTGGTGAAATACTGAGGGTATTTGTATTTGGCAACAACTTTTACAACTTAATATTTAAAGCAATGGTTCAAAACATTACTTTTGAAGGAACTGTGTCAATTATACGTTATGCTCCAATGCCTAACTTTGAAGTGGTAATCTTGGAAAGGCTGTTTTAGAGTAATTAATGGTTCCATTTCAAGGAAGTAGACTGTTAGAGTGGAGAAGTTTAATTCAAAGCGACCTTTATTTATCATGACTATTTCCCCTTATGTCGCCAGCTCCGCCAAATAGGATCTTTATCACGGATGAGAGATCGGGCGGTTATTACACTAACAACACCGATATGACGGTAACTGCTGGAGAGACGTATATACCATCACATGTGTAGCATTCGGGGCAAGGCCTTCTGCAATACTGGATTGGCGTATACCAGATTATGTAAAGGTTGTTCTTCAAAACCAGTCTGATGTCGCACAAGGTAACAGCTATGTCTCTCGGAAAGCAGCTACAATCACGCCCTCTACGAATGATCAAGGAAAGATTCTCCACTGCGTGGCATCACATCCAGAACTACCAAGCAACCATCAGAGTTCAGTTTACCTAAATGTTCAAGGTAGGGAATACATCAACTGCCACTCAGATATAAAATGCTAAATCGTCCATTTTGCTTTGGGGATTTGTACTTTTACTGCACTTATAGAAACGGATTTTGTTATTGTTTTCCTGGACGAACTGTTTATTTTGCCTTATATTTAGTTTCTGTAATGAGGTTCAACGGACCCTCATGCTCTTTTCTACAACTGGAGATAACGAGCACATTTTTCAGCGTTTCTTACACGATTTTGAAAAATGATTTCACGTTCTCTCTCTCTCTCTCTCTCTCTCCCTTATAAAGTTCTACCCTCTAGTGTATCGATTTTTCTAAGTGGACATAACAAGGAACACGAATCTGGGTCAACATTCATTAACGTTCAAGAAGGTTCATCAACTTCAATCACTTGTAAAAGTATTGGATCATTACCAGCAGTTAAACTTACACTGACTCTTCTTGGTGACACCGATACTATTCCCGGCAACCTTTCAAAGTTTCACAATTCTTTAGATGGAAGTTTGTTTGACACCGATATTACCATCGCAATACATCCAGAGTGAAAGCACCATGGAATGTTCATTGAATGCTATGTATCTCTGGACGACGTCTATATTGATCTGCTGGTAGCCAAGTTGATCGTTTACGGTGAGTTTAGAGTTTTCAATATATTGGCATTTGATCTTCCTTTTGATAACCCCGGTGAGAAAATTTATTTGTAATGGATTTAATCCACTGTAAGGCCTTATCTTCGCTACAAACTGTTACCTGTATGCCTCGTTATCTACCTAGTTTAAAGGAATCATTATCATTGATCAGTTATCGTCAACTATGACGGGAAAGAAACGCGAACGTTTATCACTTCCTCGCCTTTTAACTAGGTATTACGTCCGAGAGCGCGTAATCATTTTTTTCTAATGACAATTTGACTCGTTAGGGCTTTACCCATAACCATATATTTCATTTCATTGTAAAGGCCCACCAGATAATGTTAACATGACAACCCCCGGTGAGCTACATGATGGTATAGAAACCACCATAAGCTGCAGAGCCGTTAATGGATACCCTGCTCCGTTTATCCATTGGTACATCGGATCAACAAATGTGACACATGACTCGTCTGTTAAGACTTCAATGAATAAAGCTAATCAGTATGATGCTGGAAGCACCCTTACCCTCATACCAAAGAGGATTTACAATGGGAAACCTCTTCTCTGTCAGGCGGTTCAACCTACAACACCCTCTATGCAAGAAGTTCAACCCATAACACCCCCAATGTGGTCAGTGAATGATAGCATGGTTCTGAACATATCATGTGAGTATTAATGTTCAGTAAACCTTTTATCATAAAGAAACTCCAGAAACTGCGTAGGATATTGGTCTGTCTACCCGTTCACTAAGTACTCAAGATTTTGTATTTTGTTTGCTTTTATTTTGTATTGTTTTTAATGTATACATGTATGTCAATTTCTGGAAATTCTTCACACTCCCTTTGCGGGTTGCTGTTTTCCAAACCTACCACATGATCAGTCAAATAAATAGGCAATACGTTAGTTTTTTCATGCATTGACAAGTTTCTTTCAGTCCCACCCCAATAACCTTAATTTACCTCCCCAGACCCATTCCCATCCTCTATCACTCCTTCTATGCTATGTCTCCTCTTCTAAAATCTGATTTCCAAATTTCTTTTTATAATCTAGACAACCCGATTGTGTTCGTTTCTTATCGACGGCTTACATCAAATAAAGCGCGTTTTGGGTTCGTACTGACATGTACCTCGGACGCCAATCCTCCTGCTTTTATCTTCCAATGGTTCTGTAACGGCACACAGCTGTCTAACGGCACCCGTAACATATCACTCTCCAATACTATACTAGAAGGTGAAACGCTGACTTTCAGCGAGGTGGTCATTTAACACCTTCAGTCCGAAGATCATTGTGAGTATGAATGCGTAGCTGTGTCAAGATATGCTTCCGGTAGTGCACTCTTCAACTCCACATTTTCTCGTAAGTAGAACTGTGTTTATTCTTTCCGTTCAATTGTATCTTGTTTATATGATATTTATTTTGGTCATTATATGAATTTGTGCTTGCTTCTTGATAAAAATATTCGCTTCATGAAATTTTCTATTTTTCAAAAAGATTAATGATCTAAATTCATAGAACTCAAGGAATAATATCCAATGCCTTTCCATTAACGCTTTACGTTAACATGCAGTTATCTCTGATTCACCTTCTTGGCTCATCGTTGACCAAAACCCAACGTCATCTTCAGCTCTCTTCGTTGCCTGGCAACCTGGATGCAACATCAGGTTACGTCAAAATTGGATAGACTGAACATACTATCGACAAAAATTATTAAGTTCAAGGAATCAATGGAGTGGCCCTGCTTTCGAATCGAAGAGTCCTACCTAGTTTTGTATTTGTGATGTATCGGTATTATCATCTTCCACATAATTATTCATAAGACCCTTGAATGTTTTATATACACACAAAAGAAAACGTAATATTACAAACATATTCGGAATCTATTTAAAGAAAATAGTATGGAGGGCAAATGTTGAAAAGTATCACCTCTGGAGAAAAAAAATAATGTTAAAAAACGTACAATGAATGTTGTGATAGAAGTATAATTCATGTGTGTGTTTTTTCTAATCGATATAATTCTGTGTTTTTAGGTACGTCTGCTTCAATTAATAAAGTCATGATGGAGAAAAAAAACCTTGTCAGACGTTGAGCGGAAAAGGCTGTCTGAACGGATTGAATATGGATATTGCACGGTCTGCAGGCCTCACTAGGCCCTGCACTATGTAGCTTCTCATGACACAGAGACTAGCAGAATTAGGCAATCTCGAGGGCTTTTTAAAAGTATTCCTCTAAAGTTTTAAAATAGAGTATATAGCTACTGACTATATAAAAATACACCCTCGGTTAAGGAGCTGCGACAAAGGCGACAGATTACATATTCATATAAAAGACTTCTTTATTTGTTTGTTTATTTGTGTCGTCAGCAAAGATAATAAATTGCGAAACGGATAATGCGTTTGTTATATTGTTTACATACAAACAAAAAAGAACTGTGGTCCCACGTTATCGAAAGTTAAAATTTAAAAAAAAAGAGGAAAAGTCAATGGTTGACTCATAATAACAACTCGTCTTATACTTCCCCAAAAGCCAACTAATGTAAGTCTCCGGAAGCCCCCCCCCCCTTCTTTTGTAGCTGACAGACTACTTATGTTCTTCAGAGAGATTAATTGCTTTCACTTTCGATCCGCAAAAGAGAAGTAAATAGGCATATCAACCACTTTCCTGTGTGTGCACTCATTCAGTCATTAAAAACTGTAAGGGCACATCGTTCATTGTAAAAATATCCAGATATTCTGCTAGGTTGCATGATGGTTCATGCAACGCACCTCTTAAGTTGAAATATACAAGGAAATGAGACGTAATAACAGCATGAACGAATATCTTCGAATTTCTCTCTTCCTCACCTTCATCGTTTCTGAGACATATGAGATGAGCGTGTATACTAGTATTCAGAACCAAGAAGTCCTCCCAGTCGTTGCTGAGAATATAACACTAGCATGCACGTTCAAGCCTTCAGCGACGTATCGTCTACTGTCTTGGATAGACAGGCATAACAATATCCTAGCTACATGTCAAGGAGTAGGATGCAAAAACGAGCAAAATGTCACAAATATGTCTAAGTACAGTTTGAGGGCAGATTCTTCCAGTGGAAATCTAACTATTAGGAATTTAACAACAGATGACAGCGGCAAATTTCGATGCCTAGTACTCACATTTTCTGATTCAGTTACTAATGAAACTGTACTGAAGGTACTGTTATCAGGTAATGTATTCTAACATTTTCCGGATAGAAATCCGGTTGTGATGTGTGTGAAATATTATAAATGATTTATCACTCATTACAACTCAATAGAACATTCGAACTTTTAAATAAAACAGTTATGTCGCGTGTAGCGTCATCAATAACTAGTACGTTGATTCTTTTTATATTACTTTTATGATTTTATGGAATAGATTACCTCTATAAATAACGAAAGATTATGTGAAAAACGGTCATAGAATCTGGAAAACACCCAGGTTGACAAAACAAATATTGCAATGGTAAATATTTACATACATCTACACTTTGCTTAATTTCCAGCCACGCCTAGGTTGCTATCCATCACCAACGATCGGTCTGGGGATGGATACAAGAATGGAGCATCGGTGAGCATCACATCTGGGCGAACCCACAACCTAACATGTACAGTCCGAGAAGCAAGACCACCTGCAGAACTCGAGTGGCAAGTTTCTGGAGAAGTACAGGTTCGACTGGAAGATCAAACTAACGCTGTCCATGATGACGCTTACACCTCTCGAAGAGTTGTTTCCATAACTCCCTCGAGAGAGGATGATGGAACGATTTTCCGTTGTATGGCTTCGCATCGGGAGCTTGAAAATGAGCTTCAATCGACCTTCCGTTTAGATGTTCAAGGTGATTATTGATATCACTCAAAAAAGATATCTTTGCGTCCGACTCGTCTTGTTGAAGGAATAAACATTTGAACATATGATATTCTAATTCTGAATATTATATACAATATATTCTAAAAATTCCGAATTACTCAAATTGCTTTCACGAATGTCACTTCTAAAAATCTTGATAACAGACGCACGTACCTGTTATGACTGCTGATTTAGCATAGTTCGATGATTATTCCACTACTTTATTTCCAATGAGTCTCCCCCTCTCTCCATACCATGGAAAGTAATAACCTGAAGCAATCTCATGTGTTTGCCAATTTCGTGGTATTTTTTTTTTCTCCTCTCATTTAGCTTCGCCAACATACCTACGGCTCACCGCATCTGACCAATTCACTATCGACGAAGCAGGAACAAGAAGTGTCAATGTCTTTGAAGACTCGGCAACATCATTCACCTGCAAGAGTGTAGGATCTCGCCCTAAGGCTGTCATATCATGGATCATAGGTTCGGATGACGACCTGGGTAGCACGACCTCTACGTCAACCATAAATCAGGCCGATCAAGGTTTACGTGACACTAAGTCTAATCTCCAGTTGATTCCAAAGAGGAGGCATCACAATCAACTTCTCCGATGTGTGGCGTATGCTGGTATAAACCAACGTCAAACAGAAATGAGGGTTATCGTCTATGGTGAGTACTCGTACTTTGTAGATACGATACGTCATCTTCTCGTTTCCACAACTGAAGACCAAATGCGGTTAGGGACATACTGCTAAACACTTGGACATTGATATATAGCAGATGCACATATTTTAACATTTTGAATAAATGGGTGTACTCATACCATGGTTGGACTATTCTGCATTCAGATATTTCAATGGAGTATAATTCAGGACATTCATTAGTGACAAACCTTACTGATAGCTAAAGAAAAATTAACTTGACATCAACGTTATTCATTTATGTCCGAATATTGGTTATAAGTAATACACAGGCTGTTGCTGCTCATCATATCGGAATAACCGATTTTTTCCATCGGTTTTATGTTATATGTATGTCATTGTGGCTTAAAATCTAAAAATATAATAACATATGAATTACACTTTAATTTCAAAGGACCACCGGACCCTCCCTACCTAAATGGAACGGACATTTTACAGGATGGGGTTTCGTCAAATGTGACTTGCACGTCGAACAACGGCTACCCAACACCAACTTTCCAATGGTACCTTGGATCAAAGAACGTCACCAAAGATTGTAACACGCAGTCTGAGAGGAATAGACATCATCGAATGGATACCATTAGTGTTTTCAATTTCACACCGACATTACACGATCATGGGGAACTACTTGTCTGTCAGGTTTTTCAACGAACTGCTCGATCAGTGAAGTCTTCGAGGATTACTGCGGTTCTTAATGTTCTCTGTAAGTTTCCTTTAGTTAATGTCTTCCCGAAAATTCATAGTGCACATTTGATTCTGAGGTACTATTTCTTCTCTATTTCTGTTTCTCCCAAAGTTAACTGAATGATTTACAGTAGCTAACCATTGTATATTCCCTTTAAAAACCATGAACTATCGTCCATAAATCTCTGTGTAACACTTCAGAGTAAAGTATTAGGACCATCGCTTACGTGTCATTTTGGAACCACCAACATGACGTTTCATTACGTTGGCAAGGGCTACGAGAAATTCTGTTAATTTGTTTTCTTTTCCGCCATTCTTGTATTAAAATTTAGAAAGCCTTCGCATTGGCCTTTATTTTTTATTTCTATAATCGTTCGAATGCATTTACTTTTCCTTCTGAATCCAGATCCTCCCGTGATTGAAAGCTTCTTTGTTCGTCGGATATCCAGGGGCCAGCGAGGCGTCAATGCCATCTTTACCTGCTTATCCGATGGAAGACCCCCTGTTTATGTAGCCTGGCTCTGCAATGACACGAAAGTTACCAACGGCACCCGCCATCAGATTCACCACAGTCTTCTACAAGAATATACCTTGGTATCGAGTATTCTGATTATTTCTCATATTTCGGCAGAAGACGATGGCAACTATACATGTTTGACCAAGACAAGGCTTGGTAACGACAGCGCAACTATAACATTTTCATATTCTGGTAATTTGTTTACTATCAGACCAAGGTGCATATATATATAAGGATCAACTATTTTGTTGAAGAGATGATTACGAGACCTCCAACAATTATCCGGTGAAAATGCGTTTTGCTTGACTTTACCAAAGATATGTCATAAATATAATGATATTGATGATATTGATGACGTTGGGTTCAGGATAAGGTTTATATATAACGTTTGTGTTTTAATTCTGAGTTCGAAAAGAGGAACGAAATTGACCGGAAAAAAAATTGCCGCCGTAGCATGTTTGAATGGTATGATACCAAAAACTAAATGAATTGATTGGATATTTGTTGATTTGTTTTAATTTTTGTATAAGATATTACCCTTTTACAACATAAATTTCCACCATCCAGGTCCATCTCATTGGTTCGTCGTCGATCAAAACCAGACGACATCATCTACTCTCTTCGTTGCTTGGCAACCTGGAACGATGATGGGTGCCAGCGATATTTCACATGCAACACTTTATAAAGGATACAAAAATACAAACAAAGTGAAGATGTGAGTGCCCATTGAAGAAAGTTATTTTATATAGAAGTGTACAATATCGGTAACATTAAAAAGAGATATGTGGCCCTCACAATGTTATTCTCAATTGTTATATTTAATACAAACTAATGGGAATAATTTCACCTTTCATCAGTTAGCAAGTGATTGTAGACCTTTACCTCATTTCAAAAGTTAGCTCTCTGATAAGTTTTCCATGGTAGACTTTGTACTTGTAGCAAACATATTTTATTAATGGAATGTGCAGTATGTATGATGATCATTTGATATGTGTTCTATGAGTTAACAGAGATATGAAAATAAGAGGAGAATACGGACCTAGGTTTGACACGGTTCGTTATTTATTGATGCAAACTATGGTGGATTTTGTTTGGTCCTATTAGTTAAATGAAATGATTTACCCTCCATAGGGATGTGGATATTAAATATAAAAACAGCCCATATTTGCCAAAGGAAGCAAATACGCAATAGTCAAAGCTCAATTCTTATTCGATCTTGTGAATTGAAAAATGATGTGCCTATAACTAAAACTTGTATTTACGTTTAGATTGTTATTACTTAAGAATTTATGTTATATATAGTTTTATTAGTTGAAATTATACAGTTATTCAATTATTTCAGTGATGATAATCATTTTCTTTTATTATCACTAAGAATTTCAAGTCACTGTTAAACATTCTTTTGTATTTTTTTCTAAAGTTAAGTTATTATGTAATCTTGTTCACAGCGTTGAAAGAGAAATACTGGCGACTCAATAATAACAGAGAATGTTAGCCAAATCTTCAGTTATACCACGTCGATTAAAAAACATTTCTTATGCTAATGTGTATCAGCGTGTAGTACAAAGGACGAATATAATAATGTTGTATTCAATTTTACTGTTATACTTTTAAAACAACATCAAATTGGATATGATTGAGTGGATATAACTGACAAGGCTAACTTGGTATAAGTGTTTTATTCAGCGTTAAATCTGAATATCATGGATGATATTATGTAGCATGTGCCTTTTTATTGACAAGTGTGTTCATTTTTCCATATTACCTTTGTTATGATTTTTATGTAAGTTGTTTTTATTTCTATATCGCAAGGAACAATATATATGATTTCAGTATTTTAAATGATTATTTGAAAATGGTTTAATGCCTATACATTAAAAGATACACAAACGAATACAGCTCACCCCTGGCGAAAGTGCACACTCTATCGTTTTGATGCGGACATGGTGATTCAATCATATGGCTTATTTTTATATTTTACAAGCAATTTTTTCTAGGAAGTAATTGCATTTGTGATGAAAGCTCGAAGAATTAGCATAAGTTCAAATGGGAATCAAAGTTTGAGTACAAATATTGCAAAATTATATGCCGTCAAAGTGGTCAATATACTATCGAACTGCTTGGAGGGCTTGAACGGTGTGAAAAATTCACATATTGTATTATTTTCTAAGTTGGTAAATATTTCATAGTCATCTAGTAAATACTAAATTGTGGACAAATATGGCGATATAAACGCAATAAACCTCGGACGATGGGATATTGCTGGTAAATATTATTTTACCTAAATGTATTGCATGACATATTTTCAATATCATCAATTGTACTAATGTTTACATTTTTTTTATTTAGATCATTTTATCGTCCTCACAATCAATATTCCCTCGTCCAAAGGAGTTGTTGACTCCTGTTTTGTCATTGTACTTCAAATTTACATTTAAGAGCCAAATGAGGTAGGGAAGAGCACTTCTTTATTTGCGCTCTTTTTTACTCGAAATATTTCGGAATAGGTTTGGACATTTTGCGACGATCGAGAATGTAAAAATGATAGCAAGGGGGAAAGCCAGTGGTGAGAGTCTGGTGATATTCTGGTCAATCATTTGCCAAGACTCAATACCAGTTTCTTCCGCCTTTCATCCAAGTTAGGCAGTTCCAATTCGAAACAGTAATCCTTTATGCGATAAAGTCTCCATATAGCATAAAGGATTACTGTTTTGTAAAGTTGCTTTTAAATACACCCGTTTCTTGAAGGGATGCAGAGGATGTAGATCATGTTTCGACTGAGTATTAGGTTTTCGTGAAACGTTGGCATACTGCAAAGTAGGGGCCATTCCATTGACACATTTTACACTTCGCGCAATCTATGAACCTGTCACATTAAGTGTATGTTCTCCATTGGAAGGCCTCACATAAATCCAGGAACTAGGATCACTCTTGCAAGCCAATCGTGTAGTTTTACCAGTTTTTCTGAACAGTTTGACCAGACATCATCACTAAAGTCGAAAAGTGGCATTACGACGGAGGTAAATAGTAGGTTAAACTAACATTTTGAGTAAACTGCTTTACCTTTTTTTTAAACAAAACTAAAGTTCTTTGAAATTATCTTTGCCATAAATTCAACGTGGTACCTGACTTTTTTTTGGTCTGGAAAGACAACTAAGCAATTGTTTAATATCAAGTGACTGAATCACGATAAGATTTGATATCACGTGCACCATATATTAGCAGCTACAATATTAAACATCTACAGCATATGGACAACTTTCGTTCGAGTCTCTACGCACTGGCCCTGCCCTAACATACTCGAAACAGTGCATTATTTGTATACAATACATCAAAGGCTTAAGTCAAAACTTTTGCAATGACTGTTCCTCTGATACATTTCAATTGGAAGTAATTTTGTCACAATGTCTGAAGAGAAAGAGCGCCCCTCTTGTTTAAAGATTTACAGGATGCATTTTGTCATTTTTAATTGATGGTTTGGTGAAGTTTGTGAAACTGGTTCAGTGTCAGCCAGGAAAACATTACATTTATTTCTCTGCTAACGCTGTAAATCAATAACGATTCCTCCCGGTTCTGGTTAATTAGTTCAAAAGTATTTACTTATTTATTACTGTCTGCTTGTGTTTAAAGCCGTCGATCGGATGTATTATACGCTCGTCAAATAGAACTCATTCGAACAGTAGGATGTTTGAATAATAATGGCGATTTGTGCAGAGTTTCTACTTTTCCTCGCCGTTTTCATCTCCAAATCCGGTGAGCTTGGTTTCATTTTAACTTTATAAAAGTCGTTTGTACGTAGCCCAGGTGGAGATTTTGGGGAGATGTAACGATGTAATGAATTCAAGATACTATCCGATTGTCGATGGATCCATGTTTTGTCAAACACTGTCTATCTCATAATCCGGTTTTATTCATTTGATGGAAGTCAATAGATAATAAAATGTTCTAACGACTACGACTGTAAATTACAATCATCGGCAAAAAACCTGGTTCTAAAGGTAAATTAACTAACTCCCATCTATGTCGTGCATCTCCCAATATTGATTTCGCTCTTTGCCAATCACTAATTTTATTGAAAACAATTCTGGCAGGTTGAATAATCTACTGGTAACATAATTTGAGCCATTGTCTTTTATCGTTAATTTGTTAAGCAAAGTAAGTATCTGATCCCTGACGTAGCTTTAGGGGCGGCATTGGAGGCCACAATCCATCAATTGACACACAAAACAAAGGGGAATGGACGGGGAAGAGGAAAGAAGATGCCCGGACCCCTTTTCGGACTCTCCCCTTATCCATAACTTTGTAAATCAACATTTTATTTCGAGTATGATAGATCAATGCCCCTCACCTTTCCATTGCACCCTATATGGGTGTACTCATTCTACGTCGCTGTATCTGATGCATACTATCAAAAGTGTACTCGGTATCCTGCCCTTTAAATTAACTTTTTTTATCACCCATGCAGGATATCATGCATTTGAAGTGTCTATTCAGACATACAATTCTCTTCCAGTAATCGGGGAAGATTTCACGCTCGTCTGTGCCTTCATACCAAAAACGTGGAACCGACAAGTTATTTGGGCAAAGGGTACCACCGCCAATGTTGCCTCTCACTCCTGTCAGCCATATCCTTATTGTACGGAAATCATTCCTCATTCTTCAAAGTTTAGTTTGTTGGCAGACTCTTCAAGTGGAAATCTTACAATAAAACACCTAATAAGGGATGACGAGGGTAATTACATATGCACTGTAAACGGTACATATGACTCGGAGAATTCAGCATTAACTAGCATGCAAGTAACACCAATGATACCAGGTGAAAACAAAATTTTCATATCCCGAATTCAGCATTGGAAAATAAAGTTTTTTCCCCCACCTTGTTTAACACAAATAAGATATAATAACAAAGCTTACAGGGAAGAAGTTCTTTGTCAAACTTTAAACCTAAACACGCTGGCCAACTTTTAAAGATTAAGTATACTATATTATAATGTACAAATCGAGTAAACCCTCCATCTGAGCATGTCTTTTTTGTTTCATTCGCCGTGTTATTTCGAGTTTTGATTATGTTCCACTCCAAAAGTCTTTGGATTGTATTCGGCACAAAACTAACTTGTATTCACACCAAATTTTGTTTGTAAAGGAATAAAGTATGTAATTTTAAGTAGCAAGCACTGAAAGACTGCGGTGAGCGCAATTAAAGATTCATTTACATGGAAGTAGACTATCAGAGTGGAGAAGTAACATTCGTAGCGACTTTCATTCATCATGACTTTTTCCTCTTCTGTCGCCAGTTCGTCCCAATAGGATCCTTATCACGGATGAGAGATCGAGCCGTTATTACCACTTCAACGCCAATATAACGGTAACTGCTGGGAAGCCGTATGGCATCACATGTGAGGTATACGGGGGCTTGCCGCCTGCAGTACTGGAATGGCGTATACCAGATGATGTAACCGGTGTTCTTCAAGATCAGTATAATGTCGTAATAGATGAAAGATACATCTCTCAGAAGGTTGCTACAATCACGCCATCTATGAATGATCAAGGAAAGAATCTTCTTTGCCTGGCATCACATCCAGAACTACAATATCACCTTCAACGCTCAATTAACCTGAATGTTCAAGGTAAGTAAACGTGATGAGTAGAGAGCATACTCTCTTTGCTGTTACATGGTGCCGATGTCATTACAGTTGAGTCCATGTCTTGCTCGTTTTACTCTTCATGTACTGCGCTACTCAGATATCAAAATTTGAGCAGTTCGGAGGCGAAATGCCAATGAATATTTGAGAAATTTTATTCAGGAGATTTATATTTCCTCATCAAGTTTATTTGTTCAATCCATGAGAACAACCGTAAAAAGAAAACATATATTTTCCTTGAAAAAAAAACTGGTGTTTCTTACATGATTTTTATAATATTTTGTTTTCTTCCTCTCTTTCATTAAGTTCTACCATCTAGTATGTTGCTTTTTTCATCCGGAGCAAGCAAAGAATACGTACAGAGATCAACAATCATTTATATTCAAGAAGATTCATTGACTTCAATCACTTGTAAAAGTTTTGGATCACTACCAGCAGCTGAGTTATCATGGAGGCTTGACGACAACAAAAGTCTGCTCAGTAACATAAGTCATTCGAAGTATCGCAGTGCTTTAGAAGGCAGTTTGTTTGACACCGAAAGTACCATCAAGATACATCCAGTAAGGAAACACCACGGAATGTACATTTGGTGCTATGCATCTCTAGGAGACGTTGTTGATCTACGGGTAACTAGATTGATGCTATATGGTGAGATTAGGTTCTTCCATATGCTGTTAGTCGATCTTGATTGAACTTGTTCGGGATTCTTTGTACTGAAAGACCCATTCATCACTAATCATTAAAAAGACGTCAAGACTGCAATAATTACCAATATCTACCCAAATAAACGAAAATTATACAATAGTCAATAAACTGGCGTGTCCTGGGACTACCGTTAACGAGGTGAAGAATAAATGTTTGTGACCATGACCATCTTACCTCTCCTCCCCTTTGTATAACTAAATATTACATTTAAGAGCTTCTATATTTTACCAAAAAAACACCCTGACACATGTTTTATTTTTATTTAAAGGCCTACCGGATGATGTTAAAATTGATACCCCTGAGGTTCTACACGAAGATATAGAAACCATCGTAAGCTGCAGAGCTGTTAATGGATACCCTGCTCCGCTAATCCATTGGTACATCGGATCTAGAAATGTGACACCTGATTCGTCTTTTAAGACTTCAGTGAATGTCGATGATCGGTATGATGCTGAAAGCACCCTTACCCTCATACCAAAGAGGATTGATAATGCGAAACCTCTTCTTTGCCAGGCAGTTCAACCTACAACACCAGCTATGCAGGAAGCTCAGCCTACTACACCCTCAATGTGGCCAGTGAATGATAGCATGGTTCTTAATATATCATGTGAGTAATCATTTTCAGTAGAACTTTTGGTTAGGACAATACCATAAAGAATCTCCTAAAACTGCGTCAGATATTTGTCTGTCTAAGCGTCCACGAACTATCCTCAAGATTTCTACCTGTATTTAAACTTCTTGAAATGCTTTACACGTCCCCTGTGTGTTGTTTGATTCCTATCTGACACAGAATGCGTATGTATAACAACAAGTCAAAGTAATACACTATAATATAATTGTTTATCTTTTTCCCTGCAGCATTGACAAGTTTCTTTTAGTCCCACCCCATTAACCTTAATTTACCCCCCTCCCCCCAGTCCTATATCCATCCTTTCCTCTCGTTCTTTTTTCTATCACCTCCTCTCAAATTTGATTTCCACCATTTTTTTCTTTGATCTAGATGGTCCAGTTGTGTCCATTTCTTTTCGACGGGTATCATCAAATGAAGTACGTAATGGGCTCGTGTTGACATGTACCTCGGACGCCAATCCTCCTTCGTTTAGCTTCCACTGGCTCTGTAACGGCACACAGCTGTCTATCGGCACCCGTAACATATCACTCTCCAAGACTATACAAGAAGGCGAAACGCTGTCTTCCAGTGAGGTGGCGATTCAAAAACCCCTGTCCGAAGATCCATGTGATTACATCTGCGTAGCTGTGTCAAGATATGGTTCCGGTAGTGCAGCCTTTAACAACACGTGTTCTCGTAAGTAGAAATATTCTTTTCATGTTTAGTTGGTTTCATTTGTGTCTTGTCCATCTGACACTCGATGTTCATTCAATTACATGGTCCTTGATTTCAATTAAAAACATTAAACTTATATTTTAAAAAATGCATTCTATTAATCATTAATGATACAAGTTACCGAACTGAAGAAACCAGACCCTACCATTTATGTTAACGCTTTACCACTGATTAACCTTTAAATTTAGTGATTCCCGATTCACCTTCTTTGCTTATCGTCGACCAAAACCAAACGACATCTTCGACTCTCTTCGTTGTCTCGCAATTTGGATTCATCATCAGATTACGACATGGTTTTCATTATTAAAGTAAGAATACAATACATTTCAATGGTGGACTGATACTATCATTTAATCATATACTGCCTAATGTGTCAGTTATAGTAATTTTCCAAACCCCCTTTTATTTAAAATGGAGCATTCCAATTATGTCCTTCAGAAAGATGAACAGCTTTCACTTTCGTAGCTCAAGAGATCATTTATAAACGTGTCAGCCACTGTTCTTTGTGCCAACTAATTCCGCCATTAAAAATCTATATTGCTTGCTCCTCACTTTTTATCTGTAGATATTTTGATCAGTTGCACGTTTGTTTCTGATATAAACGTCCACGGTTTGAATATACAGGGAGAGACAATCCATTAATGACAATATGAATTATTGTCGTCAAATATTTTTCTTTCTTGCCTTCACGACTTCTAAAACGTTTGAAATAAACGTGTCTACACGTATTTGGAACACAGATGTCCTCCCAGTCGTCGGAGAGAATATCACACTTGCCTGTATTTACACGCCACCAACCACGTCTCGGCTACTGTCTTGGCGAAATGTGGACGGCCTTATACTGGCTACCGATATATGCACAGGGTTGGGATGCATAAACGACCAAAATGTTCCAGATACGTCCAGATACAGTTTGATGGCAGATTCTTCCAGCGGAAATCTAACTATTAGGTATTTAACAGTGGATGACAGCGGCAGATATCAGTGCAATGTATTCACTGATGTTGATACATATTTTAATGGAATTGATCTGAAAGTAATGTTATCAGGTAAGATGTTTCCTATAATGCTTGGTATACTAAAAGAAACGTACACACATAGATAATTCCTCAGCTGCATGCAAGCAAGCCGCAATAGATGTGTATTGTCAACATCCGTCTTGCTAGCAGCCGGAGTATTCTTTGTATATTCATGAAGTTAAAAGAAATGATTGTGGTTGAATAACAATATGGTTAACATTTGTGTCATTGAACGAAAATATACATAATTCCCTTTGACCAGCCAAATTCCATTTGTGACTGGAAATCATGGAACTTCATGATTCAATTTGAAAATCATTATATTGGGTCAAGTGAGGTACATTTGTGTCTCAGACTTCCTAGTCTTTTGTAGATATCCCTCTTGATAATGGGTAAACGTCAAATTAAAACTTTATAATTGTTTCCAATTTCCAGCCATACCTACCTTGATATCGATCACCAACGGTCGGACTGGAAATGGATACAAGAATGGAGAATCAGTGAGCTTTACATATGGACAAATCCTTAGCCTAACATGTTCGGTTCAAGACGCTAGACCACCTGCAGATCTGGAGTGGCAAGTTCCTGAAGAAGTACAGGTTCGACTAAAAGATCAGTATAACGCTGTTCACATTGACACTTACGTCTCTCGAAGAGTTGTTTCTGTAAGTTCGTCCAGGGATGATGATAAAAAGATTTTCCGTTGTGTGGCTTCGCATCGGGAGCTGGATAATGGACTTCAATTGTTCATCCACCTAGATATTCAAGGTGATTATCTTACTAATGACTTCATTTCATGATTGCTCGATGTGTTTCTGTGTGTTCTTTACATTGCATCTAAATGTGAGGATTCTCTGAAATGGATGAATCATTCAACATTTCCTAAAACACTTTCCATTCTCCTTTATTCTATGATGCCTTCACCGCTAATATGCTTTTATCATATTGATAGCAATCGTTTACCTCTGTATCTCTACTTCTAATAGCTAAATCCGTACTTAAATTCTGGCATTTCATTTTTTTTCCCACTCAGTACCGCCAAGTAACCTCCTGCTTACCGCGTATGGATCCATAACTACTAATGCACAAGAGTCAAGAAGTGTCAATGTCTTCGAATACTCGGCAACATCATTCACCTGCACGAGTGTAGGATCTTGCCCTACAGCTCGTATATCATGGGTGATTGGTTCGGACGACGATCTGGGTAGCACGACTTATATGTCTACCACGAATGAGCTCGACCAAGGTTTACGCGACACCAATTCCACTCTACAGTTGATTCCAAAGAGAAGGCATCACAATCAACTGCTCCTATGTGTGGCCAATGCTGGTATGAACCAACGTAGAACAAAAGTGAGGTTAATCGTTAGTGGTAAGTATTCGTAAGTTGTATTACCTATACATCATCTTCTGGAAATCACAACAGAAGAACGAATGCGGTCTGGAACATATGT
Source organism: Strongylocentrotus droebachiensis (assembly GCA_035222895.1). Lineage (NCBI taxonomy): Eukaryota > Metazoa > Echinodermata > Echinoidea > Camarodonta > Strongylocentrotidae > Strongylocentrotus > Strongylocentrotus droebachiensis. The sequence continues at coordinate 220,068 of JAVYIG010000989.1, forward strand.
AACACACTTGGACATTGATATATCTCGAGTTCACAACAGAAGAACAAATGCGGTCTGTGACATGCTGTAACACACTTGAACATCGATATATCGGGTGTGATTTGTTACATTATGAATAACCTGGTATTTATACCATGCTTCGTCTTTTCTGTAGCAAGATATTTGAAAGAAGTGACACTTTGGAAAGTCTTTAGTGACAAACCTTTGTGATAGCTCAAGTAAGTTCTTATACGAATATCAACAAATTGTATTTCTTGTGTCAGAATATGAGTTACATGTGATAAATACGTCGCTGTTGCAAGTCACGAGGGCTAATAATCTTAAAATTATGATATAAGAAATATACTTTGATTTTTAAGGACCACCGGATCCTCCCTACCTAAGTGAAACGGAAGGTTTGCAAGACGGGGTGTCAACATATGTGACTTGCACATCGAACAACGGCTACCCAGCACCAACTTTCCAATGGTACCTTGGATCAAAGAACGTCACCAAAGAGTCTAATATACAGTCTTCGAGGAATCGAATTCATCGACTGGATGCCATAAGTTTGTTCACTTTTACACCCACGGTAGACGACCATGGGGAACTCCTTGTCTGTCAGGTTTTTCAACCAAACGCTGCATCCATGAAGTCTTTGACTGTTAGTGAGGTTCTTCAAGTTCTTTGTAAGTCTGATTTATTTCAGCTTAACCTATCGCCATGTAGATCTTACGAGGCAGGCATATAACGTCGCTTAAAAAGACGTTACAAACATTGTCATTTACTTGCTGTTTACTGTCCTTTTTTACTCTGAGCTGAAAACTATTTCAACTTGTCCATGAGTATATTAAAGAGACAAAGGTACGTTATTTGTTTCAAATTAAAAAAAACACCAGGTTTGATTCTGTCTCCTCTCATTAATAATTATTGGTGACAATAACATTTCAAAACCCTCAAGATCGTTATTGAAACATAAGTATTGGTTAAGGTTAATACCAAATGATGCCATACACTTGTAGACCGTTCTATGTTAGTGTCGTGGTTCTGGCATGTTACAAAATATTGGTAAACATTAAAATATGAATTAATTTACCCTCATCATGAATACCATCACAAATTCTTTCTTACTAAGCCTCTTTGTATTGTTTCCTCAAAGTTTTCTTCTTGCTAATTACATGCATGTAGATTCTCCTTTCATTGTGGACTACTCTGTTCGTCGGGTTTCCACTGGTCAACAGACCATTGATGCAATCCTTACATGTTCATCGGATGGCAGACCCCTAGCCGCGATAACCTGGTTCTTGAATGGCACGAAACTCAACAACGGCACCCGCCATCACATCTACCACAGTCACGCACACAAAGATACCTTGAGGTCCAGTATTCTGATTATTGTAAATATTTCGGCAGAAGACGATGGCAACTATACATGTTTCGCTGAGACAAGACTTGGGAATGACAAAGCAGCTATTGCCTTATCATATTCTGGTAAACCTTTCATAATTACACCAAGGCGCATTGATGTCAAGTGATCATGTAATATTGTTCAGATGACAGATTGCCTGGTACAGTGCTGTGCCATTGATAATCCCAGATGACAAATGAGAATAGTAGGATACTGCTATGATTGTATAACCGATGAAATGATGAAATGTCAAACTATTGTTTGGGTACGGTAGATTATTGTGTCGACGTTTAGAAACGGTTGATGGTGGAAGGAATTATTACATGTCCGACAATGTTCCGGTGAAAAATTTATATGCGTTTTGTTTCGCCAGAAATACATTGTAAAGGTCATGCCTGTATTCAAAGTTGTATTAACGTTAGGTGTAGGGTTAGGGTTATCGTTTGGTTTAGTATAGGATTAGGCCCAAGTTCAAATTTAGAATTCGGTTTGTCACCAGAACATGTGACGTACAGCCGTCACTACAACAGGACGATATGATATTATACAGAAATTAATTGTATTAATTGGATAGTTGTTGATGACGTTATGGTAACAAAATTATCTCTTAGTACATGAAACTGTCAATATCTGTTTGAAACTTCTCTCAGGGATTCCAGATCCGCCTTATGAGTTCATCGTCGATCAAAACCAGACGAGATCATCTACTCTCTTCGTTACTTGGCAACCATGAATCGTTAATGGGCTTCAGTGAAATGATATTTGTCTGTATCGCCAAGAAAATATATATGCATTCATTCTTTTTTAAATAAATACTGGATAATAGATTTATGCCTATACATTGAAAAATAAGAACATGAATACAGCTCGCCGTGAACAAAAAAAAAGACCACTCTGCCGTTGGAATGTGGACATGGTGATAAACCCATTAATAGATTGCACTTTATTTATTTATTTCATTCATGGTATAATAAAAAAAACGTGATTATTACGCAATGGCTGAATTATTAAAATTTTACTAGAAAATTAAAATAACACATATAATACAAAAAGGCAAACTATGAAATTTTAACAACGGAAAAGATAACCAAGATAACTTGACCACTGGAGTTTAAATAATTGAAGGAAAATAAAAATTGAACAAACAATAACAGTCATGAAAAATAATTCCTAATTCAATGGAGAAAATGAATTGCGTTTGTGATCAAAGTTTAGTATATAGAATAAATTCAAGTGGGAATATAATTCTAATCAAAGATTTCAATATTAAAACGCGTACAAATATTGCAAAATGGTCAATAAACCCAAACAATCGGAATAGGTTTGGACATTTCGCAATGACGATAATGTAAAAATGATCGCAAGGGAGGAAGCCAGTGGCGAAAGTTTGATGATAGTTTGGTCAATCCTTTGACCAAACTCAGTACGAGCTTCTTCCGTCTTGCGTCAAGGGTGAGCAGTCCCAATTCTTTGATTCAATTTTTTTTTGTATTGATTTACAGTTATATTTAAGAAGGTTAGCCTCCTAAGTTAAACCCTGAAAGCCCTGCAGAATAAAAACATATTAAATAAAAGTTACTTATACTGACTTGATTATAAATAACATAAGATACAAACTGAAGATAAATAATACATGAAGAGATATCATGAATACATTATTGCAAATTGCAATCTAACATATGGTATGATCAAAACATCATATTGATGAATTAGTAAATTTTCAAAATACTGATTACTGCCGTTGATAGGAAAATGAGGTATTATACGTAGGCAACTATCAAGGGTGGTAAATTGGGGGAGATCAACGAAAAATCGAAAAGAGGGAGTGGGAGAGAAAGAGAGACAACGAGAGAGAGAGAGAGGGGGAGGGGGGGAGAAGAATCGAGTACGTGGGTATTACGCGAGACATGAGTCCGCTAATTTAAGTAGGTGTCCTACACGAGTGTTCAAGTAGGGTACGAAAGACACCGAAAAGGAAAGAGGGGTAGAATCAGGGAAAGGAAGAGAAGGAGAATGGAAGTGAGAGAGAGAGCGAACGAGAGAGAGAGAGAGAGAAAAAAAAAGACGAAGAGATTGAGAGATCCTTCATACCTGTACATGAATATATATAGTAATCATTTACGCGGTGATGTCTCCTGATAGCACAAAAATGGTTAAACAAAGTTGCTTTAACATATTGTATCGATGGTGCAGGTGTCTGTTCGCCATTCAAGTGATTCTACTATTTCGATCCTAAGTACTGACCCGATTGTTTACCACTTTCTTTCACGATAACATCCGTTTCTTGAAGAGAGGCATTGGGGTTTCGTGATACGTTGGCATGAATAATGGGGGCCATTCCATAGACACATTTGTCAACTTCGCTCAATCTATGAACCTGCCGCTTTGAGTGTATGTTTTTGTGTAAGAACTGACATAAATCTGGTAAGTAGGTTCTTAGATGCGCTCCCAAAATCGTTCTTGCGAGCCTATTGTGAGGTTTTACCAGTCTATCTAAGATTACTTATAAACACTTTGACAAGAAAACATCACAATTGTCCAATGGTGGAATTGCGAGGGAGGTACATAATAACTTAAACATAACATTTGGAATTCATTGCAAATCTTTTAAGAAAACCAATTTTCTTTGAATTTGTCTTTGCTATAAATTAAACATGGTACCTATATGATATTGTTTTCGATTAAAGAGACAACTAAGTATAACAAAAAATAAAAAACAATATTGAGTGACTGAAACACGATTACATTTGGTATTATATGCACCAGATATTAATTGCTACAACTACATCAAAAGCCTACGGAAAACTTTTACAATTAATTTTATTTCAACTGTCTGATTGGAAGTGATTTTGTCACAATGTTTGAAGGGAGAGAGCGCCCTTCATGTTCAAACATTTACAGTATACTGTCATGTTTAAATTGATGGTTTGGTGAAGTTTGTGAAACTGAATCGATGTCAGGACAAAATGATATCTATTTCACTTCTAACGCTATAAATCACCAACGGTTCTATTAATTCAAAAGCATCCACTCTTTTTGCACTGTCGGCTTGCTTTTATAATCATCGATAGTGTGTGTTATAAGCTCGCCAAATAGATTCTTTATGGCGAGATTCGATTGCTGAAAGATGAAGGCATTTTGTGTTGTAGTTCTTCTTTTTCTCGCCGTTATCATCACGAAATCTGGTAAGATTCATTTCATGCTAAATTCATAAAAGTTTTTCGTGCTAAGCCCTTTGCGGGCAGTTAGAGAGATGTACCAATGTACTAAATTCGATTGACAAAAATTATAGAGGCAATTACAAATGCACTGTAAGTGGTACACATGTGCCAGCGAGGACAGGATCAACTAGCGTGCAAGTAACGCCATTACCTGCAGGTAAAAACATATTCTTCACCTTACGAATTCAGTATTGAAAAACAAAGCTATTTCAACAGTCTTGTATAAACACAGATTAAAGGAAAGTCGTTCTTTGTCAAACATTAAACCCATTTAACATGCCGGCAAATAATAATAACTTAATACAGGTTTAGCATATTGTTTTGTTTTCAATGGTAAAATCGAGTAAACCCTTAAATTGGGCATGTCTTTTTATTCTCATTTGCTATATATTCTATTTCTAGTTATGGTTATGTGCTACTAAAAAAGATCTACATTATATTCGGCAACAAAACAACTTTAAATCGTTCCAAAAATCCTTTGAAAGGGGATGAATAAGTTAATTTTGAGTAGCAGACATTGAACAACTGTGTTAAACGCAATTAAAGATTCAATGACATGAAAATAGATTATCACAGTGAAATGGCCTTTATTCATCGTGACTGTCTCCTCTTTTTACGCAAGTTGAGCCATACTGGCTCTTTATCAAGGATGAGAGATCGACCGACTATTACCCAAACAACGCAAATATAACGGTAACTGCTGGAGAGACGTATGACTTCACATGTGCAGCAGACTGGGCAAGGCCTCCTGCAGTATTGGAATGGCGTATATCAGATGATGTAACCGTTGTTCTTCACGATCAGTCTGATGTCGCACAAGGCAACGGATATGTCTCTCGGAGGGTTGCTACGATCACGCCCTCTACGAATGATCAAGGAAAGAGTATGCGCTGTATAGCATCACATCCACAACTACAAAATAACCTTCAACGCTCAGTTCACCTAAATGTTCAAGGTAAGTGAACGTGTTAAGCAGAGACCACAATCTCTTGATTGTTTTGGGTAACTGATGTCATCAAAGTTGAGTCCATGTCTTCTTGTGTTACTCTTTATCAAGTGCTTCTAAGTTCACAAAATGTGTACAGCTCTGATAGCGATATCTTAAAGAATATTTATAAATGTTTATTCAGCAGATTTATATTTTCTCTACAAATATATTCCTACTATCCATATGTACAGAACGTAGACAGAAAAGATATCTCATTCCTTTAAAAATTAACCAGCGTTTCTTACATGATTTTGATTATGATTTGTGTTCTTCTCATTCTCTTTCATTTAGTTCTACCCTCTAGCATGTTACTATTTCAAACTGGACATAACAAGGAACACGATTCTGTGTCAACCTTATTTTACGTTCATGAAGGTTCATCGACTTCAATCACTTGTAAAAGTATTGGATCATTACCAGCAGTTGAACTATCATGGGGTTTCTTTGGTGACACTAATAGTACTCCCGGTAATTCAAACCTTTCTCGGTATCGCAATGCTATAGATGGAAGTTTGTATGACACCGAAAGTACCATCACAATACATCCTCAGAGAAAGCATCATGGGATGTTTATTCAATGTGCTGCATCTGTGGACGAAGTTTTTATTGATCAGATGTTAGCCAAGTTTATCGTTTACGGTGAGTTTCGATTATTCAACTATCGGAAGTTGAGCTTCCTTCAATTATGATTGATGTAAAATGTGTTACAAGTACAGTCTTAATTATTACTAAGAATTCAAAAGAGATTACCTTTTAAATCTTTATAATCAATCCAATTATAACGAAATCATCATCGTAGTTATTCATATTTGCATGTCACATTGGACTGTGATGGAAAAAAACGAATGTGTATTAATATGACACTGGGCTGTTTCCTTGCTGCATGTATAAATACTACTTATAAGAGAATCTATATTTTACCAAGGACGATTAGACTTATTACTGTTTTACAAATAACCATGAATTTCCTTTATATGTAAAGGTCCACCGGATAGTGTTAAAATGACCAAATTAGAAGATCTACACGACGGTACAGAAACCAACGTAAGCTGCAGAGCTGTTAGTGGATACCCTACTCCGCTCATCCATTGGTACATTGGATCAACAAATTTGACACAAGATTCGTCGCTTAAGTCTTCAGTGAATGAAGATGACTCGTATGATGCTGAAAGCACCCTTACCCTCATACCACAGAGGTTTGATCATGGGAAACCTCTTCTCTGTCAGGCAGTTCAATCTACAACAACCTCTATGCGGTCGATGAATGATAGCATTTTGCTGAACATATCATGTGAGTATCCATTTTCATTTCAACGTTTATTACGGACATTTTGATAGAGAATCTCATAAAACTGCGTAGGTTAATGGTCTGTTTATGCGTTCATCAACTAATCTCAAATAAAGCGGCTATATTTTCATGTTCGTCTTTTTTCACGCATGCCATTGACAAGTCTGTTCGTCCCAATCCCATATCCCACTTCTGCCCAAAACCAATTTTGCAATGCTTTTTCTTTACACTAGACGCCCCAGTTGTGGTTATTACTTCTCGACGGCTAACATCAACTGAAATACTCACTGGGTTCGTGTTGACATGTACCTCAGATGCCAATCCTCCTGCTGTAAGATTCCAATGGTTTTGTAATGGTACACAGTTGTCTAACGACTACCGTCACATGACACTCTCCAATACTATAACAGAAGGTCAAACGCTGACCTCTGTCGACGTGACGATTCGAAACCCCCAGTCCGCAGATCTGTGTGATTACAAGTGCATTGCTGTTTCAAGCTATGGTTTTAGTAGTGCAGTCTTCATCGCTACGTTTTCTCGTAAGTAGAACTGTGTATTTCATGGTATCTTTTGCTTCATGTGTGTCTTGTCCAAAATCTCTGTTTGTTTTCATTATACAAATTGGTGCTTGCTTCCAAATAAAAACATTCAACTTGTATCCATGAAATTTTCTTTTATTTATCAAATAATTAATGATCTTAAATCAGGGCAATGAATAAACAGTCGATACCGAATTTGTCTTAACCTTTACCCCTGATTAACCTTAAACTGCAGTGATCCCCAATTCGCCTTCTTGGTTCATCGTCAACCAAAACCAAACGACATCTTCAGCTCTCTTCATTGCCTGGCAAACTGGATCCAACATCAGGCCACGGCACAGTTGGATTTGATTGAACAAACTTTGTACACACATGATCAAGATCAAAGAATCAGTAAAGTGGCCATGACTTCAAATCGGTGAGTCCAACCCATCTTTCATCTTTCACGTATAGGCATTTCCATCTTTAACATATCCATGTGTTACACACTAAAAATAAGGGTGCAATTGGTGAACAAATTTGCATCCACCTCCGCTTATTTGGAAGAGGATGCTGATATTGTAATATAATTACACCCTTACTTTTTGATGTGTAGTTTGCAGGTAAAAACCCTTATCAGTCGTAATGTGAAGGATGGTGTATGAAATATTCTCAAGCTCTTTTCCCTCGTACAGAGAACAAAATAGTATACCCTTCCCTGTTATTCCCCTACCTATTACATTTTCCAAGTGCTATACAATAAAAGGCATTATTTTAAGTCTAATCGAAAGTACAACAGTTTTGTCTTATACTGCCGAAAGTACCAGTCAACTTAGTTTTCGAAACTCCCTTGTTATTTGAAACTGACAGCCCACTTACATACATGTATGTTTTTCAGAGAGATGAATTGCTTTCACTTTCGTTGCGCAAGAAAGAAGGTAATATGCACACGAGCCGTTTTTTTGTGTCCACTCATTCTGCCATTGGAAACCACTTCTGCTCATCGTTTATTTTGTTATTCTCCAGATATTCTGTTAGGTTGCACGATGGTTCATGCAGCCACCCTCCTAAGTTGAAATATACAGGTGGATGAGGCGTAATAACAATATGCATAAACGTCTTTGCATATCTCTCTTCTTAACTTTCATCGTTTCTAAGACGTATGAGATGAGCGTGTCTACTCGTTTTCAGAACCCAGAAATCCTTCCAGTCATTGGTGAGGATATCACCCTAGCCTGTACCTATACCCCTCCATCGACACATCGGCAACTGCTTTGGATTGACGGCAATAGCAATATCCTAGCTACATGTCAAGAGGTGGAATGCAGAAACGAGCAGAATGTTCAAGATATGTCCAAGTTCAGTTTGAGGGCAGATTCTTCCAACGGAAATCTAACTGTTAGGAATTTAACAGTGGATGACAGCGGCAGATATCAGTGCTCAGTTTTCACATCTTCTGATGGAGTTACTAGTGAATTTGTACTGGATGTACTGTTACCAGGTAATGTATTATAACATTAATCTGGAAAGCTTTATCTAAGCGTGATGTGTGCGAAATTTCAATATAAATGATTGATTACTCATTCAAAATAAATGCAACATTTGATTTGTTTTTCGCTCAGGCTTATTGTCATTGATAACTACTACTAAGATGTATTCGTGACTGAAAATAATCCAAACTATGGTACTTTACCAACAATATTGAGTTTGTGGTATGTTTATTTTGTTTATGTACAAAACGGTCCTACAATCTGGCAGACACTCAAATGGACAATATATATATTCCAGTGGTAACTAAATGTACACATGTACATTTTGATTAACTTCCAGCGACACCTAGACTGCTGTCTATCACCGACGATCGGTCTGAGGGTGGATACGTGAATGGAGCATCAGTGAGCATCACATCTGGGCAAACCCACAACCTAACATGTTCAGTCCAAGACGCAAGACCACCTGCAGAACTGGAGTGGCACATTCCTGAAAAAGTGCAGGTTCAACTGAAAGATCAGTATAACGTTGTTCATGGTGACGCTTACACCTCTCAAAGGGTTGTTTCTGTAACTCCGTCCAGAGGCGATGATGGAAAGATTTTCCGTTGTGTGGCCTCGCATCGGAAGCTGGATAATGGGCTTCAATTGTTCATCCGTCTAGAAGTTCAAGGTGATTATTTTAATTATGATATAACCCATGATTACTTGGTGTTGGTGTGTTCTGCCCATTAATATGCCTCTCAGTATGAGAGTTGTCTGGAATTGATGAAACATTCACCATCTTCTAAAACACTTTCCATTCTTCTGTATGTTATACATTCTGGTAGGGTATCAAGAGAACGTCACTAGATCTCATGATGCCTTAACCCCTAATAAACTTTGATCACATTCCTTAACAATAGTGAGTTCATCTCTGTATCTCTCCTTTCAGTAAGCTGACTTCGTATTAAAGTTAAGGCTTTTCCTTTCTCTGTCCACTCAGTTCCACCGAGAGACGTAAGGATTATCGCATACGAATCCATAACTACCAATACAACAGAGACATCAAGTACCACTGTCTTTGAGGACTCGGCATTTTCATTCACCTGCAAAAGTGTAGGATCTAGCCCTACATCCCTTATATCATGGATTATCGGTTTGGATGACGACCTGGGTAGCACGACTTATATATCTACCACGAATGAGGCCGACCAAGGTTTACGTGACACCAGGTCTACTCTACAGTTGATTCCAAAGAGGTGGCATCATAATCAACTTCTCCGATGTGTGGCCTATGCTGGTATGAACCAACGTCAAACAGAAGTGAGAGTTTTCGTTCGTGGTGAGTATTATTACGTTGTATTAACTATACCTCATCTTCTCTAATTCACAACAGAAAACCGATTGCTGATATATACCAGAAGTAAAACGTTAACATTTTCAATAACTGGGTGTACTCATACCGTGAATTGACCTTTTTAACAGCGAAATATTTGAATTAATTGGACATTATGGACATTCTTATGTGGCAAGCCTTCATGGGCTTGAGAAAACACAATTTAGATATCAACAGATTTCATTTATTGTGTTAGAATATTAGTTAAACGTCAAAGATACGTAGTTTCTGATTACAATATCGGCACGTTTTATTAGTAGTATGGGTAGATATGGTTATATATACCGATATCTTTATGTGTGATATCTAAGTCACTCTGGCTTAAAATATAGAAATAATGTCAAAAGAAATACACTTTTGACTCTCAAGGACCACCGGATCCTCCCTACCTAAATGGAACGGAAGGATTGACAGATGGGGTGTCATCAAATGTGACCTGCTCGTCGAACAATGGCTACCCAGCACCAACTTTCCAATGGAACCTTGGATCAAAGAACGTCACCAAAGATTCTAATACACAGTCTTCGGGGAATATAAATCATCGACTGGATGCCACAAGTGTTTATAATTTCGCACCCACGGTAGACGATCATGGGGAACTCCTTGTCTGTCAAGTTTTTGAAACAAACGATGCATCCATGAAGTCTTGGAGTGTTAGTGCTGTTCTTAATGTTCTCTGTAAGTTTGATGAATTTCAGCCTAACCCATTCATCATGTACATCTTACGAGGCAGGTACATGACGTCGCCTCACCACTACATTACTCACATTGACAAATGTTAGTGTTAATGTCAATTTTGCAGTGAGCTGAAGATTATTTTTAATTTACAATGATTGTATAAAAGAGACAAAAGTACGTAATTTTTTCACACATAAATTACCTGGTTTGATTCTGTTTCCTCTTACTAATAACCACTTGTGTAACAATACCATTTATAAACCCCCTAGATCTGTATTGAAACATCAGAATTGGTTAAGATGTATACCAAAGATGCCATACACCTGTAAAATGACCGCTGTACGTTGCGATCATGGTGCTGGCATGCTAGCCTTACACAATATTGGTATTTATTAAATTATGTATTCACTTACGCTCATCAGGAATACTATCAAAATTTATTTCTTCCCGAGCCTCGCTTCCATGTTATCCAAACGTATTTTCATTTTCCGAAATACATGTAGATTCTCCTGTCATTTTGGACTACTCCGTTCGTCGGGTTTCAAATGGTCAACAGAGCGTCAATGCCATCTTTACATGTACATCAGATAGCAGACCCCTAGCCTCAATAAGATGGTTCTCAAATGGCACGGAACTCAACAACAGCACCCGTCATCAGATCCACCACAGTGTTCTCCATGAAAATACCTTGAGGACGAGCATTTTGGTTATTTCTAATATATCGGCAGAAGACGATGGCAACTATACATGTTTGGCTGCGACAAGGCTTGGGAACGACAGCGCAACTATAACCTTTTCACATTCTGGTAAATATTTCACTATCAGACCAAGGCGCATGTATGCCATATTGTTGAGATGACACATTGCCTGGTACATAGCTGTGCAATTGATAATACCAGATGACAAATGAGAATAGTATTATACTGCATTGTAAAACCTAGATAATGAGCTAACAACCCAGTTACAGTAACTTTGGAGTTAATGTTTTAAAAGAAATTACGGTAGATCACTGTGTCGACTCTTAGGAATAGTTGATGATTAAAGGGCTCGTTACACGTACGGTAACGTTCCGCTGAAAATTGATTTGGGTTTTACGTCGCCAAGGATACATTGTGAAGGTAACGGCTGAAAGTTGGGTTAACGTTAGGTGTAGGATTAAAATGAGGATTGCGTTTCGCCCAGGTTTGAACTTTAGAGTTCAGTTGGTGTATAAGTAATCGGGTTGTTGCCAGAACCATGTGGCGTATATCCGTTACTACGACACTACGATATAAGATTCTACCATTTGATTAGATTCTTGCTAATTTCGGGGGTAACAAAACTTGTTTAGAGATTGTCCCTTAGTACATGAAACTGTCAGCATCTTTTCGAATTTTACCCAGGGATTCCAGATCCGCCTCATGAGTTCAACGTCGATCAAAACCAGACGACATCATCTACTCTCTTCGTTGCTTGGCAACCTGTAATCGATGATGGGTTTCAGCCAAAGATCACTCTGGAGTTTATTACCACGAACAATCATCATTAGGCTAAAGGATAGTTTTCAATATCGCAAAGTTATATATTTATGTATATAGTCTTTAAAAAAAGATTATTTGATATATGATGTATGCCTATACATTGAAAGATAAACTAATGAATACAGCTCACCCTGAACTAAATAGCACACTCTCTCGTTTGGATGTGTACATGGTAATACACTTATTAATAGGTTGTACCTTCTTTAATAAAGTGTCACAAATAAGGTATCAAAATATGCTCATCTGACCATAATGTATTGCCTAATACCCCTGAGCTGCCGGGCCTTCGCCCCCTGGACCCCACGCCAATTCATGGTATAATACAAAAAGTGATTAGAAGTCAATGGCTTGTAAGTAAATGTATACAAGCACTAGCAAGATAAGCACGAAAGTTTTACCACTGTGGTTCAAATAACCCAAAACAAAAACAAAATCAGAACAAAAAAGTATCATAAGTCATACATAATAATTTGAAATTCAATGGAGAAAAAAAATTGTATTTGTAATCAAAGTTCGAAATGTTTAGAATAATTTCTAAAGGAAATATAATTCTAAACAAAAGTTTGATAATTAAAATCTCAACAAAAATTTGAAAATTATAAGCCGTCAAAGTGTTCAAGAAAACCTCAAATTTTCTGCATGGCTTGAATGATGTGGAAGATTGTGTAGATTGTATTACCATTTTATTTGCATTCACGAGCCATTTAAGGTTTGGAAAGCACTTTGTTTTTTCAACAACAAAGAAATAGTTTGGACATTTCGCAATGGCGGGAATGTAAGAATGAGCGCAGGAGAAGAGGCCTGGGGTAAACGTTTGATGATAACCATGCTCTGACCAGACCCAATGCCAGTTTCTCCCGTCCTTTATTGAGGGTGGGCAGTCCCAATGTTTTGATTACTTGAAATGTTATTCATTAATTTATTTACAGTTTTACTCAAGCAGGTTAGCCTCTTCAGTTAACAAACAGCTACTCCTGAGGGCTCTGCAAAATAAAAACTTTTGTTTTTCTTTTTTTCTTGTTTTTCTTGAAACCGCTGGTTTTTAAAGATTTTTTTCTGACTTGTTTTTCAATTACAGTTCGATCAATTTATTTTGTTTACTGGGTGTAAGCCACAAATATGTTTATATAAATGAAATTTCTACCAGGAAGCATTATATTTATAAAAAACAGAGTTATACAATATATTTAGAGACTAAATTATTACAAATTGAATACATAAATAAAATTAAACATAAGAAACAAAGATAAATCCAATTACGAAGAAATATTATGAATACACTTTACATAGTCAAAGTGTAACTAAACATATTTTATGATACAAACATCAAATTGATGAATGAATAAATTGTCTAAATAATGATTACCACTGTTGGGATAAATAGGAGAATATTTAGAGGGGATAGATTAAGGGAGATTAAAGAAAGATGGTAAAGAGGAAGTTGGAGACAAAGAGAGAACGAGAGGGGAGAACAATTGAATACATGGGTATAACAGGAGACATGAGTCTGGTAAAGCGGATGTCCTACCAGAATGTACACGCAGGATTCAACAGACATGAGAGAGGGGCACAACAACAGAGGGGAAGAGAAGGAGGATCGGAATGAGAGAAAGAGAGAAAAAAAAAGAGACAAAGAAAGATCCTTTATACCTGTACATGAACATATATAACAAAGCTTTGTGCGGTATTGTCTCCTGATCTTCTGAATGTCGGATGATTGAAACATAATTAGCTTTAGTATCTTATGCACCATATATTAATTGCTAGAATTTCATCGAAGGCTTTCGGAAAAATTAAAAACTAGTTTTAATTTTATTTTTCAATTGGAAGTGGTTTTGTCACAATGTCTGAAGAGCGAACAGCGCCCTTCTTGTTTAAAAATGTACAGCATGCATACCGTTATTTCAAATAGATGGTTTGGTGAAGTTTGTGAAACTGAATTTGTGTCAGAAGGACAAACTAATATTTGTTTCACTTCTAACGCTATGCATCACTAATGATTCCTCTTAAGTATGGCTATTCGTTCATGAGCATTTACTCGTTTCGTACAGTCTGCTTGCATTCATGTTCATCGATAGTGTGTGTTATAAGGTGTGTTATAAGCTTGTCAAATAGAATTTCAAATGGCAAGATTCGATTACTGTATATTGATGGCGATTTGTGCTGAAGTTTTTCTTTTTCTCGCAGTTATCATCTCTAAATGTGGTAAGTCTTATTTCAGGCTAGAGTCACAAAAGTCGATCGTTTTCATTAAGGCGGATAATTAGGGAGATATTACGATGTAATGAATTCAATGTATTAACCAATCGTCGTTGCATTCATGTTTTAAAAATGATGTCTTTCTCATAATTAAACCTTTTCGTAAATCTAAACTTTCAAAAGAATTGTACCGAAAGAGATCCTTGTCGTAAAGCCCAATTTTTTGTTAGGTATTGCTTTCCTTTGCAAACACTTATTAGAAACCATTCGCGCAAGTTCAAAGATATACTGGTTAAAATGGGCCATCGACTTTCATCGTTAATGTGTTTAGCAGATGTATTTGTATTTGATCGGTGGCGTAGTTATATGAGGTGGCACAGGAGGTTATGCCCCTCCCCCTCCATCCATTGGTTGAAAACAATTAAAAGAGAAACAAAATGAGGAGAGATATAAATTGTGAACAAGAGAAAAGAAAATTGTGAACAGAAGAAAGGAACAAAAGGACTACCAAAATAAAGACACCTGGACCACATCCTTCACCCCCTCATAATGCCTAGGTCACATATAAACCGGGCCCCGTACGATTTTCCCTACCCGGCGGCTTGCCGTGGACTTAGAGACCGTACGGGAACCTTCCGATTTTATTTTCTACGGCACGTGTGGTCACATATTCTGCGGCGCCCGGGAGGTGCCCGGTGAAAATTGGTCGAGTGAAATGCAAGGCGCCCGTAAGGATGCCGGCCGGTAAGCTTATGTGCTCCCTCCGATGAGCAGGTGCACCCGTGGCTCCCGGAAGGTGCCCTGCCGGGACCCGGCCGGGGTCCTCAAGGTGCCCTGCCGGGGACCGGCCGGGCCCTTAAGGCGCCCGGCCGGGTCCCGTGCGGTGTACTGAACTATGTGTCCTCTGAAATCCGCACCTCAAGGTTCCCGTGAAGATTTTTCATGAGAATTGACCCCCCAAAATCGTGAGGGGCCCGTCCGCACACCGTCCGGAACCCGCACGGGACCCGTAAGGTGCCCTGCGGGCCCTTCACGGCTCTCTACGACCTAACGGTCAGATAAAAACGCCGTGAGAATTGGGAGCAGCCGACTCAGCACCACGGCGCCCGTACGGCTTCAAAAACTGTCCCGGTGCCCGTAGGATCTTTACGGTAGCCGGCCGGACACCGGCCGGTTTTTACTCGCCGTACGGGCCCCGGAGTGTATATGTGAAAACCCCATATCAGTAAATCGCATTTCATTTTCTGAATACAACCGGCGTTCCCCCACCCGCTCCTCCTCCATCGTTCCACTGCCCATTCAGTGGGTGGACTTGCGCTACTTCACTGTATTTGGTGCATGCTATAGCAATATAGAGGCACACTTCCTTATTATGTTTCATTTAACCCATACAGGAACCCATGCATTTGAAGTGTCTATTCTGACATCCAACTCTCTTCCAGTCATTGGCGAGGATTTCACAATGGTCTGTACTTTCACGCCGAAAATTAGATATCGGCGGCTAGTTTGGGCCAAGAGTAACAACATCGTGGTAGCCTCTCACTTCTGTGTTCCGCAATTGCCTTGTGTATTTTCCAATGGTCCTTACCCATTGAAATTCAACCTGTTGGCAGACATAAGCAGTGGAAATTTGACAATTAAAAAGCTTGACAGAAATGATAGCGACAATTACAAGTGCACAGTAAGCAATACATACGGGGAAGAGAATCCAGGATCAACTAGCATGCAAGTGACACCATTGCCACCAGGTATGTTATTCACTATACTTAATTCCTTACTTAACGCAGCAAGATCAAGGATAACATAAGGCTAATTCATGACAAAAGACTGTACTTTTGATTAAAATCTAAATCGAATCTTTCTTATCCTGTCTTGTTTTAGGCCTATGTGAACTTCACTACATGAACATTTAAGACAAATGCAAGTCTCACGTTTTTACATACTAGTAAATGGGCAAATAATAAACTTGATACATCCCTATCACATGATTTTTTTTAAGCGTCCTGATAATGCCGTCAACATTTCAGTTTGCAGAATGTTGAGGGTTTGCTAAATGCTACCGTTGAGGGATGGGAATATAAAATGTTAAATGAACATGGTCTCTAAAATCATATTCGGCAACAACATTAATAAGTTGATAACTTAAACAAAGAATCAAAACATTTCATTAATGAAATGAACTATGTCAATGATACGTGATGCTCCAATGCCTAATTTTGAATTCGTAAATTTTGAAAGGTTGAGTATATTGTAATTTGAATAACTTAGTGAATCCATCACAGGGAAGTATACTATCAAAGCCGATTTCCTTCTTTTGTCGCCAGTTCCGCCCTATTGGCTCGGGATAACTGATGTGGGACCCAGACGTTATTACCCTAACAACGCCAATTTAACGGTAACTGTAGGTGAGACGCGTAATATCACTTGTACAACAAGCAGGGCAAGACCTCCTGCAGTACTGGAATGGCGTATACCAGATGATGTAACCGCTGTTCTTCTGGATCAGTCTGATATTATACAAGGCAACAGGTATGTCTCTAGGAAGACTGCCATAATCACGCCCTCTGCGAATAACCAAGGAAAGAGTCTCCGCTTGTGTGGCATCGCATCCAGAACTACACAATAATCTTCAACGCTCAGTTCAATTGAACGTTCACGGTAAGTAAACGTATTAAGTAGGGAGCATGTCTTCTTCTTCTAACTGTATGTATAATGGCTCCATTCAGATCGCAAAATTATAGCAGTATCGAGGATAATCTATTTGAATATTTACGAAAGTTTATTCAGGAGATTCATATTTTCTCTAGAAGCATTTTATTTTTTATCCATATATTCAAACGTGTAGAGAAAAGATTTATCTTTTATTGAAATGATATTTAGCGTTTACTCTTATGGTTTTGTAAATGTTTTTTTTTTTTTTTTTTTTTTTTACTTCATTCTCTTTCATGAAGTTTCACCCTCTAGCATGTTGCTTTTTTCATCTGGAGAAAGCGAAGAACACGGACAAGATTCAACAATCATTTATATTCAAGAAGATTCATTGACTTCAATCACTTGTAAAACGATTGGATCACTGCCAGAAGCTGAGCTATCATGGAGACTTGAATACGACAAAAGTCTTCCCAGTAACATAAGTCTTCTAAAGCATCGCAGTGCTTTAGATGGAAGTTTGTTTGACACCGAAAGTACCATCAAGATACATCCAGAAAGGAAACATCACGGAATTTTCATTTGGTGCTATGCATCTCTAGGAGACTTTTTTGATCAACGGTTGGCTAGATTGATGATTTATGGTGAGTTTAAGTTCTTCAATATGCCGTTAGTCGACCTTGCTTGAACTTGGTTGGAATTGTTTTGTACTGAAAGACCCATTCATCACTCATCATTAAAAAGAAGTTAATGTAATATTTATCAATATCTACCCAAATAAACGAAAATTGAATTATAGTTCATAAATTGGCGTGTCCTTTGACTAGGACGGGAAGAATGGATGTTTGCGACCATGACCATCGTGCCTCTTCTCCTCGGTGTATAACTAAATATTCCATCTAAGAGTTTCTATATTTTACCAAAGAACTATCTGACTCATTAAAGCTTCACTCATACCATATATTTTTTCTACGTAAAGGCCCACCAGATGATGTTAACATTAATACACCCGAGGTTCTACACGACGGCATAGAAACCAACGTAAGCTGCATAGCTGTTACTGGATACCCTGCTCCGCTCATCCATTGGTACATCGGATCAACAAATGTGACGCATGATTCGTATATTCGGACTTCAATGAATGAAGCGGATCGGTATGATGCTAAAAGCACCCTTACCCTCATACCAAAGAGGATTGATAATGGGAAACCCCTTCTTTGCCAGGCAGTTCAACCTACAACACCATTTATGAAGGAAGTTCAATCTACTACATCCTCAATGTGGCCAGTGAATGATAGCATGGTTCTGAACATATCATGTGAGTATTCATTTTCAGTATAAGTTTTGGTTAGGAAATTACCATGACAAATCTAAAACCGCGTCAGATATTGGTCTATCTAATCGTTCACGAACTATCCTCAAGAGTCTCCGTCTGCCTTTCCTTTTATGTTCTTTATTTCTATCTGTATGTTAACTTCTTGAAATGCTTTACACGTCCCCTGTGGGTTGCTTGTTATCCATCTGACACAGAATGTATTATGTAAACGTTAAGTCAAAGTAATAGACTATAATATAATGTTTAGTTTCTTTTAGTCCCACCCCATCAACCTTAATTTACCTCCCCAGTCCTATCTCCATTCTTTCCTCTCGTTCTTTTTTTTATCACCTCCTCTCAAATTTAATTTCCACCATTTTTCTTTGATCTAGATGATCCAGTTGTGTCCGTTTCTTCTCGACGACTATCTTCAAATGAAGTACGTAATGGGTTCGTGTTGACATGTACCTCAGACGCCAATCCTCCTGCTTTCAGCTTCCAATGGTTCTGTAACGACACACAGCTGTCTATTGGCATCCGTAACATATCACTCTCCAAGACTATACAAGTTAATAACCCCTTCACATACACGGATTTTTCTTACGAGTCCTTAGGGATCGCACAAATTCACGGATCTTTCACGGATCCTTGCGGTTAGGCCACTTTTACGACCGGTTTAAGAGTTATTACGAGCTTTTTGCGGTTTATTACAGATTATTACGAGTTATTATGATGTATTTACGGCAACAGTCCACGATTTTTTACGAGTTGTCACGGATAACTACGAGCAACTAACGTTTTAGTTAAGACCTGTTTACGTGTTGTTACGAATAGTTACGAGTAAGTTACGAGTATTTACGAGTCCTTACGATATTTAGCCAAAAAATAACAACTGAAAATGAAGTGTTCGAATTTGCAGCTTTTATACCTTTCCCCAGTTCTTAAACAGTTCGTAAGCATACGTTAAGTATACGTATCTATTCGTAAAGTACTCGTAACTACACCTAAAATGCTCGTAATAACCCGTATCAATCTGTAAACCCATCGTAAAAGGACCCAAATAAAACCGTAAACAACACGTAAGCACACGTAACCATCCGTAAACTGCTCGCAATAATCCGTAAATAATCCGTAAACAAATTGTAAACTAACCGTAACGAATCGATACAAAAATCTGTTACGAGTCATTTACGGATTCTTGCGAGCAGTTTACGGATGATTACGGATTGTAACGAGCTATTTACGAGCTATTTACGGACAAATCAATCCGTGGACAATCGTAAAGCAGGGCTCCCACTTAGCCGAGTTGTATTAGCGAGTTATGGCGGATTGTGGTGAGTTGCCTCAAAGAGGCACTCGCAATAACTCGCGAACAATTCGGTATGGCTTAGCGTAACTCTTTATAACATTCCAAGACTCTCCTCGAAGTCGCGAGCAGTTCCACAATTTTGAACATGTTCAAAAGATTTCCCCGATTCGTTGTAATTCGAGTTGAACTCGCCTACACTCTTCATAACTCGTAGCAATTAGCCACCTTATGAAGAGTGCAGCGCGAGCTTGTTACGAGTGTAAGCGAGTTCACCTCGAGTAACAACGAATTCACCTCGAGTAACAACGAATCAGTGAAAATGTTGAACATGTTCAAAATTTTCGCTGATTTGTTGTAGCTCGAGGTGAACTTGCTTAACACTCGTAATATACTCGTAGCAACTCGCCACCTTATGCCTGGATTACATTTGCCCCGGGTGCCGTACGATAAATTAGTCTACGATTTTTCGTAGACATCGTAGGAGGCTACGGGCTACGATGTTTGTGTTTACATTATCTACGAGCATCGTGCCATTTATTGTATTGTCCCTCGGGGGCAGGTTGGGGCAAATCCGTACAGAGGCTGCTCGGAGATTGTACGGATATCGTGCAATTTGAATGCAGTAGCCGTGCAGTCTCCGCAGCCTCCGCACGGAAATCGTACGGAGCCCGTGCAGCTTCCCTGCAAAGGTTGCGCGGAGAAGGCGCGATGGCCGTACAGCAACCTTGCGATAGCTGTGCAATGGCCGTGCGAATGCCCCACGAGTCTACAATCTATGTACGATTTTGTTTGCCCCCATGTTCACCAAAAAATCGTACGTTTGCTGAACAATCAGTGCGAGGCCTCTGGGCGATGCCCGTGCGGGGATTGTGCAATGCCACCTACGACATGTATACGGGCTACGGGCTTACGATTTGTTTTCAAATTTGTTTAACTTCTCGCGAAACAAAATCGTTAAGGCTGCGGAGCCCGTGAATCCGTACGAAAATCTCACGGCCGCCTCCTGCCTCCGCACAGAGACCGCACGGAAAAGGGGATACTGTCAGGATACGGGCTCCGTAGACTAATCGCAGGCCAAATGTAATACAAGCATTATGAAGAGTGCAGAGCGAGCTTGTTACAAGTAATGCGTGTATATTACGAGTGTAGTCGAGTTCATCTCGAATTGCAACGAATCGGGGAAATTAAGGAAGTAAGACCTGGCATAAATCTGGTAAGTGGGTTATTGGATGCGCTCCCAGGATCATTCTTGCGAGCCTATGAAGTTGTACCCGTCTATCTTATAGTCCATCTGAACACGTCCGTTTGAGAAGACAACATCACAGTTGTCGAAACGTGGCATAACGAGGGACACTTAAACATCACATTAGGAATGCATTGATTTGCAGAGCTTTACAAAAAAGTAATTGCTTTGCCATAAAGTCAAAATTGTACATTTATGACTTATATTCGTCTATAAGGCCAACTAAGTATTTATAAAAAATAAAAAAATATTGAGTGACTGGAACACGTTTAGATTTGGTATCATATGCATCAGATATTAATTGATACAATTTCATAAAAAGCCTATGGAATACTTTTACAATCACTTGTATATTAATTTTCCAATTAGGAGTGATTTCATGAGAGAAAGAGCGCCCTCTTGTTTACAGCATGCATACAGTCATTTGAAATTGGGGTATGTTGAAGATTTTGAAACTGAATCAGTTTCAGGATAAAACGATATTTGTTTCACTTCTAACGCTATAAATCACCAGCGATTCCTCCAAAGTATGGTCTATGAGTGCAAAAGCATCTACTCTTGTTTTACTGTCGGCTTGCTTTCAAAACCATCGATAGCGTGCTTTATAAGCTCGTTAAGTATATAGAATTTCGAATGGCAGGATTCGATTGATGAAAGATGAAGGCGATTTGTGCTGAAGTTATTCTTTTTCTTGCCGTCATCATTTCAAAATCTGGTAAGTTTTATTTGTTATATCATATTAATGAAAGTCACGCGTACTAAGCCTCAGCGGAAAATTAGGGAGACGTAACAATGTAATACAGTCGATTTACTAACCAATCATCGATGCATGCATGTTTTTACAAATGCTGTGTCTACCTTATAATGGCTTTACTTTATGATGGAAGTATATAGATTATCCAATTACTATGATAGCAGCTCCGAACATTGGCAACACACCTGGTCTTAAGGATGAGGGTTGGGGTTAGGGTTAGGGTAGGGTAAGGGTTAGTTACCAAAGTATCAAAAGAAATTTACAAACTCAAAATCGACGTACATCTCATTTAGACTTTGGCAATGCTTTGTATGGCAAACACGTATTTAAAACTATTCAGGGCAATTAAATGATATACTCGAAACCTTGGTCCGTTGCCATTATTCGTCAATGTGTTTTACAGAAAGTGTATTTGAACCGTGGGAAAGCTATAGGGCGCGCCCCTTTCCCCTCATCCAGTAGTGACTAGCAATCGAAAGAAAGAAAAAAGTGAGCTAAAATTGAAAGAGAAAAGTACAAAAAGGGACAAGATAAAAGGCGCCTAAAATATCCACACCTCCCTCCTTTTCAATCAGCAGTCTTGAGAATTCGCATGTCGTTTTCTGAGTAAGCCGGTGCCACCTCCTCCCCCATTAGACTGTGGGCTGACTTCTGAAAATGTGAGCCATTTTTCAATTCCGTGGTCCACAAATCCGAACCACACACTTTTACTTGTTTCTGGGGTACTTTTTGGTGCTGATTTTGATTTTTCCACTTGCCAACCCCAAAAACTACAAATAAAAGAGAAATTTGGTAATTTATGCTAATTCATGCAAAAATGTGATTTCGGCTTATGTACACGTTCTTGAAGTTGTTTCTTATATGTAAAAAGATAATTTGAGTTGAGATTAATGCAGTTTATAATTTAAGCCTTGAAATATAGATGTTATTATGTATTTATTACAAGTATTAAAATAATGAAGATAAAATATGCAAATTTATGCATATATTTGTCCACTTGTTTTCACAGCATGAAACGGAGGAGAGGGAAAGTTATATTTTTGGTTGTGTAATGACAATGTTTTTTTTTCTCAAAGTAATCCAATTTATCTTGTCAACACATTCACTCAACAATCAAACAAACAAACAAACAAAAACAAACAAAAACAAACAAAACACATCCACAAACACCAGCAACTTTCTTGTATTAATTTTGGACTTACGAGTCAGTACATGTATATGTCTGGGAATACTACACTAATTCGCACACATCTTCACACCCTATCGCTCACACATTAACTCAAACAAACAAACAAACAAAAAACAAAAAACAAAACACTCACAAACACTATCAACTTTCTTGTATATTACACCCTATAAAAGACTTGATACTAACATACACTGTATATGGCAAGGCACATTAAACTTTGATTTATTTACACATTCATTTGGCATTTTTAATTCTCACAAGACTTATGAGTTTGGGGCATGCATTCAAATTTCTTCTACAAACA
Source organism: Strongylocentrotus droebachiensis (assembly GCA_035222895.1). Classification (NCBI taxonomy): domain Eukaryota; kingdom Metazoa; phylum Echinodermata; class Echinoidea; order Camarodonta; family Strongylocentrotidae; genus Strongylocentrotus; species Strongylocentrotus droebachiensis. The sequence continues at coordinate 243,498 of JAVYIG010000989.1, forward strand.
AAATCATTTCTTTTTATGTCAGTGCTACATGACTACATGTAATATACTTGACAATGATGATTCATATTTGCTTGTTTTAGTGTCCTATCAATTGTTCAACAGAGAGAAAAAAAAAACTTTTGCAAAGAGCAAAGATGGTAAACTTCAAATAGTTGAAAATATTCCATCCCCCCCCCCCCCCCAACAAAAAAAAAAGTTGAGAGAAGTGATAACATGTCTTTTACGGATGTCTGTTTGGTACTCTAGCTGCACTGTTCACTGCATTTCAATTTCCATACTTGCAATGCTTAGCATACTTATACGTGAAGAAGAAAAAAACACCTCACAAACCAGATACTCATATTGCCAAGTGAAAACACTAATAATCACTTGTAAGTGAGGATATTTACATAAATTTTTACAAAAAACTTTTCTGAAATAAACAGATCTTAGCATAAAAAGTATGTGTTCATGTCGTATACAGTAGCTGGATTGTATACGTGTAAACAAGTCCTATACATAGATAGAGTTAACATATAGAATAAAAAAGCATACTGGATATTCTTATTGCACAGGTCCAAATCATACCACCGGTTGGTGCCCTCCTACATTTAGGAACGGTTGTCACTATCTGATCATCTTACACTTCCTCCAGATGATTAATAAAGAAAAATAAGAAATACATGTGTTGACTTTCCTCTCAGACATAAAGTGTACAATGTATGTACTTACATTTCAAGTTACAATAAGCATACATTGTAATACACTATTTTTTCTTTGCTTTTGGTTTTCGTATTCACATTCTTGCAAAATGTCCCATTTCATCTAGAACTTAGAAGGGACCAATAATTTCAATACAATGCTACACAAATTACAAATGAATGTCTCACTGTGTTACATAATTGAGTTTTACACATGAGCAACAACATGTAATCAATCCCTATTTGTATCTTTGAAATACTGCACTACATCCTACAACGTAACTGCAGTTATTGTATAAACAGGAATTTCTCATACTTTTGAGTTCATTTTAGTTGAAGTGCACATGATTGTATAACAATCATTTACACACCAATCTGTAATCTAAAGCAGTAAGCGAATTTAAGTGAAACAATTTCACAGTCATTTGTAAAAATACGCTTTAAAAGTAGATTGGTGTTCAACGAGGATGCATGAAAATAAGTTATGGAGAAACAAAATCTGAAAAATGCACAAGAACAAATCAGGGACACACAAATACAGTACAGCAAATGATAAATGCTTTCCAAATCAAATACTAGTAGCCCATGCTATTACTTTTCTCCGGCAATGCAGCATCAAAATGTATTGATCACCCAACACGTCTTCTTGTCAATATAACGCAATGTACTTCAAAATGACAACAGTTTTATGAAACTGAATGTAATCCTGGGCTGCATCCTTTTCAATGACAAAAAATATCATCTCAGTCCCCCATTTCTTCTACCATTTCGCCTTTGGAATAATTCACAAGAAAACAATTTCACATGATGAAAAGGATATGTGGAACATATAAGTCTATGCTATTTTATCACAAATGTATTATTATTTCAACTTCTAGATCCCAATTGCAGCTGTGGGGCATCAAATTGCAACACAAAAGCAACACGAATAATAAATACAATTAATACAACATACATACATGTATGTATAACACGTAATTTACAAGGTGTCGAAATATTAAACGATAAATGAACTTATTCACTGGATTTTTTCCAAACAATGACACCCTTCCTTCTTACTCAAAATCAGAGTCTTCATTATCTTCATCTTCTTCTTCCTTTTCTTCTTCCTCTTCTTCTTCTCGCTCTTCAGCAGTGTCAGCAACTTGATTGTCACATCTTTCACAATTGCACATTTCATTGCACATTTCAGTGCACGTACGGACTACGGTATCATTATTGACAGTCTTTCTTGCAATATCAGCTTCTCTTGAACCAGAAATCTTGATCTAGCGAAGGCAACAAGTCAGAAACTTGGACCATCCTCTACTCTAGACTGACAAACTATGACTTTTCCATCTTGATCAGAACATAAATACATACAACAAAAGACCTTTTTGGTAGCAGACGTCACATCCATCCTTGTCCATGTTGTTTACAGGCTACAGCACTGTATGCAATATTTATGTAGAACAACCAACCTGAATCATATTGTACGAGCCTGCTCTATTTGCATGCATTGTGGACTGTCTAATTCCCATACATAGACAAGCTACACACACGTACACACAACACAACATGCATACATATGTACATGGGCATGCTGTGTGTGTGTGTGTGGCTTGGCCCTGCATGCCCACGTACGGTCCATATGCATGCTGTTCACTAATATTCATATACACTAATCATGGATAGTTTTTATTCATTTTCATTTTATTTTGTAAGAGCTGAGACTGGCAAGTGGTTTCAGATGTATTTGCATATTTTTAGGAAAATATTACAGCTAACAAAATGTGGTGCGAAATTGTGGTCACGAAACGAGTGATTTTTAGGTGTCAGCCCATAGTCTACATTGTTCCAGTACCCTTTAAGGGGATGGGCTCAATCGACGCCACTGTATTTGCTTTCACCCATACAGAATACCATGCATTTCAAGCGTCGATTCGGACTGGCAACTCTCTACCAGTCATCGGGGAAGATTTCACACTGGTATGTGCCTTCATGCCGCAAACCAGGAACCGACTTATCATTTGGGAAAGGAGTGGTGGTCTTAATACGCTGGCCTCTCATGACTGTCAGGAATATCGTTCTTGTAGGTTGATTGTTATTGACCATAGTAAATTCAGCTTGTAAGCAGATTATTACAGTGTGAATCTAACAATAAAACGAATTGACAAAAATGATGAAGACAATTACAAATGCACTGTAAGTGGTACACATGGGCCAGCGAATACGGGATCAACTAGCGTGCAAGTGACACCATTACCTGCAGGTAAAAACATAGCCTTTTCTTTATGAATTCAGTATGGAAAAATCAAAGCTCTTTCCATGTTCTTGTATAAACACAGCGTAACAAAGTAGTTATTTGTCAAAAATTAAACCGAATCATGACGGCATTCAATAATAACTTCATACAGGAGTAGCATATTGTTTTTTTTTATGGGAGAAATCGAAGAAACCCTTAATTCGGGCATGTCTTTTTAATCTCATTTGCTTTTTTCCGGTATTATGTACTACTCCAAATGTATATAGATTATATTCGGCAACAAACTAACTTTGAATCACACCAACAAGAAAATTGTAAATGGATATAGTCTAGTATGTGATTTTAAGTAGCTCACTTTGAAAGACTGTGGTAAGCGCAAATAAAGATTTAATTACAATGAAGTAGACTATCAAAGTGGAAAAGTATAATTTGAAGTGAGCTTTAATTCATCATAACTGTTCTCTCTTTTGACGCCAGTTGCGCCCTATTGGCTCTTTATCACGAATGACAGATCGAGTTATTATTACCCTAACAACGCAAATATAACGGTAACTGCTGGCGAGCCGCATGACTTCACATGTGAAACAGACTGGACAAGGCCTCCCGCAGTACTGGAATGGCGTATACCAGATGATGTAACTGTGTTTGCTAAGAATCAGTCTGATGTCGTACGAGACAACAGCTATTTCTCTCGTAAAGTTGCTACGATCACGCCATCTAGGAATGATCACGGAAAGAGTATGCGATGTCTGGCATTACATACACAACTACAAAATAACCTTCAACGGTCAGTTTACCTGAATGTTCAAGGTAAGTTTTACGTGGTAAGTATGGAGCATAATTTTGGTGCCGATGAAATCAAGCTCGCTCAATGTCTTGTTCATGTTACTATTTACGAACTGCTCTACTCATTTTATAAAATTTGAACAGTTTCAAGGGCAAAATCTGAATGACTATTAATGTAAATTCGTTCTACCCATATGTACAAAACGTAGAACGAAAATATATCTTGTACCTTAAAACTTTATCAACCGTTTCTTACATGATTTTGTTTATGACTTTTTTTTCTCACTCTCTTTCATTAAGTTGTACCCTCTAGCATGTAACTTTTTCCAACTGGAGATAACGAGGAACACGAATCCGGGTCAGCATTCATTCACGTTCAAGAAGGTTCATCGACTTCAATCACTTGTAAAAGTATTGGATCATTACCAGCAGTTGAACTATCATGGACTATTCTTGGTGATACCAGTAGTAGTCCCGGTGACTCAAACCTTTCACAGTATCGCAATGTTTTAGATGGAACTTTGTTTGACACCGAAAGTACCATCGCAATACATCCAGAGAGAAAGCACCACGGAATGTTTATTCAATGCTATGCATCTCTGGACGAAGTGTTTTTTAATATCCTGTCAGCCAAGTTGATCGTTAACGGTGAGTTTTTTGTTATTCAACCATCGGGAGTCGAGCTTCCTTCAAATATCATTGCTGGAAAATGTGTTGCAATTAAAGTCTTAATCATTACTAAGAATTAAAAAGTGGTTAACGTTTTAAAAATCATAAATTATCCAATCATAATGAAATCATCAGCGTAGTTATTAATATCTACATGCCACATGGGACTTGGATGGGAAAAGAAAATGTATATTTATATGACACTGTGCTGTTTCCTTGCTGCATATATAAATATTACTTATTAGAGAGAGTTTATATTTTACCAAAGACGAATGGACTTATTACGATTTTGCAAATAACCATATATTTCCTTTTTATTTAAAGGTCCACCGGATAGTGTTAAAATGACCAAATTAGATGATCTACTCGACGGTAAAGAAACCAACGTAAGCTGCGGAGCTGTTAACGGATACCCTACTCCGCTCATTAATTGGTACATCGGATCAAGAAATGTGACACATGATTCGTGTATTAAGTCTTCACTGAATGTAGATGATCGGTATTATGCTGAAAGCAGCCTTACGTTCACATCAAAGAGGATTGATCACGGGAAACCTCTTCTCTGTCAGGCAGTTCAACCTACAGCACCCTCATTGCGGTCGATAAATGATAGCATGGTGCTGAACATATCATGTGAGTATCCATTGTCATTTAAACTTTTGGTAAGGACATTTTAATATAAATTGTTCTGTCCATGCGTTTATTAACTATTTTAAAGACTCCTCGATTGCTCTCTTTTCCTTAAAATTCGAGAGCTGGTGGTTTTCCAGCTGAAAACAAAATGCATATAGATAACGAGCAGTCAACATACATTGAGTTTCAATTAGTCCCACCCCAATTACCTCAATTAATGTACCTCCCCATTACATTACAATCATTATATCTCATTCTTTTTTCTATCACTTCTTTTCGAAACTGATTTTTAATATTTGGCTTCCATCTAGATGACCCAGTTGTGTTCGTTTCTTCTCGACGGCTAACATTAAATAAAGCACGTACTGTGTTCATGTTGAAATGTACCTCAGACGCGAATCCTCCTGCATTTATCTTACAATGGCTATGCAACGGGACACTATTTTCTAACGGCACCCATCACTCTCCGAGACTAAACCCGAAGGTGAAACGCTGACCACTAGCGAGGTGGCCCTTCGAAATCCTCTGTCAGAAGATCCATGTGATTTCAAATGTATTGCTTTTTCAAGCTATGGTTCCGGGAGTGCAGTATTTAACGCCACGTTTTTTCGTAAGTAGAACTGAGTTTTTCTGTTCTATATTTACGTCCATTTGTATCTTTTCTATGCGGTTCTTTGTTATCATTATTTGAATTGGAACATGCTCCACAAGTGGAGCAGGTTGTCTGAACTGTTAAGCTATGGAGATTGTTCGGCCTACGGCACTGCATTGAAGTTGATTCTGATGAAGCCAGAGACTACAGGAATTGCGTTAACATAAGTATGTTTTTGCTATTTTTAGTGGTATGTGAAAGCGTTCTGAAATTCCTGTAGGTACCTCTTATTTCCCCTTAGATTTAAATAGGCTACCATGTTTAAGTTTTTGAAAATGCGAAAAATGAAATTATGAATTTGGAATGCTTACTCTCAGATAACAATTGGGGGAACATAACCCCCCCCCCCCCCTCCCTCCCATTTAAAAAGGGGAGTGATAAAAGCGATCAAAGAAAAGTAAGAAATGGACAGAAATTTATGTGGTGTTATTTCCAACCAAGTCCTGTGGTCTAAATTGAATTGAACTACCTTACCATTTTCATTTTCCTACACCCTGCAAGTTAATTAGAATGTAACACCACTGTAACTTTGAACTAATCTAGTGACTATATCAACATCAAATGTTCATGTTTAAACATCGTATAACATCGATAGTTCTATTTTGAACATAATTTGTTTGAATACAAGACAATATAAGAAGCCATAGCTTCCCATTTCAACTATTATTCATTTACATCGATCAATAATGGTGCTGTTTACGACGCTTTTCCAGTACCCTTTGGGGTCCGGCAAGGGTCTCGGCTCGGTCCTCTGTTAATTACTCTAAACATTTTTATTCCCATTATCCGAAATAAAATCCCTGAAAATCATGCCTATGCCATGCATGGAAGACACATATTTATTTGTATTTTAGGCCTGATGTACTTGCTCAAGAGCGAGGCATTTTAACAATAGAAGCATATGTTGGCTAAACATGTGGATGGATGCTTAACAAAAGAAGAAAAAAAAATGACAACAAAACTGAATTGTTGCTTTATTGCTACTTATAAAAAAAAATCCAAACTTTAGTGCCTGTCCTTTATATATTTATATATTATTATTATTATATCATGTTAAATCCACCTTTCTACGTCTACGTACAGTCATCCCAGATCCACCTTCTCGGTTCTTCATCGACCCAAACCAGACGACATCTTCAACTCTCTTCGTTGCCTGGCAATCAGGATACGATGGTGGGTTGAAACAAACTTTCACTCTGGAATACTGTCCAAACAACACGCAAGTGGATAAAGAGGGGTGTGATGTTGCCACAACAATCACAGGGACATCATACACATGTGTTGGACTGAACCCATTCACATGGTACCGGATGACTCTATGGGCAGTGAACATCGCGGGGAATAGTAGCGCAGTGGAAACAGTAGCTTCAACAACTCGTAAGTTTCTAAATAACGAGAAATTCAAAAATGTTTTCCCCACGAACTTTCCCTTTTTTTGTTACCTGAAAACCTTTTTTGGTTGTTCTTTTCACTTCGAACACAACCTTTTCTGCATTCTAAATTGCTAATGAATAAAGAAGGTGCTTTTAATTTGCTAATTAACCTACATCATCATAATAATAATAATAATCTTTTAAAGTCCACTCCAAATTGTATAAGTGAAACCAAAAATGAAATTCTTTTTGCCCAATTGATCGTGAGCCCGGCAGCCACTGAGCAGCGCCATATCGACGTTGCTCTATCCCTTATTGTTGAACGCCAAACAAGGTAGCTGCAACTCCCGTCTTTTAACGTATTTTGGTATGACGCGGCCGGGGTTCGAACCCACGACCTCCCGGTTGTGAGGCGGACGCACTACTGACTGAGCCAACACACCGGTTTTATACATCTTACTCGAAACCGTAAACAAAAAGAAGTATTAGTAACGATTCTACAAGCTCATCTACAGAGAATGTGTCAACTGTTTACAACAAAAAGAAGACATATTGTTCAATATTTTCTCTTATAACGGACGTAATCATTTACAGACCTACAGATTCAGTTATAAATGTGAATTTATGTTAATTTTGCATGATAATGGTTGTGGTCTGATAAGGAAAAATACATTAAGGCTTATTGCAGTATTGCACAACTGTAATTCTCACCATCATCCAGTTCAATATATACTGTATACTTTATACTCTGAGTGTAATCATTGACTAAATCATTAAATAAAGACAACTTTCCACTTGATGATAGAAACTTGTCTGAGTTATTTATAAATCAATTCTTTCAGTTCAATTATAAATATTACAAACAGCGACCCTGAGATTTAAAACCACTTATCAAACGTCATTGATTAAAAGCTCTGTTTCTTGTTTCTCTTTTATACTTCCTTGTTTGGGCTTTACACAGCATTGCAACCCGAGAGCTATGGTAAGGATAAAAGCTTGATTAATAAGAAAGATCCCTTTGTTTTCTTGTTTGTTTGGTTGGTTGGCTGTGAGTCCCATTTGTGGGATGGAACACCCTGAACATTACAAACGTTTTTTTTTTTTTTTTTTTTTTTTTTTTACATAGGGGTCCTCTTGGGATACACAACATATTGTCTGCACAAGACGTCTTTCTTAATTCCAGTGAAAGGAATATATTTAAGTTTTCAGTTTGAATCAGTCAACAAAATAGCACAATTATATTCTCTCATGCGATCATTGGAACGAATAAGCTATTTCTTACATATTCAACAAAGTTTGACCGAGCAGAAATATAAAGAGGGATGCTCAAACGGAGCAAACAGAAAAACCTTTCCCTCACTTAGTTAAAACCTGGTATGTCTACTAATCTTAAGACTGTGTGTTCACAAATCAAGTTAAACCATTTACAAAATGCATAACATTAAAGTCTGGTTTGAATTCAATTATCCCACTCTCTGTCTCTCTCTTAACAAAAGTAATACCAACATATTGTTTTTCTTTTTTTTTCGTCATATAGGCATAACGACCAGCTGGGACAAACATAATCATATCTTAACATTGACAGAGGCAAACCAATCCCACGAAGAAATCTGCTTCATCACAATGAGGAGTTACAGCGGGCCAGACTGTGCCTCTGTTAATAGATCAGAGTGTGTTGATCCGGGCAGAGAGGTCAGCATGGACCCGGATGATGACACAGTTTTGGTGACCTTTGGGAGGGAATTATGCAGTAAACCAACTGATCTAACAGGTTAAGCTATTATCATTTCTTTTATAATTATTGGTAAGAATAGGAGACTTTTTTTAGATAACCTCCATACATTTACAATCAACTCCCATTAGTTGCGAAAGTTCTCAAGATCTTAATGAAAACGAGGTTTCGATCAAATGATATATTTTTTAAGTGGCTAGAGCAGAGCATAAGTACCATGATGCAATGGAGTACTCATCATAACATGCTTCCTTAAAGGGATAGTTGAGTTCTATTGCAGAGGGCGCTACACAAAATATTTTTTTGTGAGATAATGAACAACTGAGTGTCAAATTTGAAAGAACATAATATTAAAATGACAAAATCATCTTTGTTTGATCAAAATCGGTTTAGAGGCGGCTGAAATATAACGATTTCTAATACTTGTGTACCACCACAAATATTAGATATTTTGAAAAATTTGAGAAAACCGTTGAAAAAAACGAAATGCCTTTTACGTCGTATTTCAGCCAATGCCGATGTTTGATTTTTTGTTGCCTATATTACCCACAATTAGCCGGCTCATGTATTGTTATTTTTAATTAAATAATTATTTAACGGTCAGCGTGTTTTTTTTAAAGTGGAGCTGAATTGGTATGATCGTATTGGCTAAATTTCACACATTTTGGGGTCTAAAACTACCTTCATAGCAATGTTAGGTTCTAAAAGGGCAATATAAATGTCATAGACAAGAATAAGAGCAATAACCATGCACTTTGAAGGCAATTGCGGTCTGAAAACAGAACTCAACTATCCCTATAATTGTATATTAAACTTTCTATGTAAAATACAAATGGAAAAATAAAGCCGATATATTACCTAGATATAATCTACAAACAACGATAAATGAGCACGAGACAGAAACAGTTCACGTTAAGCTGGCTGTACGTGGGTGGGTGGATGAACATGAATACACCTTTGTGTTTGGGCGTTTTCACATGTGTGTGTGCGTATGTGTATTGTAATGACGAGTGTGTGCATGTGTGTGTGGGTGTGGATCCATTTGTGGTTGGGTTCACATTGGCTTAGTTTAGATTCACATATTACATGCACATGGGTATAGATGGATTCCCGTGTCAGTATTTATGTGGTAGGGAGAATAAACATGCATGTGTGCAGGTGTGGTGGATACATGGGTGCGTGTGTCTGTGTATGTGATGTGGGTTTTTTCTTGTATTAGTAGCTATGCACTCTGTCAAACACAACACATCCTCCTACATGGTTTCGGATACCGCTATTCCAAACACAGAGGATATAGAGATGTGAACGAAAGACCAATACATAACCCATGGATATAACTAAATTTGCCCCTAAACCAATCTCCTACAACATTGTTTAGAAAACCAATATTCAACACATTCCAGTCATGGTATTGTTTTGTCCTAGACTCACCAGTTGAGATGCAGCCATCAGATGAAAGTAACCTTCCATTGATGACAATCGCAATTGGTGTGATTTCGTGTGCTGGATTCGTCCTCTTAATATCGGTGGCCTTGCTGTACTTCTACGGCGCATTATGCTTCAGGAACCGAAAGAAATGTAAGTTTAGCTGTGTTTCAAGAGAATTGTATTTCCCCATTTGTCTATTTTTCACATATTTGATGACAAATCCACCCGAGAATCTATGTTCATTAAATTCTAGGCTGGTTTCCTGATTTCAAATCCCACTAATACAAACATGAATATCAATTTGTTTTCTTCTATGAATTAATTAAAGAATATATAATCGCTACTTGTGTTTTATTTCAGCAAGTCTTATATTTACTGATCGTATATTTACCATGTTCACAATTATTGATAATTTTTGACTGAAAAAAGAGGAGCTCATAAATAAGATTTTTATTCTCCAGACATAAAATAATGTCATACCATATTCTCTGCCCTCAGCGCGGAGTGCGACAGAGTCACCCACCGGCACAACCGTCCCACCAGTGGCAACGACTGAATTACAATCCCAACAGGTTGGTATTGATGTTTGCGTGTTTTCGAACTTAGATCAATATCCAGACATATAATGTTTCAATCACTTAAATACCCCATAGTTGGAATAAAAAGTGCATAATACTTAACATATAACCACATTTGCTTTCTTGTAAAACGTTTTCTCTTTTGATACAATACGACGATGCAATTAATCAGGCTAAAACTGCTTTTCGCTTTATGATAATGGCAATTACTTAAATTTATACAAATTATGTCAATTTAATTACCATTTATTATTCAAGGTATCCCAAGAAGTGTATGCTGAAATTTCATCGGCGGAGGAACATAGGTCCGAGTCTCCAAAGTCAACTAAAGGATTCTACATGGAGATGAAACCAATTCCATCTTCCCATTCTGCAATCCGTGATATTAAACCATCGAACAGTTCTACTGATGACAATGTGAGTCCCAGTTTTACAATGAAAGAGCTCGAGCCTGTGTATGCAAGTGCGGATGAACCGACATATGCCAGCGCTATAGTAAGACTAGCAGAAGAGGATGAGGATGATGATGATGATGATGTGACAACCATCACCATGCACATGAAACCAATTCCATCTTCTCATTCTGCAATCCGTGGTAGTAAACCATCGACCAACTCTTCTGATGAGCATGTCAGTCCCAGGTTTGCAAGAAACGAGCACGAGCCTGTGTATGCAAGTGCGGACGATCCGACGTATGCCAGCGATATAATAAGACCGGCAGGAGATGAAGAGGATGATGATGATGTGACAACCACAACCATGTACATGGAGATCATACCCAACGTGCCAATGAAGATATGTTCACATGGCTCCAAAACATCCGGACCTGATAACAAAGGATACTCCAGTCCTACCACCAAGACCAGGAAGAATGATGATCATGTAGATAGGGCAAAGGCTGTGTATACCAACACAGAGTACGACAAGGCACCTCAGGAGGAAAATCGTGATCCTCAGTATGCCAATACTGCGCCCGTCACAACCGGAGGTGGTGATGTGACAACCACATACATGGAGATAAATCCTGAAATGGCAAGCGAGTTCTGTTCCAACGGCTCTAAACCATCTGGATCTGACAACAAGGAATGCCTTAGTCCTTCCTTTGAGCACATGAAGAATGCTGACCATGAGGACACGGCAGAAGGAGTGTATGTCAACAGAGATAGCCCATGTCAGGATGAACCTGATGATCCCCAGTATATTAATACAATTCTCATGGCAGCAGGTGATGATGAAGATGGGACTGCTGCATACATGGAGCACCCCTGCATGGAGATATAGCCTTTGTCATCCACCATCCAGTTCACAAAGTGATGACCATGTTGGTACATCTTTTACACGAACGACATGGATTGTGAATGATACAGTATACATGCATGGAGGTCATAATGTTAAAGCGGAATAATCGGTAGCATGCAAATTGCAATATGAGATACACCAACGTTGGTTCACAACACTTTTTAGAAATAATAAGTTACAATAATTGATATAAGCTAATGAAATCGTTGCATCTGATTGGTTGTGAGTAACTTTGTCATATAATTATGGCAAATAATGAATGCATTTATCATTGATAACAGGTTTCATGAAATAAAACAAATTAAATTTAAGACAAAAACACTAAGGAATAGTCCTGTGCTGTATCTGATCAAACTAATGCATTTTAATAAGAATGACATGAATACACTTTGTGAATTAAGTATGTATATATCTTACTAAAAATTATTGTCAATTACTGTTGCTTCAAGTTTGAATGTTTTTTAATGGTGATGGAAATACAAATGTAAATGACCAATGCATAGTATCTTTTTTAAGCAACTACATACATATATAATGCATATTGAATGACTGAACAATCAGGTTTGATACATTTTCAAATTCGAAGAAATTGAATAATGGTGGTAGTATTTGATTTTAAAGTTAGCATATTATGCTTAATAAGTGAATTATCAAAATCAAACGCATGTCCATTTCTTCCAGATCAATGAACTCGCGTATTTTCGTTATAACGCATTCGACAAAACTGAATGTATCACGTCTATTAATGACATCATCAATTACATTTATATTTCTTCAAGAGATGCATTCGTTAAAAATATTTGTTTTTTAAAGTTGCTTACAAGTATATACTGAACAAATTAATCGTTAAAATTTGTTAACATTTTTTTTTATTTGCTTAGTGTATTGGATGTGTGTTGTATATCATTTAGGTACATTTATATAGTACAATAACTGGACAATCGAGAATAATAATAGTTTCAATTCTAAACGGTCAACGAACCTTACCAATGAACATTTTCAGCAGTTGATAAGTAGCCTAATAATGGAAAAACATAAGTACAAACATTGAAGAAAAAGTATGTAGTATCATTAATGTTTGTATATATATGACTAATTAAAATCATAAACAATTACAATTCGTATAAGAAGATGTAAGAATAAAATACACTTTTAGATTTATAAACAAGTTTATGTATATACTGATACATAAGCATTGTCATGTATAACACATATCATATGTGACATTAATTCAAACAAAACTTTATGTGTTGATTAATAAGCATAACATTCGTCAATGCTGATCATCCTTTGTGTATGAACTCTATCATTAATGTTAACAATTTGTTTATCTGATAGTTATGTCAATGCTGATCACCTTATATTATGCACTCTTTCATGTAAAATCATCGCTATTCCGCTTTCCTGCAATAACGGTTTCATTAATAACAAATCAATGGATTAACCGTTTATCTATCTATCTATCAATATTTTAATGTGTGCTACTTAGCGAATTAAATATCACTGTAAATGTACCACGTACAGCACATCCAAAATAAGACAATTTAAGGACACATCTGTGGAAGTACTTTTTTTCTTCACATTCTGCACAAATAATTATTTGTCCTTCTGTTCATCGTCACAGTTTCTTTAATCTGTATATCTATTTGACTATTTCATTGTATGTATCTGTATGTACATTTATCACATAAATGTATACCTGTATACATTTTCTGGTTTGTAATGAAAATATATAGTTCAGGATTTAAACGAAATACGCTGGAAATATGGCTTAATACCAAATTTTCCCCCAACAAATCTAGAATTTCTTAGCTACATATTTGTTTATATGTAAAACAGCATCTGAGGAACTAACACTTTAACAAGCTCTGCTTCAAGTTAGTTCCTCTTTTCTCGTGCTTTCTCTATTATATTTGTCGTTTCATTGCATACTTGTTGTGATATAATTATTCGTGTATATTTTGTTTTGCATGAGATATATAATCATTTGAATCATTTGAATCAATATAATATTTTTAAGGATTTAATGCAACCCTTTTTGGTACTATAATTCAAATATTAATGTGTGATAATTAGCTAGTGAGAAAAACGGACTATAGTAAACTAATAATGTATTATAAATGTTGATTATCATATCTAATTTACTCTTTTTTATTAATCGTTATATTGTTTTAAAAATGTGTTGTAAATACGTGGATTACTAATTATCACGAGTTAAGGTAGATGAGAACTAACGACTTTAATGCATATTCTATTCAAATAATCATGCAAACTCTTGAACTAGATTGTAAGATGCACGACTCCTAGTGTTATCTATATTGCATATTGTAAGAGCCCTACCCAGTATCGTATCTTATATTTTTAAATTTCTTTCACTTTATCTGATTTTACATGTAAAATTTAGCATTCAGTTCATTTTCATTTCTACCCCCCCCCCCTCTCTCTCTCTCTCTCTCTCGCTGATGTTCTCTAATGTAACATAATGTAAACCATAAAACTACAAATGACATTCAAGGATGGTCATATTTTATTTTTGTTGCAGTAGTGCGAATAACCGAACATTGACCATAAAACTACGTAGGCCTAAAGTACAATGATAATTGTATACGTCTGTACCAGTGCAAGAACTTTCCTCTGTTATCGATGAAATGCACAAACCACTACACGTGCGTGGATTTGAGCTGACCATGAACAAAATGGGTAACAAGCATTTGTGCTACAGCCTTATTTCTAGAATTTCTACGAAGAACGCGATTTGTTCATGATCTTAGTGAGTTAATAAGCTTTGTTTTTGGCACCTGAGGTAGTTTTCCAGTAAACAAACATTTTCCATGCCTTAAACAATCTGACTAGGAAGAATGCTTTCGAATGGGGGTAGAAGTTGTGTTCGTTGGACTATAATAGCCAAACGTAGATGGAAAAAAAAAATCATGCATCACAATATGTAGAATCACGATATTGCACTGAATAAAAGTTCACAGTTCAAACGAACGGGTTTTAGAGTCATGTTATATTATGTTTGTAATATATATTTTTTTAGATACATGTGTGATTTTAAGCTGGATTCCGAATTGTTTTTTATTATCTTACAGTCTAAATTACATTTCGATTACAAAAAGTAAATCAAAAATAATCAACAACAAAAAATGATCTAAATATTCAGTGTCATTTAAATGGATGAGAAGGGTATAGAATATGGAGTAGGTAGAGATGAGAAAAGAGAAAAAGGAAATTCAAATACGTATTTTAAAAATAAAGTGAGAAGAGCAGAACTGCTGTGTTAAAGTGAGTAAGTGAGAGAGATAGAAATATAGATAAAATGAGAGAGGGAGAGAGAGATACGAGAGATAGAATGAGAAGAAGGGAATAGATGAAAGATAACTATTAAAGATAGAGAGAGAAAACAGAGAAAAGAAGAGCAGGCAAGTGGTGGACAAAATTTCCTCGATTTGAAATTGCTTGCGATTTGACACCTGCATATGATAAATCCCATTCCATAAACTTTGGTTTCTGATTTTAACTACTACAATCTTTTGACCAGCGTCTCGGGACAGGAATTTATTCTTTACGAGCTACATTGATCACATTATGTAATCCTACAATTGTTAGACAGTGATATTTTTCATTCATGCTACATTCATAAAATAAAATGCAATGTTTGTTAAAACAATATACAAATGTAGCTCACTGTAAAAGTTTTAGAGTTTGTTTACTAACATGTTTTTGTCCCAAATCCAAAGACATACAAAGGTGTTAATATTAAAATACTTAAAACGCAGGTAAACTAGCACTTATTGTAACAAAACAAATAAGTTAAACCGCTTGTAAGCGAACAGTTTTGTGTCGTACTGTTAGATATTGAATGGTTTATCTGTTTTGAAATTAGTCAAAATAAGTGAGCGTTTGTAGACAAGCTGCTGCTAACAATTCACAAGCACTATTTTCAGAAACAATTGGTTGAATGGGTTTGAACACAAGCACATACAAATGGGCCAAACGTTGAAAAAGTTAGAGTGTAAGGCTTTCGTCAACAAGTGGAAAAAACTCCTGATCGTGGTCGATCTTTGTTGTTAACATCTAAGTTTGAAACTTATTTAGAGATTTGAGGACTTACTTTCCTTCTAAAAGTTTCTTGCGTCAATCGCACTGTCGTATAACAAAGACAGACACACTATGTGCATATATTTTTGCTCTTTCTTTTTTGGTATATCTTATTTAAGACTCTGAATCAAAAATTACTGATCCAAACGACAATACGTTGGGTGCCTGTCCCAAAACGGACGATCGTTGACAGTGACTAGAATACAATTTATTTATAGATAAAAGATGACTGTAGGGACTTTTTTTTTTTTTTTTACCAACGCTCAACTTTCAAAAGAAAATAGAGCAAAAATATAGGGCTAAAATAATTTTCAACAGAAAAAGAATATTTGTAAGAAAAGTTTTTGATATCTAGATACGGGAATACGAAGTATAACATTAACAAATAGAAACATCTAGTTATATAAAATAGGTGAATATCAAGTATATATCAAATGCATAAATAACTGTATAATCTCTACTTGTACCAAGGGTATTTGAATCGGAAAAGAAAGATAGCAGGTGCATTAAATAGATAATCCTGATTTCTTTAATATGTAGAATTGAAGGAAAGAAAAAATATATATATATAATATTATCATCATCATCATCTGCATTTAAAACACAACACAAACAAAACCTGACACTCAGTAATTACACCAAATATTGATATCGAAATGAAGAATTATAATTCAGTTGTTAAGGTTTTTCAAGGAATACCTGAGGGCGCCAATAATATTGCTCGATCAAATAACACAAACAGCATCTACATTGTACCTTTAAAATGGATATTTGATCGAATTTATGAAATTGTCAATATTCAAGGAAAGATTACAATTCTTAATGTTAGTATCAGTATTATTATTGCTTGGCATGGAGCTTCAAACCTTTACTCTTCATTGTTGTTTATACCACTTGCAAGAAAGGTATTATGGGCCTACTTTTGCTGTTAACTTCAGTTAACTTCAGGCTAAATCATTTCTAAACGACTGATAGTAAGGGGTGGAATAGTAAAATCACATTTAATTCATGGGAGAACTGGAAATAATCAGAGTACGAATTCTTTATTTTTTTCGGTTAAGTTTGGGCAGGTGTATGAGTTATTTTTTCGTATGGAACATTATACATGAATATAATCAAGTAGACAAATTAATCATTAAAAAAGCCATTAATATAAAAACATTGTTCTTCGTAGAGGTCCAGGAAACATATTTACATCATCAAATTTCGCTGTCTGATAAACGGAAATCATGATGCATGCAAATTATTATAGGTGTAGAGGGGGTAGTTTCATACAGCTTGTCTAAAACAAATAGTCAATTCGCAATTGACTTGTTTTTAAATATTATTATTATCAATTTGACCTTAAAAACACAGAATATACCCTATTCGTATACATATATTGAGAGAAACAGAGTAAATAAATATTCCACGTAGGCATATGAATCCACACATTTCATTCCCAAAATGTGATAGATATTGCACGGTACACATTCATGATTATGAAATTGAGTCCAGCAAATTATTAATGAATCATTACAACTCTCAAAATAAAATTCTATACTAAAATCAATTAAATTGATTATGATTAATTGAATCAGGAAATAATTTGTTCTATAAGTCAGAGACCTTACAAGAAGTAAAGAAAATAATATTGTATGTAGAAAAATATATGAGGTGTATGAGAAAAGTAATGAATAATAAATCTGAAGTTATAATCCTAGTCGAAAAAGTCAAGTCTCAATAAAAAAATCATTACGATTAATTTCTTTGTTACAACGTAGTGTAGCTAAGCAAATCCAAATACTTAATATCACTTAAAATTGAAAGGCAGCTATACATTGTGATTTAGAATGAATTGACACTAAATTGCAAGAATCATGGGAAATCATTCATGACATAAAGAAGGGGGAAAGAACGGGGAAATGAGCATCCAAGCGTCGTTTGCTAATTAGCGTATTCTCTGTTGGTGGACAGGTTATGGACATGTTAAAGCAAATAAGCAAAACAAGTACTTCTGGCGAGCCGAAGGGTTCCAAACTGAAGAATCCGTAGTCTGTTCAATAGTCTTTGACTATATATATGTATATATAGGCAAAATTCATACCTGTTATATGGCATTTACAAGAGGTAGAGAGTATTTACGACATCCTACCAATGACCCAAAAGTCCTCAACTTATCCTTACATGCAAATTATGTGATAACATATGTCCAATTAAGGTTTCCTTATTAGATAATCTTTAATTGTAAACGCATCAATTTCAATGATGAGTAAAATATCATGTATAAAATTGAATCTGTAATCAATCCTTCCATGTGGTATAATATGCAAATTCAAATGTTTAGGTTTATTCCAAAACGAGTCCGGTAACCCCACTTCTAGATCTCGTGAATGAACAATTCACAAAAAAGCACTTAGGAATTTAGAAGCGTAATTATCAATATTAATCCACCGTTTTTTTTCTCAATTGTATTTTTTTTTTTAAAGCCTTATGACGTAACATGCTTATCAGAGGGTGCAAGGCCTCCTGTTGTACTTGAGTGGGCATTACCTGACGATGTGTCTGTGATTGTCAGACATCAAGTTGATGTCGTACAAGGTTACAGCTATGTCTCTCGAAAAGTTGCTTCGATACGACCCACCAAAAGTGATGGCGGAAAAATCATCCGATGTTTGGCCTTGCACCAGGAACTCAACGAAAGCATTGTGTGTTCAGTTTACTTCAATATTCAGGGTAAGAACTGCTTTCATGCAAAAGATTACTTAGTAATTAATCCTTGACCCACTTTCTTTAGAGTCACCTTTTGTTAAGCACGATATGTATTATTCCATCTTTTTAAATAGTAGCGCAGTTGACTATATGACTTTTATTATACTTGTACAAGTTGAGGAAAAAAAGGTAGGCTTAATACTTGTAATATCAGAACAGTCAGAATACTTTCCTGAATGTAAACATTAGTTCAACTGTCTTCGCATATTGTGTGGTCCATTGTAAAAGGGTGAAATAGGTATAGGAAATCTCACTTAGTCATTAGTAATGTTATTATAAAGATCAAACGTGTTGTACACTGATTCAAGCGTATGGAATAAAACATTAAAAAGATGACAAGGGGCAGAACATTAATTGGCTATGCTCCTTCTACCTTTGTTATCATCGTTATGTTTTACAGCGATCCCGGATCCACCTCATAACCTATCCGTCAGGCCCCACCAGCCGACATCTTCAACTATCTCCGTTCCCTGGCAACCTGTTTTCATTCTAGGCGGATTCTAGCAAATGTTTCTCCGACTTAAAGAATGGATCAGAGAAAGATAAGAATTTCGCGTTAAGGCTTTGTGTACTCAGCTAGCTTAAATTGTTTTACAACGTATTAACCAATTATTTTTTTGTTTTAATTCCACAGGTGCCCAAAGCAGCTTAACTATTTCAATAGAAAATGTGATATAATCATATTTGAAATCGCTGGTCTGTTTCATTACCCAATTGTCTCAGAAGTCTTTAACACATTTTTTTGAAGCCGATTTCCCTCATCAGTGTATGAAGCTAACATTCGCTTTTGGCATGTTTGGTTATTGATTTATTAATCTCAGTTTGTATAAATTCTTAATTACAATTAAATGCTATTTGTACGTTTTTATATTTGTTCATGTTGATTTAAATTGGTTTCACAACTCGCTCAATTTTCCCCCACCTCACCCACAATATTCAACTTACGGTATATTAATATCAGGGCCTCAGAGGCGTTAACGTGTCTTTATTAATACTAGTAGCTAAAAGTATGTTGAAGTTAATCTCATGTTTGGGCATGAATGCATTGTTGACAAACCATGTTTATTTGTTGTATATCTTGTTATTAAATCAAGAATGAATTACGAACTAGCCATGCTGTCATGTTTTTAACATATTTGTTTGACATCAGTTGCTATTAAGTTATGAATAAATTATTGATCGTTCGTTCGCGTCTCCTCAGATCAGGATTAATGTACAGTTCCTAAATTAAATAACATTAAATTAAGTTCTTCCATCGCCCGATGGCTGCTGCGATAGCCGTCTCATTTACAAGGGCTAGGTCTTCATCTGTGCAACCCGTTCCGTAGCACTACAAGATGTGGTCCATCGTCTGAGTCTCTCCACAGTCGCAGAGAGTATCTTTTCAATGGACATAGCCCCATTTTGCCATGTTGGCCTTATATCGCCCCACTCTCGTCCGCATTCGATTTAGGCCTTTTCCACTCCGGCCACTTCAGGTTTAGTCGTTTGATGAGTATGGGCTTGGCTTGGTTCTTGGATGGGTTTGCCCGTAGGTAGTTTGCTCTGTAGCATTCCGAAAGGGTTGCGAGCGCTGTGTTAAGATTGAGTTCAACAGCTTTGAAGGTACTATGATGGGCTGAGATGCAGAAGCTATCTGCATAGATAAAGTTTCGAGTGTTCTCCGTTGAAGGGATGTCAGCAGTGTAGATGTTGTAGAGTGTTGGCGCCACCCTGGGGGAGACCGTTTTTCTCTTTTTGCCACCTGCTCTTCTGCCCATCAAGTTCGACAAAGAAGCGTCTGTTCTGCATCATGTTCAGGATGAATCTGGTGAGTTAGATGTCATAGTGATGTCATGAAGTTTTGTATGTAGCCTTTGGTGATTGACAGTGCACACTAAGAAATAGGGGTACATTTGGGGTGCAGATTACGCGTAGTTGGCCGAGGGTACTAATCTGCTCCATATAGGGCGCACTCAGTGCGTTCAACGTAAAATGTGCACCCTGAGGGGTGCATTAATTTGGAGGGTGCAGAATGTGCACCCCACTAGTCTTTCTCAAAGCATTATGAAATTATAGTGTAGTTTGAATATTGATCTGTTCTGAAGTCTGTGTATATATTTCAAGAACAACATAACACAACAATAAACAATTATACCCCTTTTTATGCATCGTTATTATTATTCCATGAAAAATCATGTACTATACGTTTTATGAAACAAGTTTAAGTCAGTCGATCTTTTGCAGAGACTTTTAATTCCGTTCAACTGCCGAGTTTAATAAGCGAGTTCGTAGTTAGATTATGCGCATGCGCGAAAAATCCTCCGTGACCTTTCCGCTGGATCAATTGGGATAAATATTGGTCTGTGCTGTGCTTACACACAACAGTGAATGGGGAATGTTAGCATTTATCACGTTCTAGATACGATTTTGTTTACATCACGACATCATTCATTTTCCACAAATCATCTTGAGCAGGTAACTGTATATATTTTCCTTCTTTTCCTTTTGTTTTGTACGTGGTCAGCAAATGATTTAGTATTTTCTTCTTTGCAATCGGCAGTTGCCTCCACAGAGGCGAAAGTATGCCGTGTACCGACTGTTGCCCCATACAATATATTTTGTGTAAGCCGTCTCCTTCGCATGGCAATCGTTAAAAAAGGTCGTGATTCTGACTTTAAAATTTAATAACCGGTGTTAAGAATAGCTCATATGAAGGCTCTTCCCTGCTAGTTCAGCCTGTATATCACTTAAAATATTTATGGCCTACATGATCTAAACTTACCTGCTTACGCATATTTTGTTTGTTATTTTGCCTGATCATCTTGATTGAACTGAAGTGAAGAAAAAGAGTGACTAAATTCAGACTAGATCTAGATCTCTAGTCTATGTAATCGAAACAAAAGACACTAAGACCGATTTGAATTTAAATGTATACAAACCGTATAACAAGGACTGGACTTCTAGTTATGCCTATCCATTGACTGAAATAAGTAGTTTCACTTCACTTCCTGTTAAAATTCTTTCAATGAATGACAATGAATGCTGCCACTGTGCCAGCTGTAAATTCACCTTCACTGTCCTGCTTGCCCAGTGACATCATAAGCAGTGCTGGTGTCCTCTTGGCAATGCCAATGGGCTGTTTATTCCATTACAGCTAGCATGTGTTATAGGGAACAAGGCAGATTTATTTGGTACATTTGTATGATCATTGAGATTTTAACCTTAATTAAGGCAATAATTTAATGTTCTTCCTTTCTTGGGGGGGGGGGGATTGAGACTATCAGCTGTGATTTTTTTTCTCCCAAGAAAGAAGAAATATTTTCCTGCCCAAATAGAAACCATTATAATTTGTGTTAACATGAAATATTTTTCTCTCTTTTTACAATCAGACTATCATCATGGGGAGAATCTGTGCTGTTATTGGGTGTTCGAACAGTACATTCAAGCTTGATAAATGGTATTCACAATTGTGTGACAGACATGACCTGAAATATGGGGCCTGCGTATGCACACCACCTTTTGTACCATTCCTTTTTCCTTTGCAAAATAAAGATGCAAATGGATAAAGGCGATAAATCGAAAACGTCCAAATGGCAAAAACTGGGAACCAACGTATGGAGATAGGGTTTGCTCATATCACTTTCGAGATGGACAACCTAGTGCAGCGTGGCCAAACCCAATAATGAATCTGGGATACAGCTCAGCACACCAGTCTTCACATAAATCTCCTCGTCTGCCTCCAAGAGAAAGACCTCAGTGCCCATAAAAGAAGAAATCAACAAGTAAACGGAAGAGAAAGAAAGTCGACTTGACAGGAGATCCTGACTCACATGGATCCTCTACTCTTGATGAGCACCAAGAAATTAGTGAGACAGCTTCAAGTAAAGAAAAGAGGAAATCAACATGTAAACGGAAGAGAAAGGATGTCGACTTGACAGGAGATCCTGACTTGCATGGATCCTCTACTCTTGATGAGCACCAAGAAATTGATGAGACAGCTTCAAGTAATAAGGAGAAAAGATCTGATTATATTGTTGGTGCACATCTCATTGATCACAATTATGGGCTACATTGTGATAAAAGATTATGTACCTGCCTTGGATGTCTTGCAAAGCAAAAACAAATTGAAGATCTACAACAGAGGAATAGTCATTTACAGGCAAAGCTGAAAGCTACAAAGAAACAGCATGGTAAGAAAGGTGATTTTGATATGACTACTGTTGTCACGAGAACTGATAAAACTGTCAGATTGTACACTGGATTTGAATCCAACAAAGTCATGAGTAATATGTTCTTTCCTTTTATTCGTCTGATGAAAGGGACATAATGTTTCTGGTGATTTGTTGAACTATTTGATTGGAGTCAAGGAGCCCTATGTCTATATTAATTAAGAGAAGCAAACATAGGCTGTGCAGGAATACAGTAATTGTGCTAGTCAAATGCACGGGTATAAACTGGTTAGTGTTTATTTCTGTCTTGAGGCTAGCTTAACTTGATACATTTATTAGAATATCATATATTGAATGTACCTCTTTATATTTTGTATCAGGGCTGAACATTTATGAAATAAATAAAACATGGACATGTGAAATTGACTAACTTCATGTATGTATGTCGGTTCCAAAGTATTACAAATTTACTGTTTTTCTATACACATTTACAGGTGTATTTTCTCGGGCTATAGGAATACATTTTTTTTTTTTTAATTGAAGTGTGCTATTTACCAAAGTATTGTATGTTTTGTGTGTGCTTATATTTTTATCAAGACAGAAAATAGGATTTTTGTATCCTTATGCAATAATAAAGCAGCTAACTACATATGATATGCAGCTCAAAGAGATATCTTGATCATGAGAATAGTTACATTTCTCATCTTATATTTCTGTTGTAAATAGTGACAGAGAGAGGTTTTCTTCTCCAAGCCGAAATCAGATTTCCGCATGTAGAACACGTGATCGGACTTACAATCGATTGTATCTCTTTCTGCAACGGGTCCCAGAAGTGATTACTGTTCTGTTACTACTATAAGTTCCAATCGATGTGCATTATAGTATTCTTGTATGTCCTGTAGAGTAGTATTAATTTAGTTTTTGTAAAATATATTTGCTGTCCCCAAATTATTTGGTGAAATTGATGGAATAAATGAAGATAACATTTTCAGTAGTCATCTTCATTTATAAGAATAAATTGGTGTTGATTCCCTGACTAAAGCTGTTAAAGTTTGTTCTCTTGCCTTTACTTCATGCAAGAAAAGCATACTGTATTCAAAGGTGTAATTGTAGATTTCACCTTTTTTTGTACCTCAAATTAGAATGTTGATGTTTGCCAACAGCTCAACATGATATATCACACGCACATTGTATTACTTCTTTATATTACTTGTTACTTTTGTCTAGATATTGCAGAAGGTAAATCGCATATACATGTAAATGGCAACAGTGTCATATGTGGTTATTTTCTCTTACCCACTATGCATAGTGGAAACTGAAACCGGTCATTCATGTTGTCAATAAAATGTGATTTTGATATGAAAACAATATGTTTGATCTTGTGATTTTATTGGTTATAATGTGATGTAAAGAGTGCATGTGCACCCTGCAATGTGCAAATCTACACCATATAAAGGTTGCAAATCTGCACCCCTAAAGGTGCTTGCTTGCATCCCAAGGGGTGTATGTATGCACCCTTCAGGGAACAATTGTGGACCCCAAACCCCTGCACCCTATATGAGACAAGTCTGCACCCCAAACTGGGGTGCAAACGAGCACCCTTAGGGGTGCAGACCGCTGCTACAATAGCAGCCACCTATAGGGTGCAATTTTGCACCCCCAATTGGGGTGCAAAATTGCACCCCTATTTGGGGTGCAGACTTGCACCCTATAGGTGGCTGCTATTGTAGCAGCGGTCTGCACCCCTAAGGGTGCTCGTTTGCACCCCTAAGGGTACTCTTTTTGCACCTCTAAGGGTGCAAGTCTGCACCCCAAATAAGGGTGCAATTTTGCACCCCAATTGGGGGTGCAAAATTGCACCCTATAGGTGGCCGCTATTGTAGCAGCGGTCTGCACCCTATAGGGTGCAAATTTGTACCATTATTTTTTAGTGTGTGTCATATTATTGATGCCTCATGTTCATACGATTTGATGATCCAACGATTATCTATAAGAAATTTGGAAACCAAAACAACGAATATATTTGAGTGTAATTTAACAGTAGATATCTTAAACTAAAACATGTGAATCTACAACAACTCATTAGAATATTCGAAAGTAAACAATATCATTTATAATGCTGGTACAAAGGCTTTATAATATCTAAGTTTATTTCTAATAATAAAATGTTACGATGTATGCAAACAACGAACTGGCTTTTTAGCGGTAACAATAACAATAATAAATGGTTATAAGGCGCACTTATCTAATAACTTACTAAAGCCGCTATACAAACACACAAAGCAAAATACACAAATTTCTTTCCAGAATGTTAACAACATAATGTCCTTAGTAACTCTGAGTAAATAAAACAGTTTTAACATGTTCTGGTGTTTATGTGTGTACATGCCTACGTGTGTTGCGCGTTGTGTGTGCGAAATTGTGTGTGTGGGATGGGGGCGGTCAGAATACTGCATTCGACATTTCTCACATACCCCTTTCTCTCAAAACAAAAACAAAAAAATAGTGTTGTATACTACAAGACATATATTTTGTTTCGTGTTTGTTTGAATTATTTTGTTAATGGCAGCCCAAGGGCTTAATTGCATCGGGTTTACATAGTAAAAACACACAAACAAAATATCTAACATAATTATACATAGATGAGAGTCATGATGAGCATAGCACACGAACTTATGCCAATAATGTTTTCAGTAAAGTAACAAATATTCCTTCCCATTCCTACCCAACCCGATTCGTAGTTCTTCGTTAGTGTATTCACTCTCTATGTTCAGAAATGGTATAAAATATATATTTGCTTCCTGCTATTGTTTCTAATTGGAACTTTTAAATGAACTGACTGAAAACCACGATAAGTGTTGGTATAATACACGCTAAGCATTGCTCGTTATATTGACATCAACATCCTATGGAAAACTTGTATGATGAATATTTTTGTTTTCATACCTTCCAATTTGAAGTAATTTGGTCACAATGACTGAAGAGAATAGCGCCCCCATTGTTTAAACATTTATAACCCTTGTATTGTCATTTCAAATTAATGGTTTGTTGAAGTTTGTGAAACTATACCGATGTTAGAAGGACATAGACGAAATGATAGCATCTATCATGATATTTGATTCACTTTCAACGCAGGAGCGGCATATCAACAACGAATCCTGCAATATATGGCAAATCTCTTCAAAGACACCGTCTTGCTCCCTTCATACTGGTTGCTCTCTTTTATCAGGGAGTCTCTGCCTTATGCTTGATTTCATAATCATTGGGTGCATTTTTGGATAGAGTTGTGAAATATTCTTTGATTTGGCAAGATACAATGACTAAATAATGATGGTGATTTGTGCAGAAATTCTTCTTTTTCTCGCCGTTATCATCTCGAAATCTGGTAAGTTTTGTGTATGAGTTTTAATCCGCTTTATTTCTTTACTTTCTTGAATTATATGATAGAAATATATAGATTCACAGAAATGTGAAATCAATTCGATTGTATAACAATTTCGATCGCTGGCATTTACCTGCTCGTTATCTCACATCGCATGTATACTTACTCATTGCTTTCCTACTCAAACACTTATTAAAAACTATTCAGGCAAATTAAATTATCTACACTGAGGTAGCATGTGCCGTTTTCATTCACCGTTTCTGTATGTATTTATTGGCGTAGCTATATAGTGCGGCACGGGAGGACCCGCCCCCATTCGATTATGAGAAACAATTGAAAGTATTAAAGAATAGGCGGAAAACAGCAAAAGGAAAAGGGGGAAGGACGATATAAGAGGAATCCTGGATCATCTCTAACACGCTCCTCCTCATCGCTAAATTTGCATTTCGTTTTCTGAACACGACCGGTTCCCCCCCCCCCCCACCCCCACATTTTTCCATTTCCCCTTTCAATTTATCACTTGCGATACCCTTCTGTATTTCATGCATGCTATTACCAATTTACCAAGTACATTTCTATTGGAATATGTTTCATTTAACCCATGCAGGATACCATGCATTTGAAGTGTCCATTCAGACAGGCGATTCTCTTCCAGTCATCGGGGAAGATTTCACACTGGTCTGCATCTTCACGCCGGAAACGAGGAATCAGCGGCTTATTTGGTCCAAGGGTAACGACGTCACGGTAGCCTCTCATTCCTGTGACACCTATTCGGCTTGTACATTGGTTACCGTTCCTGACCGATCCAAGTTTAGCTTAATGGCAGACACAAGCAGCGGAAATTTAACGTTAAAAAAACTTGACAGAATTGATAGCGACATATACTTGTGCAGAGTAAGCAGTAAATACGGGGTAGAGAAAGGATCAGCTAGCAAGCAAGTGACACCGTTATCACGAGGTATACTATTAATTATAATGAATTTACAGAGCAAAGATCAAGGATAAAGTGAAGCTTATTCATGATACGAGTGTACTTTTTATTAAAATCTAAATCAAACCTCTCCGTGCCTGTCTTGTATTATGTGAAGATCACTATGGGAAGCTTTAACACAAATGGAAGTCTCAAATTGTTTACATATTATTAAACGACAAGTGATTAGCTTGATACATGCTTATTATATCGTTATTTTTACGAAATGTACTGATAATACCGTCAAAATTACAGTTTGTCAAATATTTATGGTTTGATATTTGCCATCGTGACTTAGATTATGTACATAGACGATTGTATCAATAATATTATCCCGCTGCAACTTAAAAAGCTTAATAACTTTAACAATAAGTCAAAACATTGCTTTTAAGGGAACTATGTTAATGATACGTGATGTTCCAATGTCTAACTTTGATGCGATAATCTTTGAAAGGCTGCTTTAGAGTAATTAGTGATTCCATCTTAAGTAAGTAGACTATTGGAGTAAAAAAAAAAGTTCAATTCGAAGCGATGTCTAAAATTGAAGTGTTTATCTTTCAAATGGAATCAGAATGGAGAAGTACAATTCGAAGCGACCTTCATTCATCATGTCTTTTCCCTCTTCTGTCGTCAGCTCCTCCCAATATTATCGCTATCTCTGATGAGAGATCAAGCCGTTATTACTTCTATAACACCGATATAACGGTAACTGCTGGAGGGCCGTATAACATCACATGTGTATCATACGGGGCTAGACCACCTGCAGTACTGGCATGGCGTATACCAGATGACGTAACCAGTGTTCTTCAGGACCAGTCTGATGTCGTACAAGACAACAGCTATGTCTCTCGGAAGGCTGCTACGATTACGCCATCTAGGAATGACCAAGGAAAGATTCTTCACTGTGTGGCATCACATCCACAACTACAAACTAATCTTCAACGCACAGTTCATTTGAATGTTCAGGGTAAGCAAACGTGTTATACTGTATATACAGAGAGCACAAAGTCTTTTTTTATTTGTGGTGCTGATGTCAATATCTTGTTCTTGTTACTATTTACTCCGATATCAGAATTTAAGCAGTTTAGGGGCAAAATCTCAATGAATATTTGTGAATGTTTATTCAAAATATTAATATTTTCTCTATACGTTTATTCGTTCAATTCATAAGTAAAATTGTACATCTTTCCTTGACACATAATTTCTGTTTCTCACATGGTTTTGTATGTGAATTTTTTTTCTCACTCTCTCTCATGCAGTTTTACCCTCTAGCATGTTGCTTTTTTCATCCGGAGAAAGCGAGGAAAACGTACAAGGGTCAACCACCATTTACGTTCATGAAGATTTATTGACTTCAATCACTTGCAAAAGTATTGGATCACTACCAGCAGTTAAACTATCATGGAGACTTGACGACGACAAAAGTGTTCCCAGTAACACAAGTCTGTCAAAGTATCGCAGTGCTTTAGATGGAAGTTTGTTTGACACCGAAAGTACCATCAAGATAAATCCAGAAAGCAAACATCATGGAATGTACCTTCGCTGCTATGCATCTATGGGAGACTTTTTTGATCTACGGGTAGCTAAATTAATGGTTTATGGTGAGTTTAGGTTCTTCTATATGCCGGGATTTTATAATGGTTGAACTTGATTGGATTTTTGTCTTATTGAAATTCCCATTCATTACTAATTAATCAAAAGAGGCAGCGTTTTTAAAACTCAATATCTACCCCATAAAGAAATCATCATTTCAAGTTTCAAGTTTATTTCACATTTCACAAATAAAAGGAATTTACATAATTGACAAAATTAGAACATAATATGAAATATACTAAGAGTGTCACATTATATAACTAATTCTTTGAAAAGACGTCGATATTAATTGTAATGAATGGAAGGTTATACAGAGTGAAATGTGAGGAACCTATTAAAAAGCTCAGCTTGTAGATTATAGGTTCCTATAAATAAAACTAACATTTGGTTGAAGTAGTTGTAATGGTAGAGGACGTAACAGTAATAATAGGTGGGCAAGAAGCCTTAACATAAGAAGATTATACAACGTGAAACAAGCAAAAATAGCAAAAATAGCAAATACAGCAAGCAAATTAATTTGTTACCAAAGAAATGAGACAATAGTCACTTTAAAATATTGAGGTTATTAAACGAGGTCATTGAACGAGGTCACCCGAGCGAGGCAGTAGACATGAACAATCATGTTACAGTTATGTATACAATAATGTAGGCCGTAGCCCAGACACAATCCTGCTTCCAACATGTATTCAAACCCACGCACGTCTGCTCCCAGATTATAACTATTTGACGTCACCTGGGACAGGGAGGAGAAAAGTGAACGTCTAGCACTATGACACTGGTTTGTCTCCTCTATGTTCAACTAAATATTACTTATAAGATATTCTATATTTTACCAAATGACATTTTGACACTTAAATGTTTTACCCAAACTTATTTTTTTGTATTTATGTAAGGCCCTCCAGATGATGTTAAAATATCTGCCCTCGATGAACTACACAACGGTATAGAAACCAAGGTAAGCTGCAGAGCTGTTAATGGATACCCTGCTCCGTTCATCCATTGGTACATCGGATATAGAAATGTGACACATGATTCGTCTCTTAACACTTCAGTGAATGTAGATGGTCGGTATGATACTGAAAGCACCCTTACCCTAATACCAAAGAAGTTTGTTCACGGGAAACCTCTTGTCTGTCAGACTGTTTATCATACAAGACCCTCCATGCGGTCAATGAATGATAGCATGGTCCTGAACGTATCATGTGAGTATTAACTTTAATATAATTAAAATATTGGTAAGGATATTATAATACTGAATTATTTGTTTCGGTATTGCGTATGATATTGGTCTGTCTATATGTTTATCAATGATCCTCAAGTTGTTAAATTCTGTTATTTTGTTTTCTGTTTATTTCTACACAATTGTATTTCTACTTGTATGTACATTTAACGAAATGCTTCAATCGCACCCTATGGGCTGGCGTTTTCCCTTCTGAAACCGGAATGTATATGGATAACGAGCAGTCAAAGCAATAGGCTATAATGTCAATTTTATCTTTTTTCCTGCAAACAATGAATCACCACCCTTACCTTTCGTTTCATTTTCTATCATCGTATTTCAAAACTGATTTTCAATATTTTCTTCAATCTAGATGACCCAGTTGTGTCCATTTCTTTTCGACGGCTTACATCAAATAAGGTACGTAATGGGTTTGTGTTGACATGTACCTCAGACGCCAATCCTCCTGCTTTTATCTTCCAATGGCTCTGTAACGACACACGGTTTTCTAACGGCACTCGTAATATATCACTCTCCGAGACTTTACCCGAAGGTAAAACGCTGACTTCCAGTGTAGTGGCGATTCGAAGCCATTCGTTCGAAGATCCATGTGACTACACATGCATTGCTCTTTCAAACTATGGCTCTGGTAGTGCAGTCTTCAACTCAATTTTTGTTCGTAAGTAGAAGTTTTTTATATATATATTTTTTTTTTTAGTAAGTAGAACTGTTGTTTTCCTTTTATTCAGTGTAGCTATTTACATGTGTCCTGTCCATCTGATTTTCTTGTTTTCATTTTAATCAAACGGCGCTTGCTTCAAAATGGAAAACAATCAACTTATTTCCATGAAACCCTCTTTTATTTGTCATTAATGATTAAGGTCATTTAACTGAAAAAACGAAACCCTACCAATAATCTATGAAATTATTACCACTGATTAGTTTCAAAACGCAGTTATTCCACAATCACCTTCTTTGCTTAGCGTCGATCAAAACCAAACGACATCTTCAGCTCTCTTCGTTACCTGGCAACCTGGAAGTCTTGGATTCAACTTCACGTTACGCTACAATCGGGTTAATCGAAAGTTCAAAGTAAATACTACAATATCTCATTAGTGCCAAAAGTGCTGACTAAAGTAAGATTTCAAAACCCCCTTCACAGATCTGAATTCTTTCCATTTTTGTAGCGCAAGAAAGAATTTATTAAGCGTGTCACCCATTAATCTTTGTGACTACTCATTCTGCCAATGAAAAGTAATATTGCTTCCTCCTCACTTTTTATTTGCAGATATTCTGGGAATTACATTTTGGTTCATGACACAAACGTCCCCAGTTTTAACTCACATGGAGAGACAATCCATGAATGATAATATGAATTTTTGTCTTCGAAAATTTATCTTTCTTGCATTCATCGTATCTAAAACGTATGAGATGAGCGTGTCTACTAGTAATTGGAACCCCAAAGTCATCTCAGTCGTTTACCCTCCACCATCAATGCCTCGGCTACGGTCGTGGCAGGACGAGAACGGTAATGTCCTGGCAACAGATAGATGTCAAGGAGTGGGATGAAGAAACGTGCACAATTTTACAGATATATCCAAGTACAGTTCGAGGGCAGATTATTCCAGTGGATACCTAACTATTATGAAGTTAACGATGGAAGACAGTGGCAGATATCAGTGCTATAATGAGCTCAACTTGAACTAAATAGCACACTCTGTCGTTTGGATGCGGACACGGTGATTGACTCATTAATAAATTGTTCCTTATTTATTTATCTATACATGGTGTAATACAGAACATGTTTAGCAGTCATTGGTTGAATTGTTAACATATAACAATTACATCGTACAAATACATAGAATACACAAATGCAAATTAAATACCAGATACTTATCAGGGTGCATAGACTACTGTGGGTCAAATAATTTAAAAACGAATAGAACAAACAATACAAGTCATAAAGCATCATTCCTATCATTCTATATATCCTCTTCTACCCTTTCTCTCCCTTCTCTCTCTCTCTCTCTCTCTCTCTCTCTCCCTCCCTTTGTATGTGTCTCTTTTTATATAGCATGTGGGCTGTCGGTAGATATATCAATAATTTAGTAATAGATAATTCAAAGTCGAAATTATTTAGAATGACATAAAAAGGAAATATAATCATAATTAATTATAACGATTGAGTATTAGAATTTAAAAAAATGTTTGTGCAAAGTTATAATTCTTACAGTGTTCAATAAACAATCAGATTTTCTGCAGAGCTTGAATGGATTGAAAGATTGTATATATTGTATTATTTTCTGAGACTGTTTAATTTGTATATTAATGGTATTAACACTAAGTTAATTACACATATGGCAACATAAACGCAGTAAACCTAGGATAATGGGATATTGCTGGAGACATTTTTGTTTTACCCTAGTGTATTTCACGACAAATCTATAATATCAATAATGAAACTAATAAACAAATAATTCAAAACAAGAGTTGATATCATTGTATCCTTCTCAAAGTCAACGTTTCCTCATTCGAAGTAATTAAGGGAATTTTCCCCATTTTTTACTTTAAATTTGCATTCACGCTCCAAATTGTGTAGGGAAGAGCACTTCCTTATTCGCGATCCAATTTTTGTGCAAAAAAAATAAAAAATTGAAAAGGTTTAAACCTGCGCAACGATCGGGAATTTAAAAATGACCGCGAAGCGGAAAAAGCCAAAGGCAACAAATTGATGAAAGTCTGCTCAATTCTTCGACCAGACAGTTCATGGCATATTTTCGTTGAGGGTGGGCAGTCCGAATGTTATTATCATTGTTTGTTATTGGAACTTGTATTCATTTATTTATTGACATTTTTTTGTTGCATGGTAGCCTCTTCAAATAGGAAAAATTAGGTAAGAATATTGAGGGGATCTATTGAAGGAGAGTAAAGAGACAGAAAGAGAGAAAGAGAGAGAAAGAGAGAGGGAGGGAAGACAATTGACTACGGGGTTATTACAGGAAACACGAGTACGCTAAAGTGGATGTCCTAGAAGAGTGAACAAGTAGAATACAAAAGACATGGAAAATGAGAGAGGGGTGTAAAAAGGGAGAGGAAGAGAAGGAAACTGAAAGTGAGAGAATGAGAGAGGGAGGGACAGAGAGAGGAGATCATTTATACCTGTACCGATTTAGTAATTATATACGTGGTAATGTCTCCGGATAGCATTAAAAACAGTTATACAAAAGTTGCTTTAAAATATTTTTGAGTAATGGGCCAGTGTCTGTTTGGCCCTAAATATATTTGCTTCGAGTACTATAAATGAAAAAATGAGGCAGTGTGTCTTTGATCGTGTGCGTACTGGGGTTTCGTGAAACGTTGGCATAAATACTGGGGGCTATTATTCCATCGACACATTTGTAAACTTCGCTCAATCTATAATCCTAACCTGCCATCTTGAGTGTATGTTTTTCCACTGTAAGCCCTAATATAATCATGGTATAATGGTTTTTGGATGTGCTCCCATGATCATTCTTGTGAGCCTATTATAAAGTTGTACCAGTCAGACAACATCACTTAAATCGAAATATGACATTACGAGGGAGGAACATAGTAAATCAAATTTTATCAAATTTCTT
This sequence comes from Strongylocentrotus droebachiensis, assembly GCA_035222895.1. Classification (NCBI taxonomy): domain Eukaryota; kingdom Metazoa; phylum Echinodermata; class Echinoidea; order Camarodonta; family Strongylocentrotidae; genus Strongylocentrotus; species Strongylocentrotus droebachiensis. The sequence goes on from JAVYIG010000989.1 coordinate 277,357, forward strand.
TTGAAATTTGTTTGGCCATTAAATCAACATGGTTTATATTAGACATATTTCATCTAAAAAGACAACTAACCATTTAAATTTGTTTGAGTAACTGAAACGCAATGAGATTTGGTATCACATGGGACAACATTATATTAACAGCTAAAATTACATCAAAAGCCTATGGACACTTTTCGTTAGTGTCTTTACGCTTTCAAGTCTAGGAATGGTGGGAAATAAAATACGTTGCTTCCTGTCTCGATTGTTCTTGGAACTTTTGAATATTAGGTGAACGAAAACACGAATAAGTTAATGTATTCACACGCACCATATTTGTAATTGCTACAATAACATCAAAAGCCTAAGGCAAACCTTCTGAAATGAATGTTCTCTTGATACATTCCAATTGGAAGTAATTGTGTCACAATATCTGAAAAGAAAGAGCGCCCCTTTTGTTCAAACATTTACAGCATGCATACTGTCATTTCAAATTGAAGGCTTAGTGAAGTTTGTGAAACTGAATCACTTAAAACTCTATAAATCACTAACTGTCGATTCCTCCAAAGTATGGTCTATTAGTTCAAAAGCATTTACTCATTTTGTACTGTCTGCTTACGTGCATAATCATCAATAGTGTGTTTTAAAAGCTCGTGAAATATAATTTCGAATGGCAAGATTCGATTTCCAAATAATGATGGCGATTTGTGCAAATGTTCTTCTTTTTCTCGCAGTTATCATCTCAAAAAATGGTAAGTTTTATTTCATTATAAAAGTCGTTCGTACTTAGCCCAGGTGGAGAATTAGAGAGATGTCACGGTAACAATGTTATAATTTTAAATACACAAACCGATAGTCGTTGAAATCATGTTTTCCAATTCCTGTCCATCTCGCACTCTACCATTATTTCGTTTTTCTGTTGATGTTATGATGGGAGTAAATAAATAGTTTGTTAGTAAAATTATCAAATAACAATAAATGATTTGTATGGCAAGTTCTACCAATGGCAACAAACCTGGTCGTAAAGCCAGACTAACAAAATAATTGTAGCGACTCCCATCTTTGTCGTGCATCACGTTAACACTGATCGCTGTCTATGCTTAGCACGTATTGAAAATTAATCAGGCAAGTTAAATAATACAATGGTAACATTGGGTCATTGTCTTTTATCGTGAATGTGTTTAGCGCAGTATGTAGTTGATCCGTAACGTAGCTATAGGGATCGGCATCGGATGCAACGAACTTTCAAGTGTCGAGAAACAGTTAACAGAAAGACAAAGTGAGAAAACAGAGGAATGAAGAAAATAAATTACGAGTAGAGCATCTTCCTCGCCCTCCTCATAATCAATGAATTCGCATTTCATTTTTTTTTAATACGACCATTGCCCCCTTCCTCCCCCGTCATTCTAGTGCCTCTTCAATGGGTGGACTTGCGGTACCCCAATGTATTTCATGCATGCTATTAGCAATATACCACGTACATTTCCATTGGAATATGTTTTATGTCACCCATGCAGGATACCATGCATTTGAAGTGTCTATTCAGACATTCAATTCTCTTCCAGTCATCGGGGAAGACTTCACACTAGTCTGTACTTTCACGCCGCTATCAGGATATCGGCGGCTAATTTGGGCAAAGAGTAATAACATCGTGGTTGCCTCTCACTCTTGTCTGCCGTTTAGAGATTGTACATGGGTTACCGTTCCTTCACCATCGAAGTTCAGCTTAATTGCAGACACTGGTAGCGGAAATTTAACATTAAAACAACTTGACAGAAATGATAGTGACAACTACCAGTGCAGAGTAAGCAGTACATTTGGGGTCGAGGTTCCAGGATCACATAGCTTCCAAGTGACGCCATTGGCACCAGGTATACTATTCAGTATATTGAATTAACACAGCAAAAGTCAAAGATAACATGAGGCTAATGCATGATATATGAGTGTACTCCTGATTAAATTATGAATGAAACTTCTCTTGTCCTTTGTTTTATTACATTAATATCACTTTTGGAAGCTTAAATACAAACGGACGACTCACATTTTCACACATTTTTAGACGGGCAAGTGATTAACTGGATACATACCAAAAAGTCAAATTATATTATTATTTTATGAAGTGTTCTGAAAATATTGTTTAAATTACAGTTTGTAAAATTGTGAGTTTTCGCTACTTGCTATCGTTCAGGGATGGGACTACGATCATGAACAACGACAACTTCAAAAGCTTAATACCTTAAAAAGTATGTCAAAAAATTGCGTCGAAAGGAACTATGTCAATGAGTTGTGATACCCCAATGCCTAATTTAAAAATTGCACTTTTAGCAGTTTGTTTAGAGTAATTAATGAATCCATCAAAATAAAGAACATCACCGTCAGAGAGGAAAAGAACGTTATTCATCGTGACTATTTCCTTTTCTGCCGCCAGCTCCGCCCTTTAGTTTCCGTATCACTGATGAGAGATCGATCGGTTATTACCACAACAACGCCAATATAACGGTAACTGCTGGAGAGCCGCACGACATCACATGTACAGCAAACGGGGCAAGGCCTCCTGCAGTACTGATATGGCGCACACCAGATGGTGTTAAGGTTGTTCTTCAAAATCAGTCTGATGCCGTACAAGGCAACAGCTATGTCTCTCGGAGGGCGGCAACAATCACGCCCTCTACGAGTGATCAAGGAAAGAATCTCCGCTGCGTGGCTTCACATCCAGAACTACAAAGTAACCATCACAGTTCAGTTTACCTAAAGGTGCAAGGTAAGGAATACACTTACCAAGTACAACGCGTATTCTTGTTCTCACAGCCCGGCAGTGTAATCTTGTTAATCACAGATTGCATCAATGTCAGTTAAGTGAGCCCACGAATTCCTGTTTTACCCTGTACTTAATGGGGCGATACAAATACTGAATCGTCTATGTTGCTTTAGGTATTTGTACCTTTGTTCCACATCTATTACCTTAAGCGTAAGGTTTACTTACAGATAAATATTTGGCTAACGCTTTTCTGGAGGAATTATATATCTTGCCTTATTATGTGTTTCTGTAATGAGGTTCTACCAACCATCATGCTGTTTTAAATAAATGGAGATAACAAGAAACATTATTTTGCGTTTCTTACACAATTGTAAAATATATTTTCACGTTCTCTCTCTCACCTCTCTCTTTATATAGTTCAACCGTCTAGGATATTTCTTTTTGAAAGTGGAGATAACAAGGAACGCCAATCTGGGTCAACAGTCATTCACATTCAAGCAGGTTCATCAATTTCAATCACTTGTAAAAGTATTGGATCATTACCAGCTGTTGAATTATCATTGAGTCTTCTTGTTGACAACAATAGCATTCCCGGTAGCTCAAACCATTCAAAGTATCGCAATGCTTTAGATGGAACTTTGTTTGACACCGAAAGTACCATCGCAATACATCCAGAGAGAAAGCACCATGGAATATTCATTCAATGCTATGTATCTTTGGACGGAAACTTTATTCATGTATTATTAGCCAAGTTGATCGTTTACGGTGAGTTTAGAGTTTTCAATATATCATCATTTGATCTTCCTTTTAATATCCCCGGTGTGAAAATGCATTGTCAGTATGGATCTAATCCACTGTAAGGCCATATTTTCGCTACGAACATAAAGAAATTTCTTATATGTATTCCTCGTTATCTATCCAGTTTAAATGAGTCATTATCATTGATAAGTTATTGTCAACTATGACGGGGAGAAAACGCGAACGTTTATCACTGTATACAACGATTTTCTCCTCGCTTTTTTATTAAACATTACGACTGTGAGCACATAATTCTTTTCTCCAAATAACAATTTCATTCATCAAGGCCTTACCCAAAACCAGATATTTCATTTCATTGTAAAGGCCCACCAGATAATGTTGAAATGACAACCCCCGACGATCAACGTGATGGTATAGAAACCAGCGTAAGCTGCAGAGCTGTTAATGTATACCCTGCTCCGCTCATCCACTGGTACATCGGTTCAATAAATGTGACACACGATTCGTCTGTTAAGATTTCAATGAATGAAGATGATCGGTATGATGCTGAAAGCACCCTTACCATCATACCAAAGAGGTTAGATCATGGGAAACATCTTTTCTGTCAGGCAGTTCAACCTACAACACCCTCGGTGCGGTCAGTGAATGATAACATGGTTCTGAACATATCATGTGAGTGCTCATTTTTAGTACAACTTTTGGTATGGACATCATTATAAAGAATCTCCTAAAACTGCGTATAGGACATTGGTCTGTTTACGCGTTTACAAACTATCCTCAAGAGTCTTCGTCTGTTCTTGCCTTATTTTCTTTAAATTCTACATATTTTTCTAAAACTTATACATAAATGTATATTTTTGTAAATGCTTCACATTTCCCTTGTTGGTTGCCGTTTTCTTACAACAGAAACATTAAAAGAAATAGACTATTTTTTCATGCATTGACAAGTTTCTTTCAGTCCAAAACGAATAACCTTAATTTGAATCCAAAGTTCTAAAAAATAATTTCCAATTTTGTTTTCTATAATCTAGATGACCCAGTTGTGTTCATTTCTTTTCGACGGCTTACATCAAATAAAGTGCGTACTGGGCCCGTGTTGACATGTACCTCGGACGCCAATCCTCCTGCTGTTATCTTCCAATGGTTCTGTAACGGCACACAGTTGTCTAACGACACCCGTAATATAAAACTCTCCAAGATTATTCAAGAAGGTGAAACGCTGACTTCCAGTGAAGTTGCGATTAGAAACCCCCGGTCCGAAGATCCATGTGATTACAAATGCCTAGCTGTGTCAAAATATGGTTCCGGTAGTGCAGTCTTTAACTACACAGTTTCTCGTAAGTATAACTGTATTTCTCATTGTTAAATTAGTTTCATTTGTGTCTTGTCCATATGACACTCTATGTTCAAAGATTCATATTGTCCTTGATTTCAATTAAGAACATTAAACTTATATTTTGAAAAATGCATTCTATTAATCATTTCGTTGTATCTTTCGGTTCATTTATATCTTGTCTATTTGATTCTCTTTTTTTTCATTATATGAATTTGTGCTTGTTTTTTAATAAAAACATTGGCCTAATATGACATTTTCTATTTTTCAAATTAATCAATAATTCAAAGTCAAAGAATTGAATGAATAGTCTTCAATGATTTTCCATTGACGCTTTACCACTGATTAACGTTCAAATGCAGTTATCCCCGATTCACCTTCTTGGCTCATCTTCGTCAAAAGTCAAACGACATCTTCAACTATCTTCATTGCCTGGCAACTTGGATTCAACATCAGGTTACGTCACAATTGGATTAGATTGAACAAACTATCGACACACATGATTAAGTTCAAGGAATTAATGGAATGGCCACGCTTTCGAATTGATGGGTCCTACCTTTTTTTTCTTCATCTGTTATGTATCGGTAGTATCATCCTTCGCGTATGCATAAATTCGTTTGCAGGCACAAACCTTTCAATATCTTACACAAACAAGAAAACGTAATTTTACAACCAAATTCGAAATAATATGGAGTGCAAAAGAAGTATCACATTGGACAAAAATGTTAATTATGTTAACAAAGATACACTTATTGTTGTGATATAAGTATATTTCATGTGTTTGTCTTTGTAATCGATATAACTTTGTATTTATTTAGGTAAGTAATATTCAATTAATAAATGATGGGAAAAAAGACCTTATCAGACGTAAAACGTAAAAGGCTGTCTGAACTGTTTGACTATCGACACCGCACGGTCTACAAAATACAAACAACAACAAAAAAGTCTACAGTTCTCCATAGGTCATGCACTACAGCTTCTCCTGACATAGAGACTAGCATAATTTTGTCGAGGTTTTTTGTATTTTGTTAACGTTTAAAAAAAGAGTCTATAGCTACAGACTATATAAGAATAAACCCTCAGTTAAAGAGCTGTGAAAAGGATGACAAATGACATATTCATACCAAAGACTATTTTGTTTGTTTGTTTGGTTTCATTTCTGCATTTTTCTACATGAAATAAAAAATGTACAAACACGGTATATATATATTCTTAAAACCTTGAAATACATATATAATCAAATCATAATATGAATCAATTAAATAATTTCGTCCTTTCAATGGACGCGTTTGCCAAACCTGTTCAAAATTCAAAGAAAGCAGGAGACCGCCATCTTGAGCTAATACTTGAACGTATCAAATGCGTTAAGTGTAATATTTAAGTGTATATTTTGTTTTGAAAGTTTTATGTATTTGCATGTGCAAATGTGTGTGCGAGTGTATGTGTGTGCGCGAGTGCATGTGTTTGGAGCGCTTATCCAATTATGACTTGTATGCTGATAATGATTTATGCTTTATGGCAGCCTTGAAAAAGTATATCGTAGTACATGACTTAACAGTTATTGGGAAACTATTCCTAGGTTAGGGCCATGGTGTCGTGTAGGTTTATGCGCAATTAGCAATTTGGGTTTATCAAATGAAAGTTCTTAGAGTTTCGTGTCGGATAAGAATTGATTGTGTTGTTTATGACAAACAGGTTTTTGAATGCTTGAGGAAGTAGATTATCGTAGTATCTGAACATAAAATTGCAACCTGTAAAGCATTGATATATTTAAAAAAAATGTTTTTATCTTCTGAAATAAGAGTTCTCAATTTGCAAAAAAGAATGATCCGGTGCAAAAAATCTTTTTTCCCCAAAAAATGAATGGGATTTAGTTTTGTCTTCGCAAAACTTGGTAAAACATTTTAAAAATAAGTAAAGAATAACAATTGTAATATACAATAAAAAATAAAGTATTTTGAGTAAATAATTGTTTCATTTTACAAATAATTCTTACACTTTTAGGTATAGATCTTTGAATATAATCTAAATGGTCATTACATGTTAGAAATTCATCAATAGTCACCCCGATAACATTAGATTTACGCTTCTGTTCTTGGGGCAAGTTATCAATCAATAAGCCAATTGTCATATTTGCATTTCTGTGCGCATTTGGGTAGTTGAAGTGAATAAAATGAGTTTTGTTCATATTTAGAGATACATTATTGCAATCAACTCTTCAGGACACTTTTGGTACCTCCAATCAAATGTATTCAGTAGTGTCAACATGTGAACAACGATAACATTACTTATAATCAAACAAAGCACAAATATTTCTAAAGACTCGCTGTCTACTTACATATGAGTGAGGATTAATTAATTATACAGTCACCTATAAAACATCATTTGTGAATAGGTGGAATATTCAAAACATTCTTATAAATATAATGTATTAAATTGGCTTCTATAGGTAAACAGTTAAGGAGTAAATGCAGAAAATGAAGGATAATGTCAAAATTCCCATATAGAGAGAGCACTGAACCCGTTATTGTAGTACTCTATGGTATATGCCGATGCGCACACGTGCGTTGAATAGTCTATCCAACAAGAAGTTTTCATGTTCACTAGGAGTGTATTTAAAATGCATTATCTCTCGGTAGGATAAATATTGACTACAGTATATCAAATGGGACCCCTTATATCTAAAGCTTGATATGTTTTGGTACATTTTAGGTTTACAGGCGAATGTCCAAAATAAATTAAGATTACTGGAAATAAAATTCATTCTAGGACACCAAAAACGTCCTCTTCAATTATTTTGTTGGAATAGGTCATCTTTATGAAGTCCAAAAAGGTGAGAAAAAATACGTATATCCCCAAACACTTCTCCCATTGTGAAAAGTACAACATTTTATATCATTCCCTGATATTCCTCTTCATAAAGATATTTACCAATTTTATACAACTTAATGGCATTTTCGAAAGTTAGAAGTAGAACAAAGAGGAAAAATCAATGATTGACTCATAATAACAACTCATCTCATACTTCCATAAAAAGAAAATAAAAGTAAGTGTCCGGAACCCCCACCCCTTTTTTTCTTTTGTAGCTGACAGCCTTCTTGTGTTCTTCAGAGAGATGAATTGCTTTCACTTTCGAACCGCAAGAGAGAAGTTAATAAGCATATCAGCCATTTTACTTTGTGTCCACTTATTCAGTCTTTGAACACCGGTACTGCACATCGTTCATTGTTTAATTCTCCAGATTTTCTGCTATGTTACAGGATGGTTCATGCAACGCACCTCCTAAGTTGAAATATCAAAGGAAACGAGACGTAATAACAACATGGACGAACGTATTAGAATGTTTCTCTTACTCACCTTCATCGTTTCTAAGACAAATGAGATAAGCGTGTCTACTAGTATTCAGAACCCAGAAATCCTCCCAGTCGTTGGTGAGAATATAACACTTGCCTGCACCTTCACCCCTCCATTGAAATATCGCCAACTGTTTTGGATGGACAGGAATAACAATATCCTAGCTAGATGTCCAGGGGTGGGATGCAGAAATGAGCAGAATGTATCAGATATGTCCAAGTACAGTTTGATGACAGATTCTTCTACCGGAAATTTAACTATTAGGTATTTAACAGTGGATGACAGCGGTAAATATCGGTGCCTGGTTTTTACATCGAATGATTCAGTTACCAGTGGAAGTGTACTGAACGTACTGATATCAGGTAATGTATGCTTACATTATTCTATATAGCTTAATCGAGTTGTGATGTGTGCGAAACTACAATGTAAATTAATGTCATGCGTCGCGTCATCGATTACTAGTACTGTAATTGGTCTTATACCACTATTATGATATATTGAGTTCGATTATTGACGGGAAAAATCCAAACTATGGCATTTTACAAATAGTGTGATATTGTGGTATTATTATTTTTTTAATGTCCGAAATGGTCCTAGAATTTGGTAAACCAAGTTGACAAGACATACATTCTAATGGTACGTATATATATATAAAATATATATATTTATTATTTTTCAGCTGTTCCAAGATTGCTATCTATCCTGGACGTTCGGTTTGAGGATGGATACAAGAATGGAGCATCAGTGAGCATCACATCTGGGCGAACCCACAACCTCACATGTTCAGTCCAAGACGCAAGACCACCTGCAGAACTAGAGTGGGACGTTCCTGAAGAAGTACACATTCGACTGGACGATCAGTATAATGCTGTTTATGGTGAAGCTTACACCTCTCAAAGAGTTGTTTCTGTAAATCCCTCGAGAGAGGATGATGGAAAGATTTTGAGTTGTATGGCTTCGCATCGGGAGCTGGATAGTGGGCTGCAAATGTTCATCCGTCTAGATGTTCAAGGTGATTATTTTGCTAATGAATTTTGTCCTACGGTTGCTCAAAGTGTTTTTTTTTGCCCAACAGAAAAGGCATCTAAATGAGAGGATTGTCTGAAATGGATGAAACATTCAACAAATTCTTAAAAGATGGTCTCCTCTAAATATTTTGATAATAGACGCAGTACTTACATTTTTCGACTGCTGAAATACATAATTTGATGATTGTTCCGTTACGTTATTTCCAATGAGTCTCTCCCACTCTCCACATAAAACAAGAACCTGAAAAAAAATCATGTCTACATGCCATTTTGTGGTATTTCTTTTTCTCCTCTCATTTAGTCGCGCCAACTAACCTACGGATCACCGCATCTGATCTAATGACTATCGACGAAGCAGGAACAAGAAGTGTCATGGTATTTGAAGACTTGACAACATCATTCACCTGCAAGAGTGTAGGATCTCGCCCTACAGCTCTTATATCATGGATCATTGGTTCGGACGATGACCTGGCTAGCACGACCTCTACGTCTACCACAAATGAGGCCGACCAAGGTTTACGTGACACCAAGTCTACTCTACAGTTGATTCCAAAGAGGTGGCATCACAAACAACTTCTCCGATGTGTGGCCTATGCTGGTAAGAACCAACGTCAAACGGAAGTGAGGGTTATCGTCTATGGTGAGTATTCGTTCGAAGTCTACCAGATGCGAATTTTAACCCTTTTAAAAAATGGGTGTACTCATACCATGCTTCAACAATTATGCAGCCATATATTTGAAGGAAGTGAAAATTGTGTAGTTATTTATTGACAAACCTTCGTGATAGCTAAAAAAAAAATACTATAGACATCAACATAATTCATTTACTGTGTCAGAATATGATTTTATTTTTTTACCGTACATAGGTTATTGATGCTCATAATATCGGCAAGACCTGTTTTTTGTATATATGTGTTATATACAATTATCTGGGGTTTATAATCTAACAGAATAATGACATCATAAATACACTTTGATTTACAAGGACCACCTGATCCTCCTTACCTAAATGGAACAGAAGGATTGCAGTACGGAGTGTCATCCAATGTGACTTGCACATCTAACAACGGCTACCCAACACCAACTTTCCAATGGTACCTTGGATCAAAGAACGTCACCAAAGATTATAAAACACAGTCTTCGAGGAACAGACGTCCTCGAATGAATGCAATGAGCGTTTTTAATTTTACACCGACATTAGATGATCATGGGAAACTCCTCGGTTGTCAAGTTTTCCAACTAAACATTGCATCCAAAAAGTCTTGGAAGATCAGTGCGGTTCTTAATGTTCTCTGTAAGTTTTATTCATGTCAGCCTAACCCGCCCATCATGTAGTTTTTACGAGGCAGGTACATTACGTTGCTTCGCTGCTAAAAACAGGAAATTAAAACCATTGACATTACCCGGCGTTAGTGTCCTTTTTTGTTTTGAGCTGACGATAATTGCTACTTTCCCATTATTATCTTGAACACACAAAGCTACGTTGTTTCTTTTACAAACATCAACTGGTTGGATTTGTTTCCTGTTACTAATAACTATTTGTGTTACATTTCTAACTTTGTAATTCTTTAATGAAATATCAGCCATGTTCCAGATCAATGCCAAGGGACACCATCCGGCTGGTAAAATAAATAGTTGTATATTACGACCATGGTGCTGACCCGTTAGCCTTACAATATATTGGTAACGATTTGTATTCACCTATGCTGATCAGAAATAACATCATGAATTATTTCTTCCTGAGCATCGCTTCATTGTTTCCCGAATCTATTTTCCTTTTTTCTGAATACATTCTTGCAGATTCTCCTGTCATTGTGAACTACTCTGTTCGTCGGGTTTTCAGTGGTGACCAGAGCGTTGATGCCATTCTTACATGTACATCAGATAGCAGACCCCTATCCTCAATAAGCTGGTTTTCGAATAGCAGGGAACTCTACAACAGCACTCGCACCCAATTTCACCACATTCTTCTCCATGAAAGTACCTTGAGGTCGAGCATATTGGTTATTTCTAATATATCGGCAGAAGACGATGGCAACTATACATGTTTTGCTGAGACAAGACTTGGGAACGACAGCGCAACTTTAACCTTTTCATATTCTGGTAAATACTTCACTATCGGACCAAGGTGCATGCATGTCATATTGTTCAGAAGACACAATGCCTGGTACATAGCTGTGCAATAGATAATACCAGATGATAAATGAGAATAATATGATACTGTTACGACTGAAAACCTAGGTAATGAGCTAATAACTCAGTTACAATAACTTTGGAGTAAATTTTTTTTTTGTAATTAAGAATTCCAGATCCGCCTTATTAGTTCACCGTCGATCAAAACCAGACGACATCATCTACACTCTTCGTTGCTTAGCAACCTAGGATCGACGATGAGTTTCAGCCAAATATCATTCTGGAGCATATTACCAGGAACAGTCATCTTTAAAGGATATTTTTATATATCGCAAAGGACAATATATATATATATATTTAGTTTTTTTTAAATGATTATTTGAAAATAGATTTATGCCTATACATTGAAAGATAAACTAATAAATACAGCTCACCCTGAACTAAATAGCTCCCTCTGTGGTTTGGATGTGGACATGGTGGACATGGTGATACATGGTGATACACTAATTAATAGGTTGTACCTTCTTTACAAAGGATCTAGAACAGAAGCTTGTGACTACTCAACGAGCTATGGAGAGAAAAATGTCGAATTTATCTCTGCGAGACAAAATCAATCAAAAAGTCATACGCCCAAACGCAAAGGTTAAAGACATCATAGAGAAAGTCAAAGAATCCAAGTGGAGATGGGCTGGGCATGTAGCAAGACTTCAGGACAATAGATGGACAAATCGTTTAAAACAGAATGGCAACCAAGGATGGGAAAGAGAAGAAGAGGAAGGCAGAAGAGAAGATGGAGAGATGACCTAATATCATACATGGGAACGGCCGCTTGGACTAGGACAGCTAGAGACAGAAGAGAATGGAAATGTTATGAGGAGGGCTTTGTCCAACGTCAGGATGAACTATAGCCTGATATATAGATAATAAAAAACGTGATTAGTAGTCAATGGGTGAATTATTCAATTTTTACAAGAAAAAATTAAAAATACATAGAATACAATAATGCAAATTGTAAAATTATACACACACGAGATGATAATCAGGATAGCTTAACCATTGTGGCTCAAATAATTCAAGAAAAAAAGAAAAAATAACAGAACAAACAATATCATAAGTCATAAAACACAAGTTGAAATTCGATGGGGATAAATAATTGCAGTGTGATCAAACTTCGAAGTATTTAGAATAAGTTCAAAAGGAAATATAATTCTAAACAAAGGTTTGATTATTAAAACGTGTACAAATATTGCAAATCATAAGCCGTCAAAGTGGTCAAGAAACTTTCGAATTTTCTGCAGGGCCTGAATGGTGTGAAAGATTGTGTAGATGTTATTATATTCTAAGATTATATGTTTTGTATCAAAATCGAAATAACACTAGATAATTCACAAATATCGCGACATGAACGCATTAAATAATAATGTGGTATTGCTGTAAAAATTGTTTTACCTAATTGTATTGCACGACACATTTAAAATCCCACATTCAAACACACAAATAGATATCTACACATAAGAGGTGGGTCATTGTATTGTCCTCGCAATCAATAGTCCCTCGTTCAAAGGTGTTGTTGGATTCTTACCCTTCACATTCACAATCCAAATGAGGTTGGGAAAGCACTTTTTTATCAGCACTTTGTTTTTTCCACAACAAACACAATCGGAATACGTTTGGATATTTCGCAATAATGCAAATGTAAACATAAGCGCAAGGGAGTTAGCCAGTGGTGAAAGTTTGATGATACCCATTCTCTGACCAGACTCAGTCCCAGCTCATTGTTCTTCCGTCTTTTATTGAGGGTGGGCAGTACCAACTCTTTGATTATTGGAAATGTTATTCATTTATTTCTTATTTCAAGCGGTTTAGCCTCTCCAGTTTCACAAACTGCTATTCATGAGGGCCCTGTAAAACAAAACGAGATATAAAATATATTAAGAGACTAAATTATTCAAATTGAATACATAAAAAACATAAGAAACAAAGATAAATCCTATACGAGGAAATATTATGAATACAATTTGCAAAGTGTAACTAAAACTATGGTATGATTAAAAGATCCAATTGATAAATTAGTACGTTGTTTAAATACTGATTAATACCGCTGTTGGGAGGAAAATGAGGTTATAAATATGATATTGTTTAGAAGGGATAGAATGGTAAAGAGGAAGTTGGAGAGAAAGACAGAGAACGAGAGGGGAGAAAAATTGACTACGTGGGTATTACAGGACACATTAGTCCTATAAACTGAATGTACTAAAAGAGTGTACAAGTATGGTTTAAAGGACATGGAAAATGGGAGAGAGGCACACAAACTGAGAGGACGAGAAGGAGGATCGGAGTGAGAGAAAGAGAGAGATAAAGAGATATCCTTTATACCTGTACATGAATATATATATAACAAACCTTTGCACGGTAATGTCTCCGGATCTTTGGAATATTGGATGACTGAAACACGAGTAGCTTAAGTATCATATGCACCATATATTAATTGCTAGAATTTCATCAAAGGCTTAAAATAAACAATTATTTTGATTTTGATTTTTAAATTGGAAGTGGTTTTGTCACAATGTCTGAAGAGTAAACAGCGCCCTTCATGTTAAACAATTTACAGCATGCATATTGTCATTTTAATTCGATGGTTTGGTGAAGTTTGTGAAACTGAATTGATGTCAGGACAAAATGATATTTGTTTCACTTCTAACGCTATAAATCACTAATGATTCCTCCAAAGTACGGGCTATTCGTTCACAAGCATCTACTATCTTCGCACAGTCTGCTTGCACTTGTATTAAACGATAGTGTGTGTTATAAGCTCATCAAAAAGTATTTTAAATGGCAAGATTCGATTACGGTATATTGATGGCGATTTGTGGTGAAGTTCTTCTTTTTCTCGCAGTTATCATCTCTAAATGTGGTAAGTCTTATTTCATGTTAACGTCACAAAAGTTGCTCATTTTTAGCCCAGGCGGAGAATTAGGGAGATGTAACGATGTAATAAATTCAATGTATTAACCAATTTACGATGCATTCACGTTTTCAAAATGATATCTATCTCATAATTAAACCTTTTCGTAAAGCTAAACTATGAAAATAATAGTACCGAATGAGATCCTTGTCGTAAACCCCATTTATTGTTAGATGTTGCTTTCCTTTGCAAACACGTATTTAAAACCATTCGCGCAAGTTAAATGATATACTGGTAAAAAATTAGGCCATCGTCTTTCATCGTTAATATGTTTAGCAGAGTATGTATTTGATCGGTGGCGTAGATTTAGGAGGTGACACAAGAGGGCATGCCCCCCCCCCCCTATCCTGAGGTGGAAAAAAAATAAGAAGAAAGGGAAAAGGACGAGCAAAATGAAGACACCCAGACCACATCCTTAACCCCCCCCCCCCCATCCTCATCAGTAAATTCCAATTTCATTTTCTGTATACGTCCGATGCCCCCAGCTTCCCCCACCATCCCCATGGTTCCACTGCCCATGCAGTGGGTGGACTTGCGCTACCTCACTGGTTTTGGTGCATGCTAAAGCAATATACCAGGTTCAATTCCTTTTTAATATGTTTTATTTAACCCATGCAGGAAACCATGCATTTGAAGTGTCTATTCAGACATACAATTCTCTTCCAGTCATTGGCGAGGATTTCACAATGGTCTGTACTTTTACGCCGGAAAGCAGATATAGGCGGCTAGTTTGGGCCAAGGGTAGCAACATTGTATTTGCCTCTCACTCGTGTGTGTTTTCTTGGGCTTGTACGGGGGTCATCGTTTCTAACCCATCTAAGTTTAGCGTAGCGGAAGATACTACCAGTGTAAATTTAACATTAAAACAACTTGCCAAAAATGACAGCGACAACTATCAGTGCAGAGTAAGCAGTTCATATGGAGAAGAAAACTCAGGATCAACTAGCAAGCAAGTTACACCATTGTCACCAGGTATGTTATTTATCATAATTAATTTACCCAGCAATAATCAAGGATAACATATGGCTAATTAATGATATATGAGTGTACTCTTGATTAAATTCTAAATCGAATCTCTTTTATCCTTTCTTGTATTATGTAAACGTCACTACATGCACATTTAAGACAAATACATGTGTCACGTTTTCAATATTATTATTTGATACATCCCTATCAAATCGTTATTTTTAAACGTCCTGATAATGTCTTCAACATTTCAGTTCGCAGAATACTGAGGGTTCGCTAGATGCTACCGTACAGGGAGGAAAATATACAATGTTAAATGACAATGGTCTCTAAAATCATATTCGGCAACAACATTAATAAGTTGATAACTTAAACAAAGAATCAAAACATTGCATTGATAAAAGAAACTATGTAAATGATACGTGATGCTTCAATGCCTAATTTTGAATTCATGAATTTTGAAAGGCTGGGTATATTGTAATTTGAGTAAATTAGTGAATCCATTACAAGGAAGTAGACTTTCAAAGACGATTCCTTCTTTTGTCGCCAGTTACGCCCTATTGGCTCGGGATTACAGATGTGGGATCCAGCCGTTATTACCCTAACAACGCCAATTTAACGGTAACTCTAGGTGAGCCGCATGGTATCACTTGTACAGTAAACAGGGCAAGGCCTCCTGCAGTACTGGAATGGTGTATACCAGATGCTGTAACCGTTGTTCTTTTGGATCAGTCTGATGTTATACAAGGCAACATTTATGTCTCTAAGAAGACTGTCATCATCACGCCCTCTACGAATAACCAAGGAAAGAGTCTCCGCTGTGTGGCATCGCATCCAGAACTACAAAATAATCTTCAACGCTCAGTTCAATTGAATGTTCACGGTAAGTAAACGTATTAAGTAGGGAGCATGTCTTATTCTTCTTCTAACTCGATATGTATAATGGCTCCATTCAGATCGCAAAATTATAGCAGTATCGAGGGCAATCTATTTGAATATTTACGAAAGTTTATTCAGGAGATTCATATTTTCTCTAGAAGTATTTATTTTGTATCCATATGTTCAAACGTGTACAGAAAAGATTTGTCTTTCATTGAAATGATATTTAGCGTTTCTCTTATGATTTTCTATATGCTTTTTTTTTTTTTTTTTTACTCCATTCTCTTTCATGAAGTTTCCCCCTCTAGCATGTTGCTCTTTCTATCTGGAGAAAGCGAAGAATACGTACAAGGATCAACAATAATTTACGTTCAAGAAGATTCAGGTACTAACATCACTTGTAAAACTATTGGATCACTACCAGAAGCTGAGCTATCATGGGTACTTGACGACAACGAAAGTCTTCCCAGTAACATAAGTCTTTCGAAGCATCGCAGTGCTTCAGATGGAAGTTTGTTTGACACCGAAAGTACCATCAAGATACATCCAGAAAGGAAACATCACGGAATGTTCATTTGGTGCTATGCATCTCTGGGACACTTTTTTGAACAACGGTTAGCTAAATTGATGGTTTATGGTGAGTTAAGGTCCAATATCCCGGGATAAGATCTTTATTGAACTTGATCGGAAATTATCTTAGCTGACAGTCCCATTAATCACTTACAGTTTAAAAGACGTGACTGCTTTTTTTTGTATTAATATCTACTTAATTTTAACGAAATTGTCATTATAGTTAATAATTTGGAGTCACCAGGGAGTGGGAGGGGAAAAAAGATTTCGTCTGATAGATTCTATATTTTACAACAGAACAATTTGACTCATCAAATCTTTCCCCATATCCATATATTTCAATTATATTTAAAGGTCTACCAGATGGTGTTAACATGACTACCACCAAGAATCTACGGGATGGTATACAAACCACTGTCAGCTGCAGAGCTGTTAATGGATACCCTGCTCCGCTCATCCATTGGTACATCGGATCTAGAAATGTGACACATGACTCGTCTCTTAACACTTCAATGAATGTAGATGATCGGTATGATGCTGAAAGTACCCTTACCCTCAAACCAAGGAGTATTGATCATGGGAAACCTCTTCTCTGCCAGGCAGTTCAACCTACAGCTCCCTCTATGCAGGCAATTCGACCTACAACGCACATGATGCGGTCAGTGAATGATAGCAAGATGCTGAACATATCGTGTGAGTATTAACTTTCATTTGAACTTTTGGTAAAGACAATATATTAAAAAGATATCCTAAGGCTGCGTAGAATATTTGTCTCTCAACTATTATCAAGACTCTTCGATTGCTTTTCTACCCTTATATTTTACACATTTCCCCCCTATATGTATGTATAATCTGTAAATGCTTTTTATACCCATGGGAGTTGCATATGGAAAACGATCAGTAAAGATAATAATCCGTATGTCCATTTGTATATCTAGGTTGATTCAAGTCCCATCAGAAAAGCCTAAACTTACATACCAGTTCCTATCCCCGTCCGTACCTATCCTTCTATCTTTTAGCACGTATTTT
Source organism: Strongylocentrotus droebachiensis (assembly GCA_035222895.1). Lineage (NCBI taxonomy): Eukaryota > Metazoa > Echinodermata > Echinoidea > Camarodonta > Strongylocentrotidae > Strongylocentrotus > Strongylocentrotus droebachiensis. The sequence continues at coordinate 295,107 of JAVYIG010000989.1, forward strand.
CAAAACCTATTCCAATATATTTATATCATCTAGACGACCCAGTTATGTCCGTTTCTTCTCGACGGCTAACATCAAATGAAGTACGTAATGGGTTCGTGTTGACATGTACCTCAGACGCCAATCCTCCTGCTTTTATCTTCCAATGGTTCTGTAACGGCACACAGTTGTCTAACGGCTCCCGTAACATAACACTGTCCGAGACGATACAAAAAGGTGAAACGCTAACTTTTATTGAAGTAGCGATTCGAAACCTGCGGTCCAAAGATCCATGTGATTACAAATGCCTAGCTGCGTCAAGATATGGTTCCGGTAGTGCAGTCTTTAACTACACAGTTTCTCGTAAGTAGACCTGTGTTTCTCATTGTTTAATTAGTTTAATTTGTGTCTTGTCTAACTGATACTCTATGTTCAATGAATTAATGGTGCTTGCTTTCGAGTAAAAATATTAAACTTATATCCATAAAACCCCGTCTTCTATTACTCATTAAGGATTCAAGTTATTGAACTGAAGAAAGTATACCCTACCAATTTTGCATTCACGCTTTACCACCAATTAACCTTATAATGCAGTTGTTCCCGATTCACTTTCTTGGCTTATTGTCGACCAAAATCAAACGACATCTTCAATTCTCTTCGTTGCCTAGCAACATGGATTCAACATGGGTTTACGGCACAATTGGCAATATTTTGAGTAAAAAGCTATAACATTTCAATGCTTCATTGATAATATCATTTAACAAAATTACTCTAAAGATGCCAATTATAGTAATTTTGTTAAACCCCTTTTCATTTAAAATGGACCATTCCTCTAATGTCTTTCAGAGAGATGAATTGCTTTCAGTTTCGTAGCGAAAGAGAGAAGTTAATAGCCGTGTCAGCCGCTATTCTTTGTGCCCAATCACTCTTCCATTGAAAACTGATATTGCTTCCTCCTCACTTTATCTGCAGATATTCTGGCAATTTGCGTTGGTTCTTGACATAAACGTCCACGGTTTAAATATACAGGGAGAGACAATCCATTAATGACAATATGAATTATTGTCTTCGAATATTTTTCTTTCTTGCCTTTACCACTTCTAAAACGTATGAAATGAATGTGTCTACTCGTATTTGGAACCCACAAGTCCTCCCAGTCGTTGGAGAGAATATCACACTTGCCTGCATTTATACGCCACCATCCATGTCTCGGCTACTGTCTTGGCAGGATGAGAACGGCAATATACTGGCTATCGATAAATGTCAAGGAGTTGGATGCAGAAACGAGCTAAATGTTCCAGATATGTCGAAGTACAGTTTGAGGGCGGATTCTTCCAGCGGAAATCTAACTATTAGGGATTTAACATTGGATGACAGCGGAATATATCAGTGCTTAGTAGGCACTTTTTCTGATGCAGCTTCCGATGGGATTGCTCTGAAAGTGGTGCTATCAGGTAACATGTTTATGTTGTATCATATTATTCTCGGTAAAGGTATACAAAGTTATGTTGTACATGTATAATGATAATAGGGTTAGAATTTGTGTCACTGTACGAAGAGAGACATATTTTCAAATAACCAGTTTTATTTCATTTGTGACTGATAATCATGCCACTGCAGTCATTGCAAATTTGCAATCATGATAACGGTCAAAGTGTGGTACATTTGTGTCTCAGATGTCACAGTCTTTGGAGGACATCCCCCTTGAATGAAAACTGTATGAATGTTGTCTCACTTCCAGCCGAACCTAGATTGCTTTCCATCACTGACGGCCGGACTGAAAATGGATACAAGTATGGAGAATCAGTGAGCATCACATATGGGCGAACCCACAACCTAACATGTTCAGTCCAAGACGCGAGACCACCTGCAAAACTAGAGTGGCACATTCCTGAAGAAGTGCAGGTTCGACTGGAAGATCAGTATAACGCTGTTCATGGTGACTCTTACACCTCTCGAAGAGTTGTTTCTGTAACTCCGTCTAGGGAGGATGACGGAAAGATCTTCAGTTGTGTGGCTTCGCATCGGGAGCTGAATAATGGGCTTCAATCGTTCATCCGCCTAGATGTGCAAGGTGATTATCTTACTAATGGTATCATCGCAAGATTGCTCGGTGTATTAGTTCTGCCCAAGTGAATGTTCCTCCCAAATGTCAGGATTGTCTGAAATGAATGAAACATCTCCTAAAACGATTCCCACTCCTCTGTATTGTGTACATTCTTGTAGGAAATCATAAGAACATAACTAGATCCCATGATGCCTTCACCGCTAATATACTTTTATCATATAAGCAATAGTTAATTTCAGTATCTCTCCTTTCAATAGTTGACTCCATATGAAAATTATGGTTCTTCCTTCTTTTTACCTACTCAGTCCCGCCAAGTGACCTACAGATTACCACGTATGGATCCATATCTACCAATGCAACAGAGACAAGAAGTGTCAACGTATTTGAAGATTCTGCAACATCTTTTACCTGCAATAGTGTAGGATCTCGTCCAAATGCTCTTATATCGTGGACCATTGGTTCAGAGGGTGACCTAGGAAGCACAACATCTACGTCTACGACGAATGAGGCCGACCAAGGTCTACGTGACACCAAGTCCACTCTACAGTTGATTCCAAGGAGGAGGCATCACAATAAACTCCTTCGATGTGTGGCCTCTGCTGGTATAAATCAAAGTCACACAGAAGTGAGGGTTATAGTGTTTGGTGAGTATTCGTACGTTGTATTTAATTATATCTCATCTTCTCTAACTCACGAGAGCTGACCGAATGCGGTCTTGGACATACTGCAAAACATTTGGACATATATATGTACCTGATGTAAAACTATATAATTCGAATAACCGGGTTAACTCATACCACTGTTTGTCAATTCTGCAACAAGATATCTCAAAAGAGTAAAAATGTAGAAAATATGTAGTGACAAACCTTCGGGACGGCTAAAGCAATTCCTTTAGATATCAACCGATGTGTTCCTGTTGTCAGAATATTTGAGATTTATCGGTCACTGTTGTTAAAATATATCATCAGGTTTCATTTCTTGTATCGGTACATATGTTATATGCAAGTCAATAATAAAAACAAATTGTGACATAAGAAATGCACTTTGTTTTTCAAGGACCACCGGATCCTCCCTACCTAAATGGAACGGAAGGATTGCAGGAAGGAGTGTCATCAAACGTGACTTGCACATCGAACAACGGCTACCCAGCACCAGCTTTCCAATGGTACCTTGGTTCAGAGAACATCACCAAAGATTATAATGCACAGTATTCGAGGAATATAGATGATCGACTTGATGCCATAAGTGTTTTCAATTTTACACCCTCAATAGACGATCATGGGGAACTCCTTGTCTGTAAAGTTGTTCAACCAAACGCTTTATCCATGAAGTCTTGGAGTGTCAGTGAGGTGCTTCATGTTCTCTGTAAGTCTGATATATTTAATCTTAAATCATTCATCATGTAGATCTTATTACGAGACATCTATATTACGTTGCCTCACCGCCATAGAGACATTACTACCGTTCACATATTTGGTGTTAGCATCCTTTTTGCTTTCAGCCGGCAATTATATTTACTTTTCTATGATTATATTGAACAGGCAAGGTAAGCTTTCTGTTTTACAAACATCACCTGGCTTGATTGTCTATCCTTTTACAAATTACTGTTTCTGTTTCAAGAACATTTATGAATTATACAGGTTTGGTTCAGATTAATACCTGTAGAAAGATCACTCTATGTTACGATAATAGTGCTGACAGGCTAGTTTTACACAATATTGGTAACCATTAAAACGTGTATTACTTACACTAATAAGGAACACCATCTCAAATATTATTTTCCTGAGCCTCGCATTATTGTTCCCTGAACGTATTTTGTTCTTTCTAAATACAAACATGTAGATTCTCCTGCCATTGTGGACTACTCTGTTCGCCGGGTTTTTAGTGGTCACCAGAGCGTTGATGCCATTCTTACATGCACTTCAGATAGCAGACCCCTAGCCGCGATAACATGGTTCTTGAATGACAAGGAACTCATCAACGGCACCCGCCATCACATTCACCACAGTCATCCACAAGAAGATAACTTGGGGTCGATTATTCTGATTATTGTAAATATTTCGGCAGAAGACGATGGCAATTATACATGTTTGGCTGACTCAAGGCTTGGGAGTGACAGGGCAACAATAACCTTTTCATATTCTGGTAAATATTTTACATTGCCTGGTACAGTGCTGTGCCAATTATAATCCAAGATAACAAATGAGAACAGTATCATACTGCTACGATTGTATAACCTAGGTATTGAGATGATAATCCAGTTACAGTAACTATCGGCAAATGTTACGGTAGATTACTTTGTCGACCTTTATGACATGTTAAACAAAGTCCCAATAAAAAATGATTTGGGGTTTCAGTTGGGTTGAATATTGTAAAACTGCCTGAAAAATGGGTGAACGTAAAGCGTAGTGTTAGGATTAGGATTAGGTTTAGGTAAAGGGTTTCGCCCAGGATAAAAAAAAATAGAAAAAATAGAATTCGGTTGGTGCACGAAGTGATCGGGTTGTCGCAAGAACATGTGACGTACAGTCGTCACTACGACAGTACGATATGAAATTATATCCAAATAAATTGTATTGCTTGGATACTTGTTGATTTTGGGGTAACAAATATTTTATCTCTGTCACTGATACCATCTTTTTGAAATTTCTGCCAGGGATTCCAGATCCGCCTTATGAGTGCACCGTCGCTCAAAACCAGACGACATCATCTACTCTCTTCGTTGCTTGGCAACCTCGAATCAATGATGGGTTTCAGCAAAATACCACTTTGGAGTATATTACGAGGAAAAAAAATCATCATTAGAGGATATATATCTATATCGCGAAATACAATATATATGTATTTAGTATTTGTAAAGATAATTACTGTAAAAAAGAGCAATGCCTATACATTTAAAGAAAGGCTAATGAGTACAGGTCTCCCTGACCTTAATAGCACACTCTCTCGTTTGGATGTGGACATGGTGATACACTCATTAATAGATTGTACTTCATTTATTCATTTAATTCATGGTATAATATAAATCGTTATTAGTAGTCAATGGCTGAATTATTTACATTTTACAAAGATATTTAAAAAAAAAAAATACAATTATGCAAATGGTAAAATTATACAAACAGCAGATAATAATCAGGGTAGCTTGACCACCGAGGTTTATATAATTAAAAAAAAAAGTACAATCAATATCAGTCCTAAAAAATAATTCGTAATTCAATGGAAAAGAGGTATTTTTCGATTGTGATCAAATTTATAAAGTATTTAAAATAAGTTCAAAAGATAATAACATTCTAAGCAAAGGTTTGAGTATTAAAATGTGAACAAATATTGCACAACTATAAGCCGTTTAAGTGTCCAATAAACTAAGTAATCCTATGCAGGGCTTGAATGGTGTGAAAGATTTGTATATTGTATTATAATTTAAGAACGTATTTTTGTATACTATAATCTAATTAATACTAAACAACTGTAATGGTGGCGAATAAACGTACTAAACTGAGGATAATTGGATATTGCTGGTAGACATATTTCTTTACCTAAGTTTATTGCCGACAGATTTATAATATGATCAATTAAACCGATAACTAAATAACTTGAACAATCAAAAGATGGTATCGTTGTATCGTCCTCACAATCAACAATCCCATTAAAGGAGTTGTTAGATGTTCTCCAGTTTACTTAAATTTTGCATTCCCGAGCCAAATGAGGTAGGGGAGAGGACTTTTTTTTTATTAGCGCTCCGTTTTTGGAGAAAAAAAAATCGAAATAGGTTTGGACATTTCGCAATGATGAGAATGTGAAAATGATCGCAAGGGAAGAAGCCAGTGGTGAACGTGTTGATGATAGTTTGGTCAATCCTTTGACCAAAATCAGTGTTACCTTCTCCCGTCTTTCAAAGAAGGTGGGCAGTCCCAATTCTTTGATTCTTGTTCGTTGTGGATTTTGTATTCTTTTATTTATTTACAGTTTTATTTAAGCAAGTTAGCCATTTAAGTTAAACCCTGAGGGCACTGCAAAATAAAACAAGATTTATAAAAGTTATTTACAGACTTCATTATTACAAGTTGAATACATAAATAACATAAGAAACCCAAATAAAATATACAAATAAATATTATGATTACAATATTGCAAAGTGCAACTAAACATGATATGATCAAAACATTCTTCAATTGATAAATTAGTAAATTGTCCAAATGCTGATTACTGCCGTTGAGAGGAGAATGAGGTAATAAGTAGGAAACTATTAAGGGTGATAAATTAAGGGAGATTAAAGACAGATGGTTAAGAGGTAGTGGGAGAGAAAGAGAGACAAATAGAGAGAGAGAAGGGGGATAAGATTTGAGTACGTGGGTATTAAAAGAGTCATGAGTCCGCTAAAGTAGGTGTCCTAGAAGAGTGTACAAGTAGGGTACAAAAGAGACGGAAAACGGGCGAGGGGTAGAAATAGAGAGAGGAAGAGAAGGAGGATGGAAAAGGGAAAGAAAAGAGAGCCAGAGAATGAGAGATCCTTTTAATATACCTGTTTATATATAGTAATCATGTACGCGATAATGTCTCCGGATAGCACCAGCAACAAAAAAGTTCCTTTAAAAATATTGTATTGATGGTGCTATAGTGTCTGTTCGGTATTCAATTGATTCTCTTGTTTCAAACCTAAGTCCTGACACGATTGTTTACCACTCTCATTCACAATAACATCCATTTCTTGAATAGAGGCAGTGGTTTTTCATAGTCTTCAGACCGATATTGAGGTTTCATTAAACGTTGGCCATTTCATTGACACATTTGTAAACTTCGCTCAATCTATGAACCTGTTTTTCCATTGTAAGGCATAAATCTGGTAAGTGGGTTTTTTGATGTGCTCCCAGGATCATTCTTGCGAGCCTTTTGTGAGGTATGACCAGTCTATCTAGTCCATCTAAACGGTTTAACGAGACAACATCACATTAGTCAATTAGCGGCATTGTGAGGGAAGTACATAGTAACTTTAACATACCATTCGAAATTCATTGCAGATCTTCTAAAACAAAAAATTCCTTGATTTGTTCTTTGCCATGAAGTAAGTCTAGAAAAACAACGAGTTTTGTTTTTTCAAAGAATATTGAGTGAACGAAACACGATTACATTTGGTAACAAATGCACCAGATAATAATTGCCACAATGACATCAAAAGCCTATGGAAAACTTTTACAATTAGTTTTATCTTAATTTTCCAATCGGAAGTGATTCTGTCACAATGTCTGAAGAGAAAGAGCGCCCTTCTTGTTTAAACATTTACAGCATGCATACTGTCAATTTAAATCGATGGTTTGGTGAAGGTTGTGAAACTAAATCGGTGTAAGGACAACATTATTTTATTTCACTTCTAACGCTATTGCCAACAAATCCCCCATTCTATCTATTGACAAATCTATTGGTCAATAGCGTCTACTCTTCTTGTACTGTCGGCTTGCTTTCATAATCATCTTTAGTATGTGCTTTAATCTCGTCAATTGCTGAATGATGAAGGCGATTTGTACCGAAGTTCTTTTATTTCTCTCCGTTATTCTCTCAAAATCTGGTAAGTTTTATTTCATGTTAAATTCATGAAAGACGTTCGAACTTAGCTCGGGAAAAGAATTAAGGAGATGTAACAATGTAATGATTAAACTACTTACCAATCGACGTTGCATGCATGTTCTCCAAATGTTGTCTACCGTATAATCCAGTTATATTTGTACTCTCTTCATTTTTATGATGGAAGTATATAGATGAGACAATTTCCCAATCACTATGATTGTATAGCAGTTCTGATCATTGGCAACATACCGGTGGCTCACTCGACGCCTCTGTATTTGCTTCATGTTATTTTCAATATCCTGGGTTTCTTTCCCTTGACTTTAGTTTAATTTCACCCATACAGGATACCATGCATTAACAGTGTCGATTCAAACAGGCAACTCTCTACCAGTCATCGGGGAAGATTTCACACTGGTCTGTACCTTCACGCCGCGAACCAGGAACCGACTTGTCATTTGGGAAAGGAGTGGTGATCTTAATACACTGGCCTCTCACAACTGTCAGGGATATCTTTCTTGTATGTTGACTGTTATTGACCAAAGGAAATTCAGCTTGTTAGCAGACTATTACAGTGTAAATCTAACAATAAAACAACTTGAACAAAATGATGGAGATAATTACAAATGCACTGTAAGTGGTACACATGTGCCATCGAATACAGGATCAACTAGCACGTTAGTGACGCCATTACAACCAGGTAAAAACATAGTATTCACATGCCGAATTCAGTATTGAAAAATATAGCTCTTTCCACAGTCTTGTATAAGCAGAGCTTAAAGAGAAATCGTTCTTTGTCAAACATATAAGCCCAAACATGTCGCCAAATAATAATAATTTGATACTGGTTTAGCATATTGTTTTTTTAAGGAAAATCGAGGAAACTCTTAATTCGGGCATATATCTTTTATATTCATTTGCTATTGTAGTATTCCAAAAGTATCAAAATTATATTTGGCAACAAACTAATTAGCAATCACACCAAATATTGCTTGTAAATGGATGAAGTATGTGATTGTAATATCAAACTTTGAAAGACTATGGTTAGTGCAATTATATATTCAATTAAATGGAAGTAGACTATCCGAGTTGAATAGTACAATTTGAAGTGAGCTTTACATGTTTATTCATCGTGACTGTTCCCTGTTTTGACACCAGTTGCGCCCTATTGGCTCTTTATCACGGATGAGAGATCGATCGGTTATTACCCTAGCAACGCAAACTTAACGGTAACTGCTGGAGAGCCGTATGACGTCACATGTGCAGCAGACTTGGCAAGGCCTCCTGCAGTACTGGACTGGCGTATACCAGATGGTGTAACTGTGGTTTTTAAGAATCAGTCTGATGTCGTTCAGAGCAACAACTATGTCTCTCGGAGGGCAGCTACGATCACGCCCTATAGGAATGACCAAGGAAAGATTCTGCGCTGTGTGGCATCACATCCACAACTACAAAATAATCTTCAACGCTCAGTTCACCTAAATGTTCAAGGTAAGTAAACGTGTTAAGTAGATAGCACAATTATCGTTATTGTTTTGTGGTGCCGGTGTAATCAAAGCTGAGTCCTCGTCTTGTTCTTGTTACCCTTTATGAACTGCTCTACTCAGATCACAAATGTTGTAATTGTATTTGGGGCATAAACCAATGAATATCTATGAATGTCTTCAGGAGATTCATATTATCTCTACAAGTATCTTCTTTCTATCCAAATGTTCAAAGCGTAGAATGAAGAGTAATCTCGTTCCTTTTAACATTATCTAGCGTTTCTTATATGATTGTATGTAATTATTTTTCTCTCTCACTCTCTTTCATTAAGTTCTACCCTCTAGCATGTTACTTTTTCCAACTGGATTTAACAAGGAACACGAGTCTGGGTCAAAATCAATTTACGTTCAAGAAGGTTCATCGACTTCAATCACTTGTAAAAGTATTGGATCATTACCAGCAGTTGAACTATCATGGACTATTCTTGGAGACATCAGCAGTAACTCAAACCTTTCAAAGTATCCCAATGCTTTAGATGGAACTTTGTTTGACACCGAAAGTATCATCGCAGTACATCCAGAGATAAAGAACCATGGAATGTTCATTCAATGCCATGCATCTTTTGACGAAGTCTTTGTTGATCACCTGTTAGCCAAGTTGATCGTTTACGGTGAGTTTTGATTCTTTCAATATATCGGTATTCGATCTTACTTCAAAAAACATTGAATGGATTTGTGTTGGACTTTAATACTGAATGTCGTTTTCAAGACTAACATTTCAAAAGAGGTTGCTGTTTTATTTATCATAATTTACCCAATCATAAGGAACATAACTCTCTGTGCAACTAAATACTACGTATAAGAGATTCTATATTTTACCAAAGGACATATTTAAGGCTTTACACATGATTATTCATTTTATTTATGTTTTAAGGCTCACCAGATGATGTTAACATATCTACCCCCGGTGATCTACAGGAAGGTATAGAAACCAATATAAGCTGCAGAGCTGTTAATGGGTACCCTGCTCCGCTCATCCATTGGTACATCGGATCTAGAAATGTGACCTATGATTCGTCTCTAAAGACTTTAATGAATGCAGCTCATCGGTATGATGCTGAAAGCACCCTTACAATCATACCAAAGAAGTTTGATCATGGGAAACCTCTTCTCTGTCAGGCAGTTCAACCTACAGCTCTATCAATGCAAGCAATGAATGATAGCGCGTTGCTGAACATATCATGTGAGTATCCATTTTCATTGAATCTCTTGGTAAGATATTATGATAGAGAATCAGGACCAGGATGTAAATCAGATTTTGTATCTACAATAATTATCTGCTTCTTGTTATCCTGATTAAATATATCTCAATAAATAAAAAATAAAAATAAAAATCCTGAAACTGCGTAGAAAATTGGTCTGTTCATGCGTTCATCATCGATTTTCAAGAGTCCTCGACAGCAATATTTTCCCATTTTAATTATGCACATTTTCATTTTTATTTGTATCTAAAATTCTGGAAATGCTTCGCATGTTCCCTGTTGGTAGCCGTTTTCCAATCTTTCAACAGGATTTGTGTGGATAAAAGACCACTCAAAGTAACGGGCTATATCAACATTTTTTGACAAGTCTGTTCATTCTTTTCCACCTCCACACCATATCACAATTCTGTTAAAACAAATTGTTCAATGTTTTTTCTATACACTAGACGGCCCAGTTGTTTTCATTACTTCTCGACGGCTTACATCAAATAAAGTACGTGCTGGGTTTTTGTTGACATGTACTGCAGACGCAAATCCTTTTGCCTCTGTCTTCAATTGGTTCTGTAACGGCACACTTGTTTCTAACGGCACCGGTAACATATCACTCTCCGGGACTATACCCGAAAACGAAACGGTGACCTTCAGCGAATTGGCGATTCGACACCCTCTGTCCGGAGATCATTGTGATTACAAGTGCATTGCTGTTTCAAGCTATGGTTCCGGTGGTGCAGTCTTCATCTCCAAATTTAATCGTAAGTAAAACTGTTTTTTGTATTGTATCTTTAGGTTCATATGTGTTTGTCCATCTGATTCTCTATGTTCATTTAATTAATTTGCGCTTGATTCAAAATAAATAATTCAACTCATATCCCTAAACTCTCTTTCCATTTATCAATCTGTTAATGATCTAAAATCCTGGTAGTAAAGGAATAGTCACTACCGAATTTATATAAACACTTAACTATGGATTAACCTTAAACTGCAGTTCACCCCAATTCACCTTCTTGGTTCATCGTCGACCAAAACCAAACGACATCTTCAGCTCTCTTCATTGCCTGGCAACCTGGATCCAACATCAGGCCACGACACATTTGAATTTGATTGAACCAACTTTTTACACACATGATTAAGATCAAAGAATCAGTAGAGTAACCATGCCTTCAAATCGGTGAGTCCAACCCATCTTTCACGTATAGATATTTCCATCTGTCACATATCCATGAGTTACACAATAAAATAAGGGTGCAATTGGTGAACAAATTTGCATCCACCTCCGCGTATTTGGCAGAGGATGCTGCTATTGTAATATAATTGCACCCTTATTTTGTAATGTGTAGTTTGCAGGCTAAAACCCTTATCAGTCGTATATTGCAAAGGATGGTGTATGAAATATTCTCAAGCTCTTCTCCCTCATACAGAGAACAGAATAGTATATCCTTCCCTGTTATACCCCTACCTATTAAATTTTTCAAGTGCTATACAATAAAAGGCATTATTTTAAGTCTAATCGAAAGTACAACAGTCTTAAACTGCCCAAATTACCAGTCAAGTAAGTTTTCGAAACCCCCGTTGTTATTAGAAACTGACAGCCCACTAACATACATGTATGTTTTTCAGAGAGATGAATTGCTTTCACTTTCGCTGCGCAAGAAAAAAGGTAATACGCACACCAGCCACTTTGTTGTGTCCACTCATTCTGTCATTGGAGACCATTACTGCTCATCGTTCATTTTGTTATTCTCCAGATATTCTGTTAGGTTGCACGATGGTTCATGCAGCGACCCTCCTAAGTTGAAATATACAAGTAAATTAAACGTAATATCAATATGCATAAACGTCTTCGCATATTTCTCTTCTTAACTTTCACCGTTTATAAGACATATGAAATAAGCGTGTCTACTCGTATTCAGAACCCAGAAATCCTTCCAGTCGTTGGTGAGGAAATTACACTTGCCTGCACATATAACCCTCCATCGACAAATCGCCAATTGCTTTGGTTTGACGGGAATAACAATATCCTAGAAAGATGTCAAGGGTTGAGATGCAGAAACGAGCAGAATGTTCAACATATGTCCAAGTACAGTTTGAGAGCAGATTCTTCTAATGGAAATCTAACTGTTAGGAATTTAACAGTGGATGACAGCGGCAGATATCAGTGCTCAGTTTTCACATCTTCTGATGCAGATACTTGTGAAATTGTACTGAATGTACTGTTACCAGGTAATTTATTCTAACATCAATCTGGAAACTTTATCTAATCGTGATGTGTGCGAAATTTGAATATAAATGATTGATTACTCATTCAAAATGAACGCAACATTTGATTTTTGTTTCATTCAGGTTTATTGCCAATGATAACTACTACTAAGAGCTATTCGTGACTGAAAAAAAATCCAAACTATGGTACTTTACCAATAATATTGAGTTTGTGGTATGTTTATTTTGTTTATGTACAAAACGGTCCTAAGATCTATATCCCAGTGGTAACTCAATGTATACATGTACATTTTGCTTAACTTCCAGCGACGCCTAGACTGCTGTCTATCACCGACGATCGGTCTGAGGGTGGATACATGAATGGAGCATCAGTGAGCATCACATCTGGGCGAACCCACAACCTAACATGTTCAGTCCAAGACGCTAGACCACCTGCAAAACTGGAGTGGCACGTTCCCGAAGAAGTGCATATTCGACTGGACGATCAGTATAACGCTGTTAATGGTGACGCCTATTCCTCTCGAAGAGTTGTTTCTTTAACTCCGTCTAGGGACGATGATGGAAAGATTGTCCGTTGTGTGGCCTCACATCGGGAGTTTGATAGTGGGCTTGAATTGTTCATCCGCCTAGATGTCCAAGGTGATTATCTTACTAATGATATCATACCATGAATGCTCAGTGGTGTGTGTCCTGGACTAGTGGTAAATGCATCTAAATGTTAGGATTGTCTGAAATGGATGATACATTCAACATCTCCTAAAACACTTCATACTCTTCTGTATTTTGTAGATTATGCTAGGGAATCACAAAAACGTCACTGGAACCCATGATGCCTTCACCGCTTACATACTTGTCTCATATCGCTAACAATACGTTTACAATTTTGGCTCTTCATTTTCCTTCCCACTCAGTACCGCCAAGTGACCTCCTGCTTACCCCGTATGGATCCATAACTACCAATACAAAAGATTCAAGAAGTGTCAATGTCTTCGAATACTCGACAACATCATTCACCTGCAAGAGTGTAGGATCTCGCCCTACATCTCTTATAACATGGTCCATTGGTTCGGACGACGATCTGGGTAGCACGACTTCTATGTCTACCACGAATGAGGTCGACCAAGGTTTACGCAACACCAATTCTACTCTACAGTTCATTCCAAAGAGAAGGCATCACAATCAACTTCTTCTATGTGTGGCCAATGCTGGTATGAACCAACGTCGAACAAAAGTGAGGTTAATCGTTAGTGGTAAGTATTCGTAAGTTGTATTAACTAAACATCATCTTCTCGAATTCACAACAGAAGAACGAATGCGGTCTGGGACATGCTATGACACACTTGGACATCGATATATCGGGTGTGATTTTTGACATTATGAATAACCGTGTGTATTTATACTATGCTTCGTCTTTTCTGTAGCAAGATATTTGAAAGAAGTGACATTTTGGAAAGTCTTAAGTGACACACCTCTGTGATAGCTGAAGTAACTTCCTATATAGATATCAACAAATTTTCTTTCTTGTGTCAGAATATGAGTTACATGTGATACATACGTCGCTGTTGCAAGTCACGGTGGCTAATAATCTAAAAATTATGATATAAGAAATATACTTTGACTTTTAAGGACCACCGGATCCTCCCTACCTAAATGGAACGGAAGGTTTGCAGGATGGGGTGTCAGCAAATGTGACTTGCACGTCGAACAACGGCTACCCAGCACCAACTTTCCAATGGTACCTTGGATCAAAAAACGTCACCAAAGATTCTGATACACAGTCTTCGAGGAATAGACATCATCGACTGGATGCAATAAGTTTGTTCACTTTCACACCCACGGTAGACGATCATGGGAAACTCCTTTTCTGTCAAGTTTTTCAACCATACGCTGAATCCATAGAGTATTGGAGTGTCAGTGAGGTTCTTCAAGTTCTGTGTAAGTCTGATTTATTTCAGCTTAATCTATCACCATGTAGATCTTAAGAGGCAGGTACATAACGTCGCTTAAAAAGACATTACAAACATTGACATTACTTGATATTTACTGTCCTTTGTTGCTGTGAGCTGAAAACTATTTCAAATTGTCCATGATTATATTAAAAAGACGATGGTATACAGGATGCGATACACTTGTAGATAGACCGTTCTATGTTATTATCATGATTCTGGCATGTTACAAAATATTGGTAACCATTTAAATATGTATTCATTTAGGCTCATTGTGAATACCATCACAAATTCGTTCTTCTTGAGCCTCATTTTATTGTTTCCTCAACGTTTTTTCTTCTTTCTAAATGCATACATATAGATTCTCCTGTCATTGTGGACTACTCTGTTCGTCGGGTTACCACTGGTCAACGGAGCGTTGACGCCATTCTTACATGTAAATCAGATGGCAGACCCCTAGCCTCAATAACTTGGTTCTCGAATAGCATTGAACTCAACAACAGCACGTGACATCAGATTTACCACAGTCTTCTACAAGAAGATACCTTGATGTCTAGTATGTTGGTTATTTCTAATATTTCGGCAGAAGACGATGGCGACTATACATGTTTGGCAGAAACAAGGCTTGGGAATGACAGAGCAACTATAACTTTTTTATATTCTGGTAAGTCTTTCGCTATCAGACCAAGGCGCATGTATGTACAATGATCATGTCATATTGTTGAGATGACACATTGTCTGGTGCAGTGCTGTGTCATTAATCTCAGATGACAAAATAAGAACAGTATGATACTGTAATGATTGTATAGCCTAGGTAATGAAATGGAAACCAAGTTACAGTAAATATCGGGCGATGCAGAACTTGGTTTTACGGTAGATTACTGTGTCGATTTTTAGAATCGGTTGATGGTTGAATGGATTAGTACATGTCCGCCAATGTTCCGGTGAAACATTAATTTGGGTTTTACTTCGCCAAGGATACATTAAAAAGTTAATCGCTGTAAGTTGGGCTGACATTAGGTGTAGGGTTACGGTTACGATTAGGTATAGTGTTTGGCCCAGATTTGAAATTTAGAGTTCGGTTGGTGTACGAAGTGATCGGGTTGTTGCCAGGGCATGTCACGTACGACCGTCACAACGACAGAACGATATGATATTATACCAAAAGTAAAAGTATTGATTGGATACGTGTTGATGTTGGGGGTAATGAAACATGTTTAAGAGATTATCCCTTAGTACATCAATCTGTCAACATATTTTTGAAATTACTTCCAGTGATTCCAGATCCGCCTTATGAGTTCATCGTCGATCAAAACCAGATGACATCATCTACTCTCTTCGTTGCTTGGCAACCTGGAATCGATTATGGGTTTCAGCAAAATATCACTCTGGAGTTTATTACGAGGGTTCTGGAATTGTTCCTACTTTGACAGGAGAACTAAATGAAAATCCATTATCGGTTACAATTAGGATTCACGTTGCCATCAAAAAAACTGTGCCTTATCTTTCCCTTAGGTGCTGCCTTTAAGAATACTCGTACCGTTCATTTTTTAGGTAATGATTGAAGTCCTATCCCTGAGTTCTGCTAAATATGTATACATGTATTTTATGATTGACATTGTAGATCTAGCACATCTACTGCACTCGTGGATTGTGTGTTCTATAAATTCATACATAAATTAAAGCGAGTTGAGAATCTGAACCCAGGTTTTAAATGAGTCCTTCCATTTTGATGAAACCCTTGTTTTTTCCTGTGAATCTACATGCTTAACGTAAACTTAACTGTATTAAGTTCTTTTTATATACTTTTTGTTGTACATGTTTTTAAGAACTCACTGAGTCCACCCCTACATACACATATTCAAAATATAGTAATGTGCAGATTTCTGCTTTGATCTCATGTAAATATGCTGGAAAGAAAAGATGCGCATATCCTTTGGTAATTTCGATAAGTTCTTGTATTTGCAAGTTATATTAATTGCACCCTTGAGGTAGAATGAAATGATGTATCACTCTTTTGGTTGTGTAGATTAAATATGTATGAGCCTGTAATTGCCAAGGAAGCAAACATACGATTTTGAAAGTTCAATTCCTATCGATCTTCTGAATTTAAAGTCATTTGCCAATAACTAAAACTTCAACATACTTTTGGATTGTAATCGAAGAACAAACAATTATAGACGTTATAATTAAAATGATATGGCCCTTTTTTCCAATAAGCCTAAGGAAAAAAATGCGATGAATGTTCTTTTGATACATTCTAATTGGAAGTAAATTTTTCATAATGTCTGAAGAGAAAGAGCGCCCTCTTGTTTAAACATATAAAGCATGCAGACTCTCAACTCAAATTGATGGTTTGGTGGAGTTTGTGAAACTGAGTCGGTGTCAGAAGATCGCAATAATATTTGTTTCACTTCTAATAGGCCAAGAGCATTAGTTTTAACATGGACATTTTCCATAACAAGCTGATTTTTTCAGGATAGCTCCAGAAATATGTCTAGATTAACATACTAAAAGTCCTCATAAATCCTTCTTGAGCGTTTTCCGCAATCCAAGATGGCGTCCAAAATGGCCGCCATTTCCTGTTTTTCTCATAAATTTGAAACTA
This sequence comes from Strongylocentrotus droebachiensis, assembly GCA_035222895.1. Lineage (NCBI taxonomy): Eukaryota > Metazoa > Echinodermata > Echinoidea > Camarodonta > Strongylocentrotidae > Strongylocentrotus > Strongylocentrotus droebachiensis. The sequence goes on from JAVYIG010000989.1 coordinate 312,227, forward strand.
GGTAACCCCAATACAAAATTTAAATGTCTAAATATATGTTTTTAAGCATAAGGAACTCAATAAAATACATGTTGATTAATTTTGAAACACACAAGTAGCTATAAACCACTTAAGCCCTTCTCGAAATCCAAAATGGCGCCCAAAATTGCCGCCATTTCCTGTATTTCTTATAACTTTGCAACTAGATAACCCAAATACCGAATTTAATTGTCTAAAGATATGTTTTTCCGCATAAGGAACTCAACCAAATACTTATTAACACATTTTGAAACACACAAGTAGCAGTAAAACCACTTGAGCCCTTCCCGAAATCCAAAATGGCACCCAAAATGGCTATTTTTTCCAATTTTATCTCATTGTACTAAAGTAGATACGTTATGAATATAATCAAATGTCTAGACTGAAAGCACCATTGAAATACATATCAGTACTACAAACTTTTCATTAAAAAATACTTCTTATGCATGAAGTACACACACACACACACACACCCACCCACATACACATATGGCTGCTTCCATCATCCTCAACGATATCAGACTGACAGTGTGCAACCGTGAAGAGTACTCAATATTAGATGGAACTGAAAATGGAGACACGTTAGTACCAAGGTCGCTAAAGCGTTTTATACATAATGACTGTAAGATATGTGCGGTATGGATATTTTGCTTTGCTGCAGCACTAGTTGGAGGTAGACTTTCTTACTGAAAGGATGAACTCAGAGAACTGCGACCAATTGCCCGTTTGTATGCAGTGTGACGGTAGTCATCAAGAGATTCAAAACTGCTGGCCCCATAAAGGCTTCCCCGGCTCTTTTTTTACCTCGTCATGGGTGCTTCCACTGTGAATGTATCGAGCAAGTCATAGTCAAGTTTCTTGTGGACCATATTGAAAGTTTTACGATTGCCCTGACGGTAGATTGCAGAGACCGTATCACACCCTGTCACAGCATAAAGAAACATCAGGCGATTTCTAGTGTCCCCTATGGCATGCTATATTTCATGAATGTTGAAGACCATGACAGGATTACTGCGGCATGTGCATATCTAGATCTGTGGAAGTGGTTGCCCGAGCAACTAGCATGACCAGTAAGTTTATGTCCGTACCCACGACAACAACTGGCACCTGTTCTGACTCTGCTACTGCTTGTGCTGTGGAGACAATCAGGGTGGTGGCATCCGCTTCTGCCTACTTGATATGTATTTTGTCACGTAGAGTTTGTATAAGTCTCATCTTATTGTTGCTGTTGGCTAGGAAAGCTGTTTTGGGTTGTGCTTGTTGGCATGTTATCATCAAATAAAGAGGTACATTTCTGGGCTATTCGTCTCTGCTCAGCTACCTTTGTCGAAGTTGCACTTCCATATCCATCGAACACCACCGGCAAATGAGCTCCATAATGCTTAAGGGTGTATGAAATATATGACTGAACAAATTCAGCGTAGGTTGACAGATGTGGCCAAGCAACAGATTGCAGTAGGCGACCACCATCTTAAACAAAGAGACCATATCTGGCAGGTTGGATTGCTTGGTGAACGAATTCAGCAGGAGACCCAGAGAACTCGTTGTTGGCTTCCGCATCACCCCACCTTTGAAAGGGAAAAGTGCCTAGGAATAAGTTCATAAGCAAAGAACGATTCCATCTCAGTGTTGTTATTCAGGACACATGTGATTCTGTTGAACAGTAGCGTTGGGTTGACTTATGTACTTTGTCCCCTGATTTTCACTCTCTTACTCTTGGCACCTATGGTATTCACCTTGTCCTTACGATGTACGTAGCTTTATATCTGTAAACTTCCTACCATGCATTCGTTTCAGATGCCGCTACTAGGCCGATTTTTACAGGTTAATCACAATTAACAGATGAGCCAGCGACGATGCCAGTTGACAAGGAGACCAGACCCTTAGTTTCATATCCAGCAAATGGTGATGTGCCTGCAGCCATCCAACAAAGATACATCTATCTTTATTGTCTCTTGACCTGATACTTTGCTGTATGTCTTTATGCTGCTCTGATATACCAGTGTGTACTCCGGTGAACTGTTCCAGTTCATCACAGGTAGGAACACAGCGAGGAAGTGCATGAACCCACTTAGCCAATGTACTGTCTGTGATTCCACGTCCACGAGTCATTTCTCTAGATGTTTTCAGCTGCCGCATCAGGAACTTTTCAATGGTCTGATCAGAGAAGTTTCCAACCTAGAATGAATCTACACGGCGGATGGTAAAGTATCCCTTTTCTGCGAATTGTGTATATTCATTTCCTGGCACGGTTTGCTCTAGAGCTTTGCATCTGTTGTAAATACAACCTGGCAGATTTGACATAGGGAAGATGTCCTGCAGCATGGAAATGTTGTATCATTTCCCTCACACAGCTGAGATGGAGCTTCCAGTCCCCTGTCCTTTCAGCTGGAATGAAACATTGCAGAAGAGACGCATACTTGTCGGATATACTGCAACCAAAGTTCCCCTGTCCTACTTTGTCCTGCTGCCCGGTCAATGAGTTGTGAAATGATCTGACTTTAACTGTTTGACACACTCCTTCTCATCAGGTACAGCAGTCACCTTCTTGTCCTGGTTGAGGAGTGCATCATACAGATTCGCTAAGTGGTCCTTATCTATGCTGTCTAATATGCAAGGTTTGCCCATCAACACGCCAATGAGGGCAGCTGAAGTAAGATTGTGAGCACGAAGAGAACTGAAGGGGAAAATGCATCACCAAATTGCATATGTATGACAGACCCTTTTGCGTACACTGTCTCCCATAGCTCTGCAAGCACATTTCTGCCCATGACGTGGACTAACTATATGCTGCCGAGATATGACATGACATGAGGTGAAATCCACCAAGACGGACGATTACTTTTCCTAGGTCTTGAGAAGAAGCTACAATCTCTGCTGCCTTGATGTACAAGGGCTGGTCAAATGTTACTGCACATATTCTTAAATTATGTTTTTCACATTGTGACTGTGCAAAGTATAGTGCCGTGTAGATGGTCCTCGGATTGGAGGGGTCTAAATTCATGAAGGGCTGAGTTTCAATTCTCGTACTGGTCACTCTGCATGGCCCCTTTCATGAAACCACTCCATGAAGAACAAAGCTCATGTTGCTCAAGATGTCTATCTGTTCATGTGAGCCACACTTCCGGTGTTTATACGCAGCTATCCCTAAAATATTGGCAACAGAAATGACCTGGTCTACTAGCAGAGATGATATGGCATGTGCTATTGAGGTGCATTTCCTGTTTGAAACCGTGTGACTTTTGCCTTTGCGACATTGGTTCTAATGTATCTCCATTTTCAGTTCCATCTAATGTTGAGTACTCTTCACGGTTGCACACTGTCAGTCTGATGTCGTTGAGGATGGTGGAAGCAGCCATATGTGTATGTGGGTGGGTGTGTGTGTGGGTGTGTATACTTTAAGTGAAAGGTTTATTTGTACTGATATGTATTTCAATGGTGCTTTTCTAGTATAGACATTTGATTGTATTCATAACGTATCTACTGTAATACAATGAGATAAAATTGGAAATGGTGGCCATTTGGGGTGCCATTTTGCATCTTGGAAAGGGCTCAAGTGGTTTTACTGGTACTTGTGTGTTTAAAAATGTAATAAAAAGTATTTGGTTGAGTTCCTTATGCTGAAGAACATATATTTAGACATTTAAATTTGGTATATGGGTTATCTAGTTGTAAAGTTATAAGAATTCAGGAAATGGCGGCAATTTTGGGCGCCATTTTGGATTTTGGGATGGGATAAAGTGGTTTATAGCTACTTGTGTGTTTCAAAATTAATCAACATGTATTTTATTGAGTTCCTTATGCTAAAAAACATATATTTAGACATTTAAATTTTGTATTTGGGTTATCTAGTTGCAAAGCTATAAGAAATTCAGGAAATGGCGGCCATTTTGGACGCCATCTTGGATTGCGGAAAACGCTCAAGGAGGATATACGAGGACTTTTAGTATGTTATTCTAGACATATTCCCGGAGCTATCCTGAAAAAATCAGCTTGTTATGGAAAATGTCCAGGTTTAATCCTATTTTGACCTAATGCTCTTGGCCTATAACGCTATAATTCAATACAATTCAATTTATTTATTCATCATCCATAAAAATTATAACAGATATTGACAATATTTGACGATGCATAACAATAATAACAATAGATGAAAGGATACCTTCAAAAAAAAGCACGGGGCTTGTACAATAGAAGGCACCTGAACAAAGTTAAATAATACATTTATAATTGCAAAATAATTCACCCAGCCACAAAACACAATAGTCACACACAAAAATGCGCCGACACACAAACACACACACACACACACACACCACCACTCACAAACTAACTAACTACTAACCGAAATGTAACGTAAACAATCTTTTGAACATCATTGTTGGAGTACATCAAGTATTGTAACTGTTAACGAAATGCTGGTTAAGTTTACGTTTGAATACATTGAGTGTGGTTGCATCGGAAATACAATTTTCAATTTCGTTTAAAATTTTGGGACCAGTATACCGAATGGATCTTATATCTAACGAATTTTGAGGTTTTGGCAGTCGAAATTTCATTGAATTGCGGGTAAAATGTGAATGAATATCTGAATTTAGCTGAAACATATCATGAAACGAAAGTGGAAGAGTATTGTTTATATATCGATACATGAAAATACCAACAAGATATTTATATATGTCAAAAATGTTTAAAAGATTTAACGAATGAAAAATAGGACTAGAATGGGCAAGATAATGCAAAAGAGTACAAATTCGAATAGCTTGTTTCTGTTTCTTAAAAATACTTAGTAATCTGGTTTTACACGCTGAACCCCATACAATATTACCATACATGAGATACGGCAAGATAAGAGCATTGTATAATAGAATTAATATATGTGGGGGTACTGTATATTTCAATTTATATAAAATTCCAATGGTTTTACTTATTTTATTACAGACATGTCTGACATGAAAATCCCATTTTAGATAACAATCAACATGTATACCAAGGAAATTATGACAGTCGACGAAATCAATCAACTCTCCGTCCAATTGTACTTTGGGTAAAGCGATACTCCGTGAATTGTTCAAACAAAAATATATACATTTAGTTTTTTTAACATTGAGACATAGCTTGTTTGTTCTTAACCATTCAACAACCTTGATAAGTTCTGTATTTGTTTGACATATTAAGTCATTCTGATTATAATTTGAGGCAATCAAACAAGTATCATCTGCGTATTGAATAAAGTGAAACAATTTTGAAACACAATATAAATCATTAACATATAATAGGAACAATAGAGGACCTAGAATTGATCCTTGAGGAATACCTGTTTTGATCAAAAGTTTTTTAGAAATATGAGTTTTATACATTGTACATTGATTTCTGTTTGTTAAATAATCTTTAAACCATAAATAGGGTATACCACGAATACCATATCTAGATAACTTAGAAAGTAATATATCGTGATCCATTACATCAAAAGCTTTCGACAGGTCTAAAAATATACCGATAACAAACTTATTTGAGTGCAATGCGTTACATACAGTATCATTAAAATCAATAAGAGCATGATCAGTGGAATGGTTTGGCCGAAAGCCATATTGATGCATGTATAAAATATTGTTATGTTCAAGAAATTTATATAGACGAACGTAAACTAATTTTTCTAGTAACTTTGAAAAACAAGGAAGTAAAGAAATTGGACGATGGTTGCATATATCATAAGGATCCCCTGTTTTTGGTACAGGAACAATTTTTGCAGTTTTAAGCCGGTTTGGAAATTTTCCAGTCGAAATTGATAAATTCATAATGTGCATCAACGGACGGGCTATAGCGTGAATAGATTTCTTTGCTATATTTTGACTAACATCATCAACTCCAGTGCTATTTGTATTCTTTAAATTCCTAAAAATATTTATAATTTCGTTTTCAGATGTAGGGCACAAAAATAACGAATTTGGATTTGATGCGTTCATGTAATCCAAATGGTGTTTATAAGAGCGAGGAATCTGGGCAGCTGTTTTGGTTCCAACGTCATTAAACATTCTATTGAACAGTTCGGATATTTCGCACTCATTGTCTACTATCACACCGTTGACTTTGAAATGATTCGGCAGGACTTTAGCTTTTCTATTTAAAATACCATTGATAATGCCCCAGGTTTTCTTCAGGTTATTAGAGTTGTATTTAAGCATATCACCATAGTATTTTGTTCGTGCTTGTCTTAGAAGAAAAGTAACTTTATTTCGATAAGATTTATACTTCCTACTCAAATCTGAAGAAAATTTCAACTTCAATTGCTTATATAACTTATTTCTCCGATTGATACAAGAGAAAAGAAAATTATTTATCCACGGTTTTCGAATTGATTTTTTCTTCCTACTTTTCTCCTTGAGGGTAAAGTGTTTATCATACAATTCAGAATAGATATCTATAAATATATTATATGCCTGTTCGACATTTGTGGATCTATAAACACACGTCCAATCATATAAATGTAGACCAATGCAAAATTGTGCAATGTTTGCCTCCGTAAAATGCCGTGTACGAACATTTAAGATAGGAATAGAAACCTTTAATTTGTAATTAATTTGAAAAATTGGAAAATGGTCTGTAATATCACAATATAGAACTCCAGAATGAATATCATTGATAACGTTTGTGAATATGTTGTCGATCAATGACATTGATTTCGATGTTATTCTGGTGGGTTTGTCTATCAAAGGATATAAACTATTAGAGTGGAGAATACTCAAGAAGTCAGAAACATGAATATTTTGTGAATTATATAAGTTTATATTAAAATCACCCATTAAATATATGCTTTTATTTTCTTTACTAATCTTAATGAGAAGTGCCTCGATTTCTTCAAGGAAGCAGGGAATATTGGAAGCAGGTGGACGATATATGGTTCCAACTATAATATTTTTTCTTTCAGATATATTTATCTCAATAAAAATGGATTCGATGTTATCATTGCACATTTTTAAGTCATCTCTGGTCTTGAACTCGAAGCAATCTCTTACTAACATAGCAACACCCCCACCCTTCTTTTGTATTCTGTTGGAGTAAACAAAATTATATCCAGAGAAATCGAAACAATGTGGTGTATGTTCTTGAAGCCATGTTTCCGTGAAAGCAATAATGGAAAAAGGATAGTTAATTGCTGATAAAAAATCTGAAATATCATTGAAATTTTTGGACAAACTTCTTGCGTTAAAATGTATAGTACTAAAGAAATATTCTTCTCTTGTGACATATTTAGAAACAAATTCCTGAGGTATGTAATAATTGCATTCACTGTTCTTAAAAATATCGCAATGTAAATCCGGGTCAATGTCATCAAGTGCATTCAAATTATCTTTTAACAACTCAAGTCTGATGGTATTGAAATTTTGTAACGAAATTGTAGAATCGGCAGTAAACATATTAGATTTGAAATCTTCGTCGCTAATCAGACTAAAAGGAAATATGCATATTATACAATCTTTGCACATCCAATCAGAAACATTTTGAATAACATGACATGATTCATCGTGAAAACAGTCACAGTTTATACAGCAAACGGAAGAGTTTGTTTTGACGGTGCACCCACAACAATTAGTATTTGCTCTGTATCCAATCATACAATAACGAATCAAACACTCATACAGACAGACATACACTCACTCCAAGATAGCAAGTTCAGTATTTTGTATTCTCTATACAGATAGGTTTCACAGTCCAAAAATGAAGGAAAACCCCCCACCCCCAATCCGCCAAGTTGTTGACATGCTTGACGATTGCATAATAGAACATGTTACATAATCGACTAAACTGTTTACATTCTTGGATTACTGAGTGCCGAAGTATTAATTCAAAGAATTTGGAATCGCATTCTATGAATAAATGAATTAAATCATTTTGTTAAATGGTTGACATGGGAACGGGCTATGCACATGTAGATGGTACTGTAATAAGGCGTGCTTCAAATCAAGATATTTCGATTGAAAGAGTGTAAAATAAAGAATATAAATGGCATATAGTTACATAAAATAGTATTTAAAAAAAAATTACAAAAAGAAAAACGGTGACGTGTCGTAAAACGAAATTCCATGTATAGACGCATTATTTTGAAACAATCGTTCTACTCACGAAATGAAGTCCAAGTTGCTAGTGTCTGTGATTTTGGCCTGTGCTCCAGTACTAGTTTTACACCAACCAGTCGAATTCTAGTTGACATATTTTGTGTTTTTCGTAGATTATAGGCTTCTCTTTCCAGCTGATAGCGAGCTTTCTTTAGTTCGGCTGGCAAGTCGGTACGTATCGTTATTCTAGGCGTATCGTCTGGAGTCTTGGCCGGCTTTGGACGTCGCTGTATTCGTTCGAAGGCGGCGAGGACTTCATTGCGGTCGGACATGCAGACAAATCGCACGATGATCGGGTCGGGAGTTTTGATGTTCTCGTTTGGCTTACGTGGCAATCGGTGAACATTGTTGAATATCATATTTTGTGCCGTACTTTCTGAGACATCGAGAGATGTAATTGCTTTTCGAATAACTTCTTGTATATTTTCATCATTTTTCTTTTCAATACCGTAGAATAGCAAATTTCTTTTCCTCTCATGAATTTCCATGGCTGTCATCGCGTCGCGAATACTCTGGTCGCATTCCTTCTGTTTCTTAATCAGGGCGGGAATAGTATCATTTTCCAATGCTTCAACTCGGGATGCGGAGTCTGCAGCTGCAACTTGTAGTTCTGATATCGAACTTTTGACGACCTTTATCTCCTCTCCTATGGTTAAGACATTAGTGGCAACAGTATCCAATTTTTTCAGTATCTTTGCAGAAAATTCGTCAAAATGCTGTCTGAATTCCGTGACTGATTCAGCCGTAGCGTATGCTTGCGTGGCAGCTGGAATGTCGGGTGTGTCCGTTTTGCTAGCCGCATCGGTAACAGTCTTAGATCTTGGCATTTTTGTAGGTTTTGGAGGTACGAAACGAAATGTTATAACGAATTTATCCGTAGAATGTATCAAACTTACTTGCAAACTGAAAATTCGTTCAATATTCCTTTTTGTAGAGGCGGATTAAGTGGGATTTTCCGTCAGATTTTAAGAGCGTTAAAAATCAGTCCTCCATGTTCCAAATAGCGCCCTCTATCCACTGACCACTGACGATTCCTCCAAAGTATGGTACATCAGTTCAAAAGCACCTTCTCATTTGTTCTGTCTGCTTGCATTCATATGCATCGATAGTGTGAGTTAAATGCTCGTCAGACAGAATTTCGAATGGCAAGGTTCGATTGCTGTATAATGATTTGTTCAGAAGTTCTTCTTTTACTCGCAGTTATCATCTCCAAATCTGGTACGTTTTATTTCATGTACACGTTATAAAATTCGTTCGTACTTAGCCCAGGCGGACAATTGTGGTTGCATTCATGTTCTCCAAATGCTGTCAATTGTATAATCAAACTTGGTAGCTGATAACACTCAGACGAGTTAAAAAAAAGGATCGACGTTGACTTTGGTTTTAAGTTGAACAGCACGGCAGCCCTCTGGTCACCATAGGGCCACCGCCCAGAAAGGGCCCCAACACGCCATGAACTAATCATGTGAACTAGGCATAAGCTCATGTGGAGAGTTAAGGAGATATAACATTGTAAACAAATTCAATATACTAACCAATCCTCGTGCATTCATGTTTTCCAAATGCAGTCTATCTCATAGTCCTCTATTATTTCTTAACTCTTTTCATGGTATGATGGGTATATATAGATAAGAAAATTATTAAATGACTGCGATTGTTTAGCAACTCCGATCATTGGCAACAAACCGGGTATAAAGCTAAACTATCAAAGAAATTGTACCAACTCAGATCTTTGTCGTACATGTCAGTAATATTTAGGTATTGCATTCCTCTTGAAACCCGTATTGAAAACTATTCGGGAAAGTTGAATAATCTGCTGGTAATATTGTGTCATTGTCATTCATCGTCAATGTGTTTAGCAGAGTGTGATTTGATCAGCTACAGGCCCCCCCCCCCCTCCCCTATCAAGTGATGTGGTGGAAAATAATTAAAAGAGAAAAAAGTGAATGAAGAGAGAAAGTGTAAAAAGGAGGAAGGGAAATGACGAGAAAAGAAGAGATCTGAACCATCTCCCACACCCTCCAAATCAGCGAATTTGCATTTCATTTTCTAAATACGACCGCCCCTATCATTCCGATGCCCCTTCAATGGGTGGACTTGCGTTACGTCACATAGAAATGTTATTAGTACTATTCCCTTGGAATATATTTCATTTCACCTGTACAGGATACCATGCATTTGAAGTGTCTATTCAGACGTACAACTCCCTTCCAGTCATTGGTGAGGATTTCACTCTGATCTGTACCTTCACACCACAAACCAGGTACCGGCGCCTAATTTGGGCAAACGGTAACAACATCATTGTGGCCTCTCATTCTTGTTGGCCACACCTGGATTGTACATGGTTCTACATTTCTAACCCATCGAAGTTCACCTTGTTAGCAAGCACTAGAAGTGGAAACTTAACATTGAAAGAGCTTGACAGGTATGATAGCGACAATTACCGGTGCACAGTAAGCAGTACATATGGGGTAGAGAATCCAGGATCAAGTAGCAAGCAAGTGACACCATTGCCACGAGGTAAATTGTTAAGTATAATGAATTTACTCAACGAAAATCCAGAATTGCATGAAGCTAACTCATGATATATGAGTCTACTATTTATTAAAATCTAAATCGAATCTCTCTGTATCTGTCTTCTACTGTGTGAATATCAATATGGGAAGCCTTAGGACAAATAGAAGTCTCAAATGTTCACATTTTCAACGGGCATGTGTTTATTACATACAGCGCCCATTTGTGGTCAACAATGATGTAGATCGCAAGGTCGCCTCTCAACGAGGGATGGCAGCTGCAGCATCTCCGGAAAAGAAGGGGATTTTCGTTGATATAGGAGATCATCTTGAAGAGTTAGAGATTGGCGAATATGGCATGATGGGAGATGTTGTGAAACAGGCAGTTGAGGCAGCAGTAAAGGCAGCCGTTCCTGCTATAGTTCAGGCAGTGAAAGAGGTGTGCCTGCGGTCATTTAAGGAGGTGGTTAATCCCCATCTTCTCCACCTCCAGTTTCGACAAGATGCAATAGAGCAGGCTGGCAGGAAAGATAATTTGAGGATCAGCGGTCTGGCTGAGGAGGAGAGGGATGAGACAGAGGAGATCCTGATCGAGAAGATCTGTAAGGTGGCTGGGGAAACCGGGATGCAGCTTGCAGAGAGCGACATCTCGGCTTGCCATCGCCTTGGAAGGAAGGTGGCGGGGAAGAAGCGCGACACCGTCGTGCGCTTTGTCGCCCAACGTAAGCGAGACAAGGTCTACCAGGGGCGTTTCCACTTGAAGGGGAAGGAATCCTTTAGGCAGGTTTTTGTGAACGAAGACCTCACCTCTACTCGCTATGCTGTCTTGATGGCAGCAAAGAAATCTACAGAGGTGAAATCTGTATCAACTAAGGCAGGGAACATCGTCTGCAAAATGAACGATGATACCTTCAAGATAATTTCAACCCCTGACGACTTGTTCGCAGTGGGTTTGGATAATGTCGAATACAAAAACTTCAGACTCCGCTTGTTGGAGTAATGTCTCCTCATAATGTCCTTTTTTTCATGATACAAATATTCTAATAATATGTTTGATAACACTGTATCACATTCTTACAAGTTATGTCCAAATTCATTTGATAGTACATTGCCACTTGACGGTAAAAAATCAATTAGTATCTCCCATGTAAATGTACGTTCGCTAAACAAAAATGTTGATTCCTTAAAGTTGTTATATGAAGATTGCGTTAAGTTCAGATTCGATGTAATTGCATTATCAGAAGTATGGAGAGTTTTAGAAAAATCGACCTTGGAAATGGAAGGTTATTTATTGGAGGTAAAGTGCCGGGATGGTAGAGAAAGAGGAGGAGGGGTAGGAGCTTATATTCGTTCTAATTTGAAATATGTCGTGAAAGATTATACAGTGAAGCATACAGAATCAATCTGGTTTGAAATAAACAATGGAGAATTTCAAAAGGTGATGGTAGGTGTTTTATATAGGAAACCAAATACAGATGTTAAAGAGTTTCAAGAAAGTCTTCTCACAGTTTTAGAAGACATTAAAGTCGACAGACGCAATACCATTATAATAGGAGATTTTAATATAAATTCATTAAGTTCAGACGGAACAACAGAAGGGTTTTCAACAGCGATGAAATGCGTAGGAATGGAGCAGAAAATAAAATATCCAACAAGAGTAACCAGTGAGTCTGTAACCTTATTAGACCATATATACACTAATATGAACAAGTATGATAATCACTCGGGTGTTATAGAATGTGATATTTCTGATCACTACCCTGTGTTCATGATTTTAGAAAATCCATGTAATTTGAAGCAGCTGCATTATCCACAAACTGTAACTTACAGATGTTATAAAAACTATGATGTACAAAACTTTAAAGATGACCTTGCTGGGCAAGAATGGCAACATATCAATAGCTGTGAAGATGTTAACATGGCATATTCCATTTTTCTTAATTTGTTTAATAATGTTTGTAATAAACATGCATCAATCAAAGAGAAAAGAAGCTGCAAAGGACGCGCTTATAAGAAACCTTGGATAACCAAATCAATAATGAAGTCTGTTCGAAAAAAATATAAATTGTTTTTAAAAGTAAGGAAATCTAATTTTGATGTAAGTGATGTACAAAAATTTCGGAACTACAGAAATGTATTAACGACTGTTCTTCGCAATGCCAAGAGAAATTATTACAGTGGTTTGCTAGCTGAGAACAGCAATAACACTAGTAAAACGTGGAACATCATAAATGAATTAATATCAGGGAGAAATAAAGGTAACAAAGGTACTAAGGTAGAAAAACTTATAAGGCGTATTAATGGAAATGATAAAGTTCTAACAACCGAATCTGAAATTGCCAATGAATTTAATGATTTCTTTGTAAACATCGGTCCAAATCTAGCATCAGCAATACCAAATGTACCCACATTATTTGAAGATTATTTGAGTAATAGTGTTGAGCAATCCCTTTTTTGGAAACCGGTCACAATGAAGGAAGTTCATGACCACATGTTGGCTCTAGACGAGAAGAAAGCTTGTGGTTACGACAACATTCCAGTACGCCTGATTAAGGATGGTGCATCTATTTTGGCTGAACCATTAAGACATATCTTCAATCTTTCATTGGAAACAGGAAATTTCCCTGATCAAATGAAAATTGCTAAAGTCAGTCCACTGCTTAAGAAAGGTAATAAACATGAAACGGGGAATTATAGACCCATTTCTGTCTTACCAATTTTGGGTAAAGTATTAGAAAAAATAGTTAATGCTCGATTGACCAGTTTTCTAGAAACGCATGACATTTTATATCACCATCAGTACGGATTTAGGAAAAAGTATAGTACTAAATTATCATTAATTAATCTTATGAATACGGTATTGAAAAGTATAGACGAAGGATGTGTTACGCTTGGTGTGTTTCTTGACTTTCAAAAGGCTTTTGACACAATAAACCATAACATATTATTTAAAAAGCTATCACATTATGGCATCCGAGGACATGCACTGAAATGGCTCGAAAGCTATCTTAGTGACAGAATGCAGTTTGTGAAATACAAAGAGTCATCATCAGAAAGTAGATATATCAAATGCGGTGTACCACAAGGTTCTGTCTTAGGACCAACTCTGTTTTTAATCTATATAAATGACTTGCCAACTGTGACAAATTATTTCAATTTCAGACTATTTGCAGATGATTCTAATATTTTTCATACTTTTCCCAAAGGTGTAGATCAAATAGATGAGTGTGAAGTAAATGAAAATTTAAAATCAATACAGAATTGGTGCACTGCAAATAAGCTTACTATCAATGCGTCAAAAACCAATTTCATGTTCTTCAGTAGTCGTAGAAGAAAGGCTGTGCTTAAAGGGAGATTAAAAATATCTGGGGCAGAATTAAGAGAAGTGGAGGAAGCGACATTTGTTGGCATTACCATTGACAGACATTTTACATGGAATTCACATATAAAATCTGTTAATGACTGTATACGGAGAAAGGTCGGCATCCTCTTTAAATTACGGCACTTTGTCCCTAAACATATATTGATACTGTTGTATAAAGCTCTTATACAGCCACATATTACATATGGCATCGAGGTTTGGGGTAGTACTTATAAATCACACTTGAATTGTATATTTTATACTCAAAAGATGGCTGTACGTGCTATAACTTTCAAGCCACATCGTTCTCATACTAATGCACTGTTTCATGACCTCAAATTGTTGAATGTTTTTAAATTGCATAAATTATCTATTTGTACTTTTGTGTTTGATTTGATAAATGAACGATTACCTCATTCCTTAAAACATTATTGCAGTATGATACAACATGAATATTCCACAAGACAAAAAACGGGTCGACAATTACGTCTTCCTTTATTCAAAACAGACCAAGGAAAGTTTTCTGTTTCGTTTGTTGGAAGTAATTTTTGGAATATGCTTCCTACTGATCTAAGAATTGAGAGATCAAGAACCTCTTTTCGTAAAAAACTTACAAAATTACTCTTAAGTGAAAACCACGAATCATAACCTCGTAACTATATAGTTGTATATAGTAACCAGTCTCATTTTAATATTATACGCAAAATTATTTATAAGATTTGGAAACCCATCATATATTTTTAAATTAACTTTATTTTAGGCTTTAGATAACGAGAGTCAGACTCGACTAGCACATGTGCTATTTTTGACTCTATTTTACCATCGATCACAAACTCATTGTAAATAGTCATTTATTGTTTTACTCTTGAAGCAAAGTTTACTTTATCTTTGTCATAATGTACATGTATATCGCTGTAGAACATGTATTTTTTTTTATAATTCATGTCATGCATTTATGTTATATTGACATTGTCATTGTACATTTATCTTTTGTTTCAATGTTTTCAATGGTGGTGAATAAATAAATTCAATTCAATTCAATTCAATTCAATACATATTATATGCATATTTTACGAAGTGTCCTGATGATACCGTCAACATGACAGTTTTTTAGAATATTGATGTTTAGCTAGTTTCTATCGTACGGAAAGGGGACTACATTAACAGCTTAGTAACTTAAAAGGTTAGTCATAACATTGTTTTGAAAGGAACTATATCAATGGTACGCTATACTATAATGCTTTTTTTTAAAGTCGTAATCTTAGAATGATTACTGAATCCATCAAAAGTAAGTACTACACTATGAAGGTGGAGAAGGGCAAATAGAATCGACCTTTATCCATCTTGATTATTCCCTCCATGTCACCAGTTCCGCCCTATATGATCCTTATCACGGATGAGAGATCAAGTGGTTATTACACTAACAACGCCAATATGACGGTAACTGCTGGAGAGACGTTTTACATCACATGTGCAGCATACGGGGCACGACCTCCTGCAGCATTGGAATGGTGTTTACCAGCTGATGTAGTGGCTGTTCTCCAAAATCAATCTGATGTCGTTCGAGACGACAGCTTTATCTCCAATAAGGTTGTTAATATCACGCCATCTAGGAATGATCAAGGGAAGAATCTCCACTGTGTGGCATCACATCCAGAACTACAAACTAACTGTCAACTTTCAGTATACCTGGATGTTCAAGGTAAACAATACATTCCCAATACAACTCCTATTCACCTTTTTACAGCCTGACAGAGTAAACTTTTTTCACCACAGATGTGACGATGTCGAAAAAGTGAGCCTGGTTTTCTTTAACAAATTCTCGAATCAGATAACAACTTGGAAGTTTTTAGGGCAATACTGGTTATAAACCTTGTTTTTTTATTTTGTGACTTTGGTTACACTATTATTTTAAGAGTGATGTTAATAACATAAACAGAAGCATTCTTTATCTTCTCTTTTTCTAAAGTTCTACCTACCAACATGCTGCTTTTACCGACTGGAGATTTCAAGAAAAACGAATATGGGTCAACAGTCATTAACGTTCAAGAAGATTCATCCACTTCAATCACTTGTAAAAGTGTCGGATCATTACCAGCAGTTGAATTATCATGGACACTTGACAACACCCAAAGTTTTCCACGTAACATAAGCCTGTCAAAGTATCGCAATGCTTTAGATAGAAGTTTGTTTGACACTGAGAGTACCATCACAATACATCCAGAGAGAAAGCACCATGGAACACTCTTACAATGCTTTGCAACTTTAGGAAGCTTTCTGGATCAACGGCGAGCCCAACTGATGGTTTACGGTGAGTTCTACTTCTTCAATATATCGGGATTCGAATTTCTTGAAACGGCTTTGATGATAAATTTGTGGTTTAAAGTATACGTTTAAAGTTGATACTCTAAGACAATCCCAAATACTGGGATAATTACATAAATAGAAAGCTTTTAACCCCCATAATAACACCAAATGGTGTCCACCCGACAAAACAAGTTTAGAATAATGAATTTATTCGAGTAAACTCTACCAAAATATCTAAGTCTGAAACCCGGAAGTGCACGTAGAGTCGGGCCTCTATCCGTGACGTCACGAACGGGAGTCATGGGCTCAGTGAGAGTGAATGGCAGTAGTATCCCTACGTAAATGCTATCCTGTCAGAGCTTAGATTTGTTGTTGTAAGGAGTATATTTGATGGATTTTCTGTTTTCATTTGAATGAAGAATAACGAAGCAACATTTTCCAGTCGCTGATTTCTTTTTATATCCTCATATTCACCTATTTGGTAGAGATTTAAGACGAGTTTACTGGCTTAGGAATTAAAGTTAAATCGTGCACTTATGAATAGGCGGGTGTATTATATTGTCATCAGATGTACATGAGCAGTTTTGTAAAACGAATAGGTCTAGAACTATAATAGTACTTATCATAGATGTGTGTGACTGCCTCAAAAAAGGATACAGTACCAGTTAAACATTTTATGTTGTAAAATATCAAACTTGAACGAGATCATGCAAGCGCGCTTCCTCTATAATATTTTGGCGAGTGATGCGGCTCTTGCATGAACGTTCGTGAAGCGAGCAGAATCGGGAGGTAAGACCAAGCCGCTGCTCTAGGCGCTGCTTGCTTGTGATGGAACGTACGTGCGCTAGTTATGTTTATCGGCAATTGCAAGAGAATGAAAGCGACGTTGCCAGCTAAGAAAAACAACTAACAAAGACTTGCTCCTGACTACCGGTGTCAGAATTGGTAGATGAAGGATGTTCAGGGCCAAGGAAGGCGAAAGACATGGGAAAAAGGAAGAAGAAACCATCGGGAGATCGCTGTAGTGTATGGTAATGAACTGTGCATGGGTAGACAGCTACTGTTCACTCCGTGCCTGGGCCGATTTCAACACCAAAACAAAAATTACATGGTGAAAATATCGACTAATAGCACATCGTTGGCATGTATATGTCATAATTTTTAAAAGGGGAATTGATATTAATACTATGAAGTACTAGGGGAAGGTAAAGAATTGTACATAGAATTATGATTTATTAGACTTTTCAGCCTTTAAAACAAAAATATGCAGAAAATCGTATCACTCTGCACATGTTTGCTATGGAAGATCCGGGTACGTGAATATACTCTCTCCCGGACGTGAGGTCATAACTAGTAGACCAGCGCCGTGACTGATTTTCTATGCAAAGAGAGGCGGATATTTTAGACATTTCAATTGAGGATTTCGAGTAGACAGAATTTGTTTGTGATATACTAAGTAATTGAAAAACTTAAAAATAACATATACTTGCCGTAGGTAACAAATTAAGGGACATTTATTTGCTTAGAGTATCAACTTTAAAATCTATTTAAAGCCCCATTTATGAATAAGAATTCGAAAGAGTTAACTGTTTATTCATCATAATCTATCCTAGCTACCCAAACTAAATTGTCATCATTGTTATTGATAATTTGGCATCACATAAGAATGGGAGGGAAAAACGAACGTGTATCACTATGACCCTCGGTTCTCTCATCGCCGTATAACAAAACACTACATGCAAGGGCTTCTATATTTTACCAAAGGACATTTTACCCTCATTGTGGCCTTACACATAACTATATATTTTATTTATATTTAAAGACCCACCAGATAATGTTAAAATGACCATACCAAACGATCTACAGGACGGTGTAGAAACCAATGTAAGCTGCAGAGCTGTTAGTGGATACCCTGCTCCGCTCATCCATTGGTACATCGGATCTAGAAATGTGACCTATGATTCGTCTTTTAATACTTCAATGAATGAAGCTGACCGGTATGATGCTGAAAGCACCTTTACCCTCATACCAAAGAGGTTAGATCATGGGAAACCTCTTATCTGTCAGGCAGTTCAACCTACAACACCCTCTATGCGGTCAGTGAATGATAGCATGGTTCTGAACATATCATGTGAGTGTTAATTTTCAGTCCATTTTTTGGTAAGGACATCATTATAAAGAATCTCCTAAAACTGCATTTAGGACACTGGTCTGTTCGCGTTTACAAACTATCCTCAATAGTCTTTGTCTGTTCTTGCCTTATTTTCTTTAAAATCTACATATTTTTTTAAAACTTATACATGTATTTGACTCCAAAGTCCCATTCCCATCCGTTAACCATCCTTCCATTTTTGTATCTCCTGTTCTAAAAACTGATTTCAAATTTTGCTTTCTATAATCTAGATGACCCAGTTGTGTCCATTTCTTCTCGACGGCTTGCATTAAATAAAGTGCGTACTGGGTCCGTGTTGACATGTACCTCAGACGCCAATCCTCCTGCTGTTATCTTCCAATGGTTCTGTAATGGCACACAGTTGTCTAACGACACCCGTAACATATCACTCTCCAAGACTATACAAGAAGGTGAAACGCTGACTTCTAGTGAAGTTCCTATTCGAAACCCACGGTCCAAAGATCCATGTGATTACAAATGCCTAGCTGCGTCAAGATATGGATCCGGTAGTGCAGTCTTTATCTACACAGTTTCTCGTAAGTAGAACTGTTTTTTCGTTGCATCTTGCGGTTCATTTGTATCTTGTCTATATGATTCTCTTTTATCATTATATGAATTTTTGCTTGTTTTTTAATAAAAACATTCGCCTTACGATTTTTTTCTTTTTTTCAAAATGATTAATAATCCAAAATCATAGAAGTGAAGGAATAGTCTCCAATGATTTTCCATTTACGCTTTACCACTGATTAAAGTTAAAATGCAGTTATCCCCGTTTCGCCATCTTGGCTCATCGTCGTCCAAAGTCAAACGACATCTTAAACTCTCTTCATTGCCTGGCAACCTGGATTCAACATCAGGTTACGTCACAATTGGATTTGATTGAACAAACCATCGGCACACATGATTAAGTTCGAGGAATCAATGGGCACGCTTTCGAATTGATGAGTCCTACCTATTTTTGCATATATTATGTATCGGTATCATCATTTTCCGCGTATGCACACGTTCGTTTGCAGGCACAAACCCTTGCATATTTTACCAACAAAAAAGAAATCCTCATTTTACAAACAAATTCGAAATAGTAAAGAGGCCAAAAGAAGTATCAAATTTGGAGAAAAAAATCATTATGTAAAAAAAAAGGACAATTAATGTTGTGATATAAATATATTTCATGTGTTTTTCTTTGTAATCGGTATAAATTTGTATTTATTTTGATAAATATTATTCAATTAATAAATGATGGGAAAAAAGATCTTGTTAGACGTAAAGTGGAAAAGGCTGTCTGAACTGTTTGACTATCGATATTGCACGGTCTACAAAATACAAAAAACAAAAAAGTGTACAGTTCTCCGTAAGCCCTGCACTATAACTTCTCCTGACATAGAGACTAGCATAACTGTCACGAGGTTGTTTGTATTTTGTTAAAGTTTTTAAAATAGTCTATAGTTCCAGACTATATAAGGAGCTGTGAAAAGGATGAAAGATGACATACTTATACCAAAGACTATTTTTTGGTTTGGTTTTATTTCTGAATTTTTCAACATAAAGGAAAACTTGCTAAAGCATTATTAAAATAAATAAAGAATAACCATTGTATTATACAATAATCTAAATGGTCATTCCATGTTAGGAATTCATCAATAATCACCCCGAGAAAATTCGATTTACGTTTCTGTTCTTAGGGCAAGTTATCAATCAATAAGCCAATTGTCATATAATGCAGTTCCGTGTGCATTGGGGTGGTTGAAGTGTATAAAATGAGCTTTGTTCATATTAAGATATAAATTATTGCACTCAAATCTTCAGGAGACATGTGGTAACTACAATTAAAGGTATTCAGTAGTGTTCCAATGTCATTGTGTGAGTCCAGAATATTTGTGTCGTCAGCAAAGAAAAATGACAAAACGGATGATGCGTTCATTATATGTTTACATACACAAGATAAAGAAGTGGTCCCACTTAAACATTTGAACAACGATAAAGTTAATTATAAACAAAGCAACTATTTAATTTTTGTTATGACTTGCTACCTTCATACATATGACTGATGATTAATCAATTGTACAGTCACCTATAACACATCATTTGTTATTAGATGGAATATCCAAAACATCCTTTAAAAAGCATATTTATCTTGGCTTCTACAGGTAAACAAGCAAGGAATAAATGCAGAAAATAAAGTACAATATAAAAAATTCCTATATAGAGAGAGCACTGAACCCGTTATTGTACTGTATGGTCGGACTTGATTTCCGTGCGCGCCGTATTTTATGCCGATGCGTTCACGTGCGTTAACATCTATCCAACAAGAAGCTTTCATGTTCACTAGGAGTGTATTTAAAATGCATTATCTCTCGGTAGGAGACATATTGGTTACAGTATATCAAGTTGGACCTCTTATTTCTAAAGCAGGATATATTTTGGTACAATTTAGGCTTACAAGCGAAAGTCCAAAATAAATTAAGATTACTGGAAAGAAAATTCTTTCTAGGACACCAAAACGTCCTCTTCAATTGTTTGTGTTGGAATAGGTCGTCTTTATGAAGTAAAAAAAGGTGAGATATAATACGTATATCCCCAAACACTTCTCCCATTGTGCAAAGTAAAACATTTCATATCATTCCCTCATATTCTTCTTCATAAAGATATTTACCAATTGTATACAACTTAATGGCATTATCGAAAGTTAGAAGTAGAACAAAGAGGAAAAGTCAATGATTGACTCATAATAACAACTCATCTCATGTTTGCAAAAAGCCAATTAATGTAAGTTTCCGGAACTCCCACCCCCTTTTTTCTTTTGTAGCTGACAGCCTACTTCTGTTCTTCAGAGAGATGAATTGCTTTCACTTTCGAACCGCAAGAGAGAAGTAAATAGGCATATCAGCCATTTTACTTTGTGTCCACTCATTCAGTCATTGTAAACCGGTACTACACATCGTTCATTGTTTAATTCTCCAGATATTCTGCTAGGTTGCAGGATGGTGTATGCAACGCACCTCCGATGATGAAATATTCAAGGAAATGAGACGTAATAACAACATGGACGAAAGTCTTCGAATATTGCTCTACCTCACATTTATCGTGTCTAAGACTTTTGAAATGAGCGCATCTACTAGTATTCAAAATTCAGAAATCCTCCCAGTCGTTGGTGAGAATGTAACACTAGCCTGCTCTCTTACGCCTCCATCGACACATCGCCAAATGTCTTGGATTGACAGGAATAACAATATCCTAGCTACATGTCAAGGGTTGGAATGCAGAAGGGAGCAAATTGTTACCGATATGTCAAAGTACAATTTGAGGGCAGATTCTTCCAGCGGAAATTTAACTATTAGGGATTTAACAGTGGATGACAGCGGCAGATATCGGTGCCTATTTTTCACATCTTCCGATTCAGTTCCTAGTGATATCGTACTGAAGGTACTGTTATCAGGTAATATATTATAACATTATTCTAGGTATCTTAATCGAGTTGTGATATGTTCAGAATTACAATATATGTGATTCATTACTCATTCCAAATCAAGATAACATTCGATATTTTGAATTAAACAGCCGTGTCGGGTGTAGCGTTATCAACTACTGATACTTATAATTCTTATTATAATACTATTATGATATATCGAATATTATTCAAGACTAGAAAAAAAATCAAAACTATGGTATTTTAATAACAGTAGCAAAATAGTGATGTTTACATTTTGTTTATGTACACAAAAACACCCGCGTTGACACTTATATATTCCAGTGGTAACTATTCATAAACATGTACATTTCGCTTAATTTCCAGCCACGCCTAGATTACTATCCATCACCGACGATCGATCTGAGGACGGATACATGAATGGAGCATCAGTGAGCATCACATCTGGGCGAACCCACAACCTAACATGTTCAGTCCAAGACGCTAGACCACCTGCAGAACTGGAATGGCAGATTCCTGGGGATGTACAGATTCGACTAGACGATCAGTATAACGATGTTTATGATGGGGCTTACATCTCTAAAAGAGTTGTTTCTGTAACTCCGTCCAGGGACGATAATGGAAAGATTTTCAGTTGTGTGGCTTCTCACCGGGAGCTGGATAATGGGCTTCAATTGTCCATTTACCTAGATGTTCAAGGTGATTATTTACTAATTATATAAACCCATGATTAGTGGGTGTTGGTTTGTTCTGCCTAAGTGATTATGCATCCAAGTATGATAATTGTCTGGAATTGATGAAACATTCAACATCTCTTAAACACTTCCCACTCTTTTGTATGTTGTAGGGAATCATGAAAACGTCACCAAATCCCATGATGCCTTAACCGCTAAGATACTTTTATCACATTCCATAACAATAGTGAGTTCAACTCTGTATCTCTCCCTTCAGACTTCGTATTAAAATTCATGCTTTTCCCTTCTCCTCCCACTCAGTTCCACCGAGAGACGTAAAGATTGTCGCATATGGATCCATAACTACCAATACAACAGAGACATTAAGTGTTACTGTCTTTGAAGATTCGGCATTTTCATTCACCTGCAAAAGTGCAGGATCTCGCCCTACAGCCCTTATATCATGGATTATCGGTTTGGATGACGACCTGGGTAGCACGACTTCTATGTCTACCACGAATGAGGCCGACCAAAGTTTACGTGACACACAGTCTACTCTACAGTTGATTCCGAATAGGTTGCATCACAATCAACTTCTCAGATGTGTGGCCTATGCTGGTATGAACCAACGTCAAACAGAAGTGAGAGTTATCGTTCGTGGTGAGTATTATTACGTTATATTAACTATACCTCATCTTCTCCAATTCACAATAGAAAACCGATTGCTGATATATACCAAATGTGAAACTTTAACATTTTGAATAAACTGGGTTTACTCATATTGTGCATTGACCTTTTTACAGCGAAATATTTTAATGAATTGAACATTATGGACATTCTTATGTGGCAAGCCTTCATGGGCTTAAGAAAACACAATTTAGATATCAAAAGATTTCATTTAATGCGTCAGAATATTAGTTAAACGTCAAACATACATATTTGCTGATTACAATATCGGCACGTTTTATTGGTAGTATGGGTAGATATGGTTCTATATATCAATATCTTTATGTGTGATATCTAAGTCACTTTGGCTTAAAATATAGAAATAATGAAAAATGAAATATACTTTTGACTTTCAAGGACCACCGGATCCTCCCTACCTAAATGGAACAGAAGGGTTGGAAGATGGGGTGTCATCAAATGTGACTTGCTCGTCGAACAACGGCTACCCATCACCAACTTTCCAATGGAACCTTGGATCAAAGAACGTCACCAAATATTCTAATACACAGTCTTCGATGAATATAAATCATCGCCTGGATGCCACAAGTGTTTATAACTTCACACCCTCGGTAGACAAACATGAGGGACTCCTTGTCTGTCACGTTTTGCGAACAAACGATTCATCCATGGAGTATTGGAGCGTCAGTGTTGTTCTTAATGTTCTCTGTAAGTTTGATGATGTTCAGCCTAACCCATTCATCATCTTGATCTAATGAGGCAGGTACATAACGTCGCCTCACCACTTAAAAAGACATTACACACATTAACATTTGTTGTTGTTAATCTCCTTTTTGCAGTGAGCTGAACATTATTTCTACTTTCCAATGATTGTATAAAAGAGACAAAAGTACGTTATTTTCTCACACATAAATCACCTGGTTTGATTCTGTCTCCGCTTATAATAACTATTTGTATAACAATAACATTTATAAACCCCCCTAGATCTGTATTGAAACATCAGGATTGATACCAAAAGATGCCATACATCTGCAAAAAAAGCTGTACGTTGAGATCATGGTGCTGGCATGCTAGCCTTACAAAATATTGGTATTGATTAAATTATGTATTCACTTACGCTCATCAGGAATACTATTACAACTTATTTCTTCCCGAGCCTCGCTTTTTTGTTATCCACACATATTTTCTTCTTCCAAATACATGTAGATTCTCCTGTAATTGTGGACTCCTCTGTTCGTCGGGTTTCCAGTGGTCAACAGAGCGTTGATGCCATCCTTACATGTACATCAGATAGCAGACCCATAGCCTCAATTACATGGTTCTCGAATAGTATGGAACTCAACAGCAGCACTCGCCATCAGTTTCGCCACAGTCTTCTCCATGAAAATACCTTGAGGTCGAACAGTTTGGTTATTTCTAATATTTCGGCCGAAGACGATGGCAACTATACATGTTTAGCTCAGACAAGGCTTGGGAACGGCAGCGCAACCATAACCTTTTCATATTCTGGTAAATATTTCACCCTCAGACAAAGGTGCATGCATGTTCTTTGTTGATATGACACATTGCCTGGTACATAGCTGTGTCATTGATAATCCAAGATTACAAAAGAGAACAGTATGATACCCCTACGATTGTAAAACCTAGGTAATGAATTAATAACC
Source organism: Strongylocentrotus droebachiensis (assembly GCA_035222895.1). Lineage (NCBI taxonomy): Eukaryota > Metazoa > Echinodermata > Echinoidea > Camarodonta > Strongylocentrotidae > Strongylocentrotus > Strongylocentrotus droebachiensis. The sequence goes on from JAVYIG010000989.1 coordinate 337,165, forward strand.
CAGTTACAGTAACTATAGAGTCAATGTTTAAAAAAAAATTACGGTAGATTACTATGTCGCCTTTTAGAAACGGTTGATGCTTGAAGGGATCATTACATGTCCGACAATGCTCAGGTGAAAATTGATTTGGGTTTTACTTCGCCAAGGATACATTGTAAAGGTATTAGCTGTAAGTTCAGATTCAGATTCAGATTAATTGTATTGGTCCATGTGGAAATTCAGTTATTGGCATTATTAAAGCACATGAATAATATACAATAGAAAATAATATACTCAAATAGATAATACACAGTAGCAAACGTACAGTGACATATTGGTATGGAAACACGGATATAAATCGTTTGGGGTTAACGTTAGGTGTAGGATTAGAATTGGGGTTATGTTTAGGTAGCCTATAGGTTTGGCCCAGGTTCGAGATTTAGAGTTCAGTTGGGGTACGAAGTGATCTGGTTGTCGCCGGAATACGTGGCGTTCAACCTTTACTACGACAGTACGATATCAATTTTTACCAAAAGCAATTATTTTGATTGTATACATTTTGGGGTAACAAAACATGTTTAAGAGATCATTCCTTAGTACATGAAACTGTCACCATCTTTTTGAATTTCTCCCAGGGATTCCAGATCCGCCTTATTAGTTCACCGTCGATCAAAACCAGACGACATCATCTACTCTCTTCGTTGCTTGGCTACCTAGAATTGACGATGAGTTTCAGCCAAATATCACTCTGGATATATTACCAGGAAAAAAAAATCATCATTAAAGGATATTTCTCAGTGTCGCAAAGGATACTAAATAGGTATTTAGCCTTTAAACGATGATTATTGGAAAATAGATTGATGCATATACATTTAAAGATAAACTAATGTATATAGATCACCCTGAACTAAAGAGCACACTCTGTGGTTTGGATGTGGACATGGTGATGCACTCATTAATAGGTTGTACTTTATTTATTCATTTAATTCATGGTATAATATAAATCGCTATTAGCAGTCAACGGCTGAATCGTTCACATTTTATACAAATATTTAAAAAATACAAAGAGTGCAATAATGCAAATGGTAAATTGATACAAGCACTAGCTGATACTCTCAAAAGTTTGACCATTGTGGTTCAAATAATTCAAGAAAAACAAAATCAGAACAAAAATATTATAAGTCATAAAACATAATTTGAAATTCAACGAAGAAAAATAATTGCTTTTGTGATCAAAGTTTGAAGTATTTAGAATAATTTCAAAAGGAAATATAATTCTAAACAAAAGTTTGATAATTAAAATGTGTACAAATAATGAAAATTATAAGCCGTCAAAGTGGTCAAAAAACTTACAAATCTAAGATTATATTTGTTTTACCTAAATATATTGCACGACATATTTACAATCCCACAATTAAACAAACAAATGTATATCTACACCTAAGAGGTGGGATCATTGTATTGTCCACAAAATCAATAGTCCTCATTCAAAGTTGTTGTTGGATTTTCACCATTTTACTTGAATTCAAGAGCCAAATGAGGTTGGGTCAGCACTTTGTTTTATCCACAACAAAAAACAATCGGAATAAGTTTGGGGAGCGCAGGGGAGTAAGCCAGGGGTGAAAGTTTGATGATAGCTTTTCTCTGACCAGACTCAATGCCACCTTGTCCCGTCTTTTATTGAGGGTGGGCAGTCCAACTCTTTGATTATTGGAAATGTTATTCATTTATTCATTTATTCAAGCGGTTTAGCCTCTCCAGCTTCACAAACTGCTATCCATGAGGGCCCTGTAAACAAAACAGAGAAATAAAATATATTTAGAGACTAAGTTATCTCAAATTGAATACATGAAAAACATAAGAAACAAAGATAAATCCTATACGAAGAAATATATAATGAATACAATTTGCAAAGTGTAACTAAACATACGGTATGATCCAACGATCTAATTGATTAATTAGTAAATTGTCTAAATACTGATTATTACCACTGTTGGGAAGAAAATGAGGTTATAAATGTGTTAATGTTGAGAGGGGATAGATTGAGGTAGATTAAAGAATGATGGTAAAGAGGAAGTTGGAAAGAAAGAGAGAGAACAGGAGGGGATAAAAATTGACTACGTGGGTATTACAGGAGACATTAGTCCTATTAAGTGGATGTCCTATAAGAGTGTACAAGTAGGGTTCAAAGGACATGGAGAGGGGCACAAAAACGGAGAGGACGAGAAGGAGGATCGGAGTGAGAGAAAGAGAGAAAAGAGAGAGAGAGAGATAAAGAGAGTTCTATATACATGTACATTAATATATATAACAAACCTTTGCGCGATAATGTCTCCGAATCTTTGGAATATTGGATGACTGAAACACGATAGCTTAAGTATCATATGCACCATATATTAATTGCTAGAATTTCATCAAAGGCTTAAAATTAACAATTAATTTGATTTCGATTTTTCAATTGGAAGTGGTTTTGTCACAATGTCTGAAGAGTAAACAGCGCCCTTCATGTTAAACATTTTACAGCATGCATACTTTCATTTTAATTAGATGGTTTGGTGAAGTTTGTGAAACTTAATTGATGTCAGGACAAAATGATATTTGTTTCACTTCTAACGCTATAAGACACTAATGATTCCTCCAAAGTACGGGCTATTCGTTCACAAGCATCTACTATCTTCGTACAGTCTGCTTGCACTTGTATTAATCGATAGTGTGTGTTATAAGCTCATCAAAAAGAATTTTAAATGGCAAGATTCGATTACTGTATATTGATGGCGATTTGTGGTGAAGTTCTTCTTTTTCTCGCAATTATCATCTCTAAATGTGGTAAGTCTTATTTCATGTTAACGTCACAAAAGTTGCTCGCTTTCAGCCCAGGCGGAAAATTAGGGAGATGTAACGATGTAATAAATGCAATGTATTAACCAATTTACGATGCATTCACGTTTTCAAAATGATATCTATCTCATAATTAAACCTTTTCGTAAAGCTAAATTATGAAAATAATTGTACCGAATGAGATCCTTGTCGTAAAACCCATTTATTGTTAGGTATTGCTTTCCTTTGCAAACACGTATTCGAAACCATTCGCGCAAGTTAAATGATATACTGGTTAAAATGGGCCATCGACTTTCATCGTTAATGTGTTTAGCAGAGTATGTATTTGATCGGTGTCGTAGCTTTAGGAGGTGATACAGGAGGGTATGCCCCTCCCCTCCATCCTCTGGTGGAAAACAATTAAAAGAGAAACAAAATGAGGAGAGATATAAATTGTGAACAGGAGAAAAGAAAAATGTGAACAGAAGAAAGGGAAAAGGACGAGCAAAATGAAGACACCAGGACCACTTTTTCACCCCCTCGTAATCAGTAAATCGCATTTTATTTTCTGAATACAACCGACGTTCCCCCACCCGCTCCTCCTCCATCGTTCCACTGCCCATTCAGTCGTTGGACTTGAGCTACCTCATTGTATTTGGTGCATGCTATAGCAATATAGAGGCACACTTCCTTTTTAATATTTGTTTCATTTAACCCATGCAGGAAGCCATGCATTTGAAGTGTCTATTCTGACATCCAACTCTCTTCCAGTCATTGGCGAGGATTTCACAATGGTCTGTACTTTCACGCCGAAAATTAGATATCGGCGGCTGGTTTGGGCCAAGAGTAACAACATCGTGGTAGCCTCTCACTCTTGTGTGCCGCAATTGTCTTGTGTATTGTCCAATGGTCCTTACCCATTGAAATTCAACCTTTTGGCAGACACAGGCAGTGGAAATTTGACACTTAAAAAACTTGACAGAAATGATAGCGACAATTACAAGTGCACAGTAAGCAATACATACGGGGAAGAGAATCCAGTATCAATTAGCATGGAAGTGACACCATTGTCGCGAGGTATTTTATTCACTTTAATTAATTAACGCAGTAAAATAAAGGATAATAAATGGCTAATTCATGATAATTATAAGAGTGTACTTTTGATTAAAATTTAAATCGAATCGTTCATATTCTGTCTTGTATTATGTCGACATCACTACATTATAATTTAAGACAAATTGAAGTCTCACGTTTTCACATATTAGTAAATGTGCAAGTTATTAACTTGATACATCCCTATCAAATCATTATTTGTTTAAGCGCCCTGATAATGTCTTTACCATTTCAGTTTGCAGAATATTGCGGGTTCGCCAGATGCTTCCATACAGGAAGGGAAATATAACATGTTAAATGACAATGGTCTCTAAAATCATAATCGGCAACAAGATTAATAAGTTGATAACTTAAACAAAAAATCAAACATTGCATTGATGAAAGGAACTATGTCAATGATACCTGATGCTCCAATGCCTAATTTCGAATTTGTAAATTTTGAGTATGGTTGATTATTTTGTCATTTGAGTAAATTAGTGAATCCATCACAAGGAAGTAGACTATTACAGAACATTCCTTGCTTTGTCGCCAGAATCGCCCTATTGGCTCGGGATTACTGATGTTGGATCCAGCCGTTATTACCCTAATAACGCCAGTCTAACGGTAACGGTAGGTGAGCCGCATGATATCACTTGTACAACAGACAGGGCAAGACCTCCTGCAGTACTTGAGTGGCGTATACCAGATGATGTAACCTTTGTTCTTCTGGATCAGTCTGATGTTATACAAGGCAATATGTATTTCTCTAAGAAGACTGTCATCATCACGCCCTCTACGAACAATCAAGGAAAGAGTCTTTGCTGTGTGGCATCGCATCCAAACCTACAAACTAATCTTCAGCGCTCAGTTCAATTGAATGTTCACGGTAAGTAAACGTATTAAGTAGAGAACATGTCTTCTTCTTCTTCTAACTGTATGTATCATGGCTCCATTCAGATCGCAAAATTATGGCAGTATCGAGGTCAATCTATTTGAATATTTACGAAAGTTTATTCAGGAGATTCATATTTTCTCTAGGAATCTTTATTTTCTATCCATATATTCAAACGTGTAGAGAAAAGATTTATCTTTCATTAAAATGATATTTAGCGTTTCTCTGATGGATTTGTAAATGCTTTTTTTTATACTCCATTCTCTTTCATGAAGTTTTACCCTCTAGCATGTTGCTTTTTCCATCTGGAGAAAGCGAAGAATACGTACAAGAATCAACAATAATTTACGTTCAAGAAGATGCAGGTACTAAAATCACTTGTAAAACGATTGGATCACTACCAGAAGCAGACCTATCATGGAGACTTGACGACAACCAAAGTCTTCCCAGTAACATAAGTCTTTCGAAGCATCGCAGTGCTTTAGATGGAAGTTTGTTTGACACCGAAAGTACCATCAAGATACATCCAGAAAGAAAACATCACGGAATGTTCATTTGGTGCTATGCATCTCTGGGACGCTTTTTTGATCAACGGTTAGCTAAATTGATGGTTTATGGTGAGTTAAGGTCCGATATCCCGGGATAAGATCTTTATTGAACTTGATCGGAAATTATCTTTACTGACAGTCCCATTAATCACTTACAGTTTAAAAGACGTGACTGCTTTAATTATTAATATCTACTTAATTTTAACGAAATTGTCATTATAGTTAATAATTTGGATTCGCCAGGGAGTGGGAGGGGGGGGGGATTACGTCTAATATATTCTATATTTTACAAGAGGACAATTTGACTCATTAAAGCTTTCCCCATATCCATATATTTCAATTCTATGTAAAGGCCCACCAGATGATGTTAACATGACTACCCCCAAGAATCTCCAGGATGGTATACAAACCACTGTAAACTGCAGAGCTGTTAACGGATACCCTGCTCCGCTCATCAATTGGTACATGGGATCAAGAAATGTGACACAAGATTCGTCTATTAACACTTCAATGAATGGAGATGATCGGTATGATGCTAAAAGCACCCTTACCCTCATACCAATGAGGTCTGATCATGGAAAACCTCTTCTCTGCCAGGCATTTCAACCTACAGCTCCCTCTATGCAGGCAGTTCAACCTACAACGCACTTAATGTGGTCAGTGAATGATAGCAAGAACCTGAACATATCGTGTGAGTATTAATTTTCATATGAACTTTCGGTATTAAAAAAAAACAATATATTAAAAAGATCTCCTAAAAGTGCGTAGAATATTTGTCTGTCAACTATTATCAAGACTCTTCGATTGCTTTTTTATCCTTATATTCTACAAATTTGTTCGGTTGTTGTATGTATGTAACATTCTGTAAATGTTTGTGACTACCCATGATCAGTTAGAATAATAATCTATATGTCCATTTTATATCTAAGTTTATTTAAGTCCCATCACAAGATTCTAAAATTATCTACCAATTCATATCACAATCCATACCTAACCTTTTATTTTATATTACCTCTTTTCCAAACTTATTCCAATACATTTATATTATTTAGACAACCCAGTTGTGTCCGCTTCTTCTCGAGGTCTATCATCTAATGAAGTACGTCATGGGTTCGTGTTGACATGTACCTCAGACGCCAATCCTCCTGCTTTTAACTTCCAATGGTTCTGTAATGGCACACAGTTGTCTAACGACACCCGTAACATAACACTCTCCGAGACGATACAAGAAGGTGAAACGCTGACTTCCAGTGAAGTGGCGATTCGAAACCCCCAGTCCAAAGATACATGTGATTACAAATGCCTAGCTGTGTCAAGATATGGTTCCAGTAGTGCAGTCTTTAACTACACAGTTTCTCGTAAGTAGACCTGTGTTTCTTATTGTTTATTTAGTTTAATTTGTGTCTTGTCTAACTGATACTCTATGTTCATTGAATTAAATGGTGCTTTCGAATAAAAACATTAAACTTATATCCATAAAACCCCGTCTTCTATTAATCATTAAGGATTCAAGTTATTGAACTGAAGAATCTTCGACCTACCAATTTTGCATTTACGCTTTGCCACCAATTAACCTTATAATGCAGTTGTTCCCTATTCACTTTCTTGGCTTATTGTCGACCAAAATTAAACGACATCTTCAATTCTCTTCGTTGTCTAGCAACATGGATTCAACATCGGGTTACGACACAATTGGCAATATTTTGAGTAAAAAGTAAAAAGCTACAACATTTCAATGCCTGATTAATAATAACATTTAATATCATACTGCCAAAGGTGTCAATTAGAGTAATTTTGTCAAACCCCTTTTCATTTAAAATGGACCATTCCTCTAATGTCCTTTAGAGAGATGAATTGCTTTCAGTTTCGTAGCGAAAGAGAGAATTTAATAGCCGTGTCAGCCGCTATTCTTTGTGCCCAGTCACTCTGCCATTAGAAACCGATATTGCTTCCTCCTCACTTTATCTGCAGATATTCTGGTAAGTGGCACGTTGGTTCTTGTCATAAACGTCCACGGGTTGAATATACAGGGAGAGATAATCCACCCACGACAATATGAATTATTGTTTTCGAACATTTATCTATCTTGCCTTCATTGTTTATCAAAGTTATGAGACAAGCATATCTACTCGTATTTGGAACCCAGAAGTCCTCCCAGTCGTTGGAGAGAATATCACACTTGCCTGTATTTACACGCCACCAACCACGTCTCGGCTACTGTCGTGGCAGGACGAGAACGGCAATATACTGGCTATCGATACATGTCGACGAGAGGGATGCAGTAACGAGCAAAATGTTCCAGTAATATCCAAGTACAGCTTGAGGGCAGATTCTTCCAGCGGAAATCTAACTATAAGGGATTTAACAGTGGATGACAGCGGCAGATACCAGTGCTTAGTGGGCACTTTTTCTGATGCAGCTGAAGATGGGATTGAACTGAATGTGGTGTTATCAGGTAAGATGTTTCCGCTGTATCATATTATTCTCGGTATACTAATAAAATGTACGAACATACATAATTCGTCGGCTGCATGCAAGTGGGCCGTGAAAGTTGTCAATCGCCAATGGTTATTTGTATTTGAATGTTCGTATTTATTAACATTTATTTCCTTCTCAACGGTACAATATGAAACAAAATGTGTATATAAATTACACATGTAACAATGATTTCAACATAGAGTATACAGTAAATAATTCAGATAACAGAAGGAGGCGAAAACCCGGAAGCCAGAAGTTAAATTAAATTTCATTTGTGACTGATAATCATGCCACCTAAAATCACTGCAATTTTGCAATCATTATAGCGGGTCAAGTGTGGTACATATGTGTCTCAGATGTCATAGTCTTTGGGAGACATCTCACTTGAATGAAAACTGTATTCATGCTGTCTCACTTCCAGCCGAACCTAGATTGCTTTCCATCACTGACGGTCGGAGTGAGAATCGATACAAGTATGGTTCATCTGTGAGCATCACATATGGGCGAACCTACAACTTTACATGTTCAGTCCAAGACGCTAGACCACCTGCAAAACTGGAGTGGCTGATTCCTAACGAAGTGCAGGTTCATCTGAAAGATCAGTATAACGCTGTTCATGGTGACGCTTACACCTCTCGAAGAGTTGTTTCTGTAACTCCGTCTAGGAACGATGATGGAAAGGTTTTTCGCTGTGTGGCCTCGCATCGGGAGCTGGATAATGAGCTTCAAATATTCATCCAATTAGATGTTCAAGGTGATTATCTTACTAATGGCATCATCCCAGGATTGCTCGGTGTATGTGTTTTGCCCAAGTAAATGTTCCTGCAAAATGTTAGAATTGTCTAAAAATATAATGAATGAAACATTTAACATCTCCTAAAACGATTCCCACTCTTCTGTATTGTGTAAATTATTGTAGGGAATCATAAGTAAATAACTAGATCTCATGATGCCTTCACCACAAATATACTTTTTATCATATTAGCAATAGTTCATTTCTGTATCTCCTCTCAGTACTTGACTCCATATGAAAATTAGGGTTCTTGATTTTTCTACCTACTCAGTACCCCCAAGTGACCTACAGATTACCGCGTATGGATCCATAGCTACCAATGCAACAGAGACAAGAAGTGTCAACGTATTTGAAAATTCTGCAACATCATTTATCTGCAATAGTGTAGGATCTCGCCCAAAAGCTCTTATATCATGGATCATTGGTTCGGACGACGACCTAGGAAGCACGGCATCTGCGTCTACCACGAATGAGGCCGACCAAGGTTTACGTGACACACAGTCTACTCTACAGTTGATTCCAAAGAGGAGGCATCACAATAAACTTCTTCGATGTGTGGCCGTTGCTGGTATAAATCAAAGTCAAACAGAAGTGAGGCTTATAGTTTTTGGTGGGTATTCGTACGGTGTATTAATGATATCTCACCATGATTTTTCAACTCTGCAAATAGATATCTCAAAAGAGTAAAAATGTAGAAAATATGTAGTGACAAACCTTCGGGACATCTAACGAAATTTCCTATAGATATCAACAGATGTTTTCTGTTGTCAGAATATATGCTGTATGAGATTCATAGGTTATTGCTGCTTAAAATATATCATCAGGTTTAAGTTCCTGTATCGGTACATAATATATGCAAGTCAATGGAGCTTATATTAAAAACAAATTGTGACATAAGAAATGCACTTTGATTTTCAAGGACCGCCGGATCCTCCCTACCTAAGTGGAACGGAAGGATTGCAGGATGGAGTTTCATCAAATGTGACTTGCACATCGAACAACGGCTACCCAGCACCAAACTTCCAATGGTACATTGGATCAGAGAACATCACCGAAGATTATAATGCACAGTACTCGAGGAATATAGATCATCGACTGGATGCCATAAGTGTTTTCAATTTCACACCCACGGTAGACGACCATGGGGAACTCCTTGGCTGTCAAGTTGTTCAACCAAACGCTTTCTCCATGAAGTCTTGGAGTGTCAGTGAGGTGCTTCATGTTCTTTGTAAGTCTGATAAATTTAATCCTAAATCGTTTATCAAGTAGATCTTATTACGAGACAGGTATATTACTTTGCCTCACCGCCATAGAGACATTACTACCGTTCACATATTTGGTGTTAGCATCCTTTTTGCTTTCAGCCGGCAATTATATTAACTTTTCTATGATTATATTGAACAGGCAAGGTAAGCTTTCTGTTTTACAAACATCACCTGGCTTGATTGTCTATCCTTTTAAAAATTACTGTTTGTGTTTCAAGAACATTTATGAATTATACAGGTTTGGTTCAGATTAATACCTAAGTACGCCATATACCTGTAGAAAGACCATTCTATGTTACGATAATAGTGCTGACAGGCTAATTTTACACAATATTGGTAACTATTAAAACATGTATTACTTACGCTAATAAGGAACACCATCTCAAATATTATTTTCCTGAGCCTCGCATTATTGTTCCTTGAACGTAGTTTGTTCTTTCTAAATACAAACATGTAGATTCTCCTGCCATTGTGGACTACTCTGTTCGTCGGGTTTATAGTGGTCACCACAGCGTTGATGCCATTCTTACATGTACTTCAGATAGCAGACCCCTAGCCTCAATAACCTGGTTCTTGAATGGCAAGGAACTCATCAACGGCACCCGCCATCACATTCACCACAGTCATTCACAAGAAGATAACTTGGGGTCGAGTATTCTGATTATTGTAAATATTTCGGCAGAAGACGATGGGAACTATACATGTTTGGCTGACTCAAGGCTTGGGAGTGACAGGGCAACAATAACCTTTTCATATTCTGGTAAATATGTTACATTGCCTGGTACAGTGCTGTGCCGATTATAATCCAAGATAACAAATGAAAACAGTATCATACTGCTACGATTGTATAACCTAGGTATTGAGATGATAACCCAGTTACAGTAACTATCGACAAATGTTACGGTAGATTACTTTGTCGACTTTTATGACATGTTACACAATATTCGGGTGAAAATTGATTTGGGTTTCACTTGGGTTATACATTGTAATGTTTATGGCTGTAAATTGGGTGAAAATTGACGGTAGTATTAGGAAGAGGGTTGGGTAAAGATATAGGGTTTACCCCAGGATTATAATTTATAGTTCGGTCGGTGTATGAAGTGATCTGGTTGTCGCCGGAACATGTGACATACATCCGTCACTACGACAGTATTTTATTTTTGTATTTATTCAAGTTTTATTTAAAATAGAGGGTAGGTACATTCAGCTTAACAAAAACTGCTTTCCAAGTACGCCCTCAGTAGATATGATATTATATCCAAATTAAATGTATTTGTTGAATACTTGTTGATTTTCATCTAACAAAATATGTTGTCACTGTCACTGATACCATATTTTTTAAACATTTCCCAGGGATTCCAGATCCGCCTTATGAGTGCATCGTCGATCAAAACCAGACGACATCATCTACTCTCTTCGCTGCTTGGCAACCAGAAATCGGGTTTCAGCAAAAAATCACTTTGGAGTATTTTACGAGGACAAAAATCATCATTTGAGGATATTTATTTATATCGCGAAAGACAATATATGTGTATTTAGTATTTTAAAGATAATTACTGTAAAAAAAAGCTTTATGCGTATACATTTAAAGATAGGCTACTGAGAGCACACTCTCTCGATAGGATGTGGACATGGTGATACACTCATTAATAGATTGTACTTTATTTATTCATTTAATTCATGGTATAATACAAAACGTGATTAGTAGTCAATGGGTGAATTATTCACATTTTACAAAGATATTTAAAAAAATACATAAAGTACAATTATGCAAATGGTAAAATTATACAAACAGCAGATGATAATCAGAGTAGCTTGACCACCGAGGTTTATATAATAAAAATAAATAGTACAATCAATACCAGTCATACAAAATATTTCGTAATTCAATGGAGAAGAGCTATTTTGGATTGTGATCAAATTAATAAAGTATTTAAAATAAGTTCAAAAGATAATAACATTCTAAGCAAAGGTATTAAAATGTGAAAAAATATTGCACAACTATAATCCGTTTAAGTGTACAATAAATTATTTTAATTTACGCAGAGCTTGAATGGTGTTAACGATTTTTTATATTGTATTATAATTTCAGATTGTATTTATTGTATTATAATCTAATTAGTACTAAATAATTGAAAAATCGGGCGACATAAACGCATTAGACCGAGGATAATTGGATACTGCTGGTAGACGTTCATCTCTGTTTATTGCCGACAGATTTATATTATCATCAATTAAACTAATAACTAAATAATTACAAAAACAAGAGGTGTGATCATTAATTCGTCGTTACAATCAATATCCCCTAATTCAAAGTAGTTGTTGGATGTTTTCCATTTTACCTCATTTGTGCAAATGAGGTAGGGGAGAGAACTTCTTAATTAGCGCTCCGTTTCTGCAATCGGAATAGGTTTGGACATTTCGCAATGATGAGAATATGAAAATGATCGCAAGGAAAGAAGCCCGTGGTAAAAGTTTGATGAAAGTTTGGTCAATCCTTTGACCAAACTCAGTGTCACCTTCTCCAGTCTTTTACAGAGGGTGGGCAGTCCCAATTCTTTGATTAATGTTCGATATGGATTTTGTATTCATTATATTTATTTACAGTTTTATTTAAGCAAGTTAGCGTTTTAAGTTAAACCCTGAGGGCCCTGCAAATAGAAAAAAAGATTTATACAAGTTATTTACAGACTTCGTTGTTACAAATTTGATACATGAATAACGTAATAAACAAAAATAAGTATTATGCGAATAAATGCAACTAAACATATGATATGATCAAAACATTCTTCAATTGATAAATTAGTAAATTGTCCAAATGCTCATTACTGCCGTTGAGAAGAGAATGAGGTAATAATTAAGTAGGAAACTATTAAAGGTGATATTAGGGGATATTAACGAAATATGGTTAAGAGGGAGTGGGAGAGAAAAAAAGAAAAATGGAGAGAGAGAGAAAGAGGGAGAGAGAGAGAAAGGGGAGAAGAATTGAGTACGTGGGTATTAAAAGAGACATGAGTCCGTTAATGTACAAGTAGGGTACAAAATAGACGGAAAATAGGAGATCGGTAGAAATAGAGAGAGGAAGAGAAGGAGGATGGGAATGAGAGAGAAAAAAAGAGAGAGAGAGAATAAGACGATGAGAATGAGAGGTTCTTTATACCTGCACATGAATATATAGTAATCACCAACAACAACAAAAGTTCCTTTATAAATATTGTATTGATGGTGCTAGTGTCTGTTTGATTCTCTTCAATTGATTCTCTTCATTCAAACCTAAGTCCTGACACCATTGTTTACCACTTTTATTAACAATAACACCCATTTCTTGAATAAAGGCAATGGTTTTTCATAGTCTCTTTCGACCGAGTATTGAGGTTTCATTAAACTTTGGCATAAAGACTGGGGTCATTCCAATGACAAATGTGTAAACTTCGCTAAATCTATCAACCTCTCACCTTCATCGTAGGTTTGTCCATTGTAAGGCTTGACATAAATTTGGTAAGTGGGTATGTGGATGTGGTCCCAGGATCATTATTGCGAGCCTATTGTGAGGTATGACCAGTCTATCTAAGAGTCACTCTAAAAACAGTTGGACCAGACAACATCACATTAGTCAATTAGCGGCATTGCGAGAGAGGTACATATTAACGTTAACATACCATTTGGAATTCATTGCAGATCTTGTAAGAAAATAAATTTTCTTTGATTTGTTATTTGCCAGGAAGTAGACATGGTACATTATATGACATATTTTCGTCTAGAAAGACAACTAATTTAGTTTTTGTTAAGAATATTGAGTGACCGAAACAGGATTAGATTTGGTAACAAATGCACAAGATAATAATGGCTACAATGATATCAAAAGCCTATGGAAAACTTTTAAAATTACTTTTTATCTTCCAATCGGAAATGATTTTGTCACAATGTCTGAAGAGAAAGAGCGCCCTTCTTGTTTAAACATTTACAACATGCATACTGTCATTTAAAATAGATGGTTTGGTGGAGGTTGTGAAACTTAATTGGTGTAAGGACAAATTATTTTCTTTCACTTCTAACGCTTTAAATCACCACCCCCCCCCCCCCAGAGTATAGTATTTTAGTCAATAGCATCTACTCCGTTTGTACTGTCGGCTTGCTTTCATAATCATCTTTAGTATGTGATATAAGCTCGTCGATTGCTGAATGATGAAGGCGATTTGTGTTCTTTTTTTCCTCTCCGTTGTTCTCTCAGAATCTGGTAAGTTTCATGTCAGGTTAAATTCATAAAAGACGTTCGAACTTAGCCCGGGCAAAGAATTAAGTAGATGTAACAATGTAATGAGTTCAATTACTAACCAATGGATGTTGCATGCATGTTTTCCAAATGTTGTCTACCTCATAATCCACTTATATTTTGTACTCTTTTCATTTTATGATGGAAGTATATAGATAAGACAATTTCCAATCACTATGATTGTATAGCAGTTCTGACCATTGGCAACATTCCGATGCTCCCCTCCCCATCGGGCCAGTACCCCTTATTAGGGTGGGCTCACAGATAGGACATACATGACATATTCATAATTCCTGCAAAGTTCTACATAACTTGCTGCAAAAGGGACATAGTATCTTTAAGCAAATGTTTCTGCTACAGTTGGCACGAAAATTTGCTTACCGGTAAGCAGCTTTATGACATTGGGTCCAGAACACCAAAAAAGCTATTCCAAATACGACCTAAAACCTGTTCATTACCACAGCTATATATATTCACATGAATTGAGCACTGTCCACAACTTATGAATATCCTAATGGTAACGATCAAAATCTAACAGTCTCCATAACAAGAGCACAGTGCAGTGCACTTGAGTGCAGCTTTGACTAATTTGCAACGTCCAGTGCACCCTTTCTTGCAGCGACAGTGGATTATTCATGGCACAATTTTGATGCCCCCGGGAGAGTGGTCCAAAGAGGCTGCCACCCAGTTGTTTCGTTTGTCCAGCCCACGTCAAATGGCTCTGGCATCTCTGGATTCTTGGCCAATATCTGGTTCCAACAGTTAACCTGGTAGCAAGTGCGCTTGATGTGCTGCTTGAGTGCTGTCTGGGTTGGATGAATGTTCTTCAGGTTTCTAGACTTCTGTGCGAAGAGCTGTTTCCTGGCATCATTCACTACCATGCTCTCACTGGTTCAGTCGTACCACAAATTGCTCTAGCAGTAACATTGATCCTTCACTGACCTCACTAGGCATGCACAGGAGTTCACTGAAGGAATCATTCACCTCTTGGGAAGACTTCCAAGTTTCCCAGGCAGTCTTCTTTCCTCTGCCAGCGAATGCAGAAACAGTGTCACACCCGATGAACGCATGAAAGAATGGGGGAGTCATACACTGTGTCGGACTCATTTCGTGAACAGCTATGTACCGAAAGCTTGATCCGACACCAAAAGCGATCCACAGCTCATCAGGAGCTGTCTTGCTGAATGAAGCCACGGCCGGTACAACCGCATCAGTACCAACATTACGTATGGTTACCCGTTTACACCCTTTTTGCACAGCATCTGCCACATGCAGAAGTAGACGAGTGTCAGCCTCCTCGTGCGAGCATGGGGCAATTAGGGCCTACCAAGTGTGACTCAGCAGGAGAGCAGAGTACTCCACTTCCGTTGCATACATGCAGTTCCTTGCCCTGTGGTAACGGAATATGAACGGCTTCTCGTGACAGGAAAACAAACTTCGGTTTTGTTCTCATTGACTCGAAGGAAGTCCTTCCCGTTTTTTGGCAGCACAGTAGAAGGAACCACCCTTCCAGGTGCCTTTTCCTGTCTCGTTGAGGTTTTCAGGCTAGCAGGTAAGTGCTGCGAGTTGTGCCTTCTGTTTTAACATAACATTGGGCGGCTGCCGACTGAAAAGTGGCAACTTGTTTGTATGAAGTGTTTGTGTGACAGGTGTCGTACACTGCTCTACCCTTTCTGTCACAAACTTTGTGTACTGCTCCTCACCTAGGGTCTCAATCCTTCTCTCCGTTTAAGCTACTTGGGTGTCCATGATATGTCGCTTGTGCCAATGACCAGTAGGTCTTGACTTTGTTCTAGAAATGGATTCCCCATCTTTTTCAGTACTGTCACAAGTGCATTCACATCCCTCCGGAATGATGCCTGCACTCCAGGTTGCTGGTCATGGTGATGTTTTCTAGTGTTAACACAACCATTTTTTGGTTTATGGCCTGTTCCTCAAACTCTGTAGTGGTCCTTTAAATAACTTATAACCAAATAAAACACAAAGTAACTTAAAGAACAACTTCCCAGTATTATTGAGCGGTAATGGAAAGGAGAAGTGAGGTGTTTGCCGTATACTGCCTAGCTGCCCACTGACCATGCTATGCATACGGTCAGTTACAAGAAAAATAATGGTTTGGTGCTATAATTAGTGAAACAAACTAACTGAAAGGGATTAAGATGGGGGACTATGCAAGGGAACCACTCCTAAAGAAATTTGAGAACATAGGGGAGAACAAATGACAAATAAATAGGAAAACGTTTTGTAACCATTCAAAACTTGCTATTTTTTAGTCATTTTTAACCTTGACCTTGACCTAAATGCAAAACCCTGAGTTCTGGTGATCTCAAAATTATTACCAAATGAATTGGCATCCCGAATTTAGTTGGAAATGACACCTTAAACGTTTTTCTGGACTATTTGGTTCAAAAGTTAAGCGTGTTTGTACATTAGACTATTAAGACTGGCGGCCATTTTGGATTTGACCTCTCAGGGTCATCAGAGGTCAAATCTGACTTCCCTCCACATCTGAAAATAAATCTTATGGCCTAAACTAACTATACTGGAAGTTTCATGCTTTTCTCAAAAAGTGCACAATTTTCATTATATGGGAGCTTATCCGCTGTACTATACAGGATACCATGCATTTCAAGTGTCGATTCAAACAGGCAACTCTCTACCAGTCATCGGGGAAGATTTTACACTGGTCTGTACCTTCACGCCACAAACCAGGAACCGACTTGTCATTTGGGAAAGGAGTGGTGATCTTAATAC
The DNA here is from genome assembly GCA_035222895.1 of Strongylocentrotus droebachiensis. Classification (NCBI taxonomy): domain Eukaryota; kingdom Metazoa; phylum Echinodermata; class Echinoidea; order Camarodonta; family Strongylocentrotidae; genus Strongylocentrotus; species Strongylocentrotus droebachiensis. The sequence continues at coordinate 354,056 of JAVYIG010000989.1, forward strand.
GCTAGCCTCTCACAACCTTCAGGAACATCTTTCTTGTAGGTTGACTGTTATCGACCAAAGTAAATTCAGCTTGTTAGCAGATTATTACAGTGTGAATCTAACAATAAAACAACTTGAACAAAATGATGGAGATAATTACGAATGCACAGTAAGTGGTACACATGTGCCATCGAATACAGGATCAACTAGCACGTTAGTGACGCCATTACCTGCAGGTAAACACGTAGTATTCACATGTCCAAATCATTATTGGACAATATATCTCTTTCCACAATCTTGTATAAACAGAGCTTAAAGATAAATCCTTCTTAGTCAAACATTAAACCCAAACATTTCGGCAAAAAATAATAACATGATACAGGTTTAGCATATCGTCTTTTTAAAGGGAAAGTCGACGAAACTCCTAATTCAGGCATGTTTGTTTATATTAATTTGCCATTTTACTACTCCAAAATTATCTAAATTATATTCGGCAACAAACTAATTATTAACCACACCAAATATTGCTTGTAAATGGATGAAGTATATGATTGTAAGTAGCAAAATTTAAAAGACTATGGTTAGTGCAATTACAGATTCAATTAAATGGAAGTACACTATCCGAGTTGAATAATACAATTTGAAGTGAGCTTTATTCATCCTGACTATTCCCTCTTTTGACACCAGTTGCGCCCTATTGGCTCTTTATCACGGATGAGAGATCGATCGGTTACTATCCTAACAACGCAAATATAACAGTAACTGCTGGAGAGACGTATGACTTGACATGTGAAGCAGACTGGGCAAGGCCTCCTGCAGTACTGGAATGGCGTATACCAGATGATGTAACTGTCATTTTTAAGAATCAGTATGATGTTGTACAGAGCAACAACTATGTCTCTCGGAGAGAAGCTACGATCACGCCATCTAGGAATGATCAAGGAAAGATTCTGCACTGTGTGGCATCACATCCACAACTACCAAATAATCTTCAACGCTCAGTTCACCTGAATGTTCAAAGTAAGTACACGTGTTGAGAAGGGAGAGCACAATCTCGTTATTGTTTTGTGGTGCCGATGTCATCAAAGCTGAGTCCATGTATTGTTCTTGTTACTCTTTTTGAACTTCTCTACTCAGATCACAAATTTTGTAATTGTATTTGGGGCATAATCTCAATGAATATCTATGAATGTCTTTCAGGATATTCATATTTTCTCTACAAGTATCTTCTTTCTATCCAAATGTTTAAAACGTAGAATGAAAAGTAATCTCGTTCCTTTTAACATTATCTAGCGTTACTTACACGATTTTATGTAATGATTTTTTTTTCTCTCACTCTCTTTCATTAAGTTCTACCCTCTAGCATGTTACTTTTTTCAACTGGAGAAAACAAGGAACACGAGTCTGGGTCAACATCAATTTACGTTCAAGAAGGTTCATCGACTTCAATCACCTGTAAAAGTATTGGATCATTACCAGCAGTTGAACTATCATGGACTATTCTTGGAGACATCAGCAGTAACTCAAACCTTTCAAAGTATCCCAATGCTTTAGATGGAAGTTTGTTTGACACCGAAAGTATCATCGCAGTACATCTAGAGATAAAGCACCATGGAATGTTCATTCAATGCCATGCATCTTTTGACGAAGTCTTTGTTGATCACCTGTTAGCCAAGTTGATCGTTTACGGTGAGTTTTGATTCTTTCAATATATCAGTATTCGATCTTACTTCAAATAACATTGATTGTATATGTGTTGGACTTATTAAATATCTTTTTCAAGACTAACATTTCAAAAGAGATTACTGTTTTATTTATCATAATTTACCCAATCATAACGAAATCATCATCAAAGTCATTTATAATTTGACGTCACCTGAAATGGGAAGGGGAAATGAACGGCTACCCCTATGAAACTGGATTGCATCCTCTCTGTACAACTAAGTAATACGTATATGAGATTCTATATTTTACCAATGGACATGTTAACACTTAAGGCTTTACCCATAATTATTTATTTTATTTATGTGTTAAGGCTCACCAGATGATATTAAAATATCTACCCCCGGTGATCTACACGAAGGTATAGAAACCAATGTAAGCTGCAGAGCTGTTAATGGGTACCCTGCTCCGCTCATCCATTGGTACATCGGGTCTATAAATGTGACACACGATTCCTCTTTAAGGACTTCAGTGAATGGAGCTGATCGGTATGATGCTGAAAGCATCCTTACCCTCATACCAAAGAGGTTTGATCATGGGAAACCTCTTCTCTGTCAGGCAGTTCAACCTACAACAACCTCTATGCGGTCGATGAATGATAGCATTGCGCTGAACATATCATGTGAGTATCTATTTTCATTGAATCTCTTGGTAAGATATTATGATAGAGAATCAGGACCAGGATGTAAAACAGATTATGTATATATAAACAATGTTTATTTGATTCTTGTTATCCTGATTAAATATAATTCAATAAATAAACCAAATTAAAAAATCTCCTAAAACTGCGTAACAAATTGGTCTGTCCATGCGTTCATCAACTTTTTTCAAGAGTCCTCGACAGCAATATTTTTCCCTTTTTAATTTTGCACATTTGTATTTGTATTTGTATCTAAAATTCTGGAAATGATTAACATGTTCCCTGTGGGTCGCCATTTTCAAATCCTACTACAGGATGTGTGTGGATAAAGACCAGTCAAAGTAATGAGCTATATCTATATTTTCGTATTGTTTAACTAATGTCATTGACAAGTCTAAACCACATCACAGTTTATGTTAAAAACAAATTGTTCAATGTTTTTTTTCTATACACTAGATGGCCCAGTTGTTTTCATTACTTCTCGACGGCTTACATCAAATAAAGTACGTACTGGGTTCTTGTTGACATGTACTGCAGACGCAAATCCTTTTGCCTCCGTCTTCAATTGGTTCTATAACAACACACTATTTTCTAACGGCACCCGTAACATATCACTCTCCGGGACTATACCCGAATATGAAACGCGGACCTTCAGCGAATTGGCGATTCGACACCCTCTGTCCGGAGATCATTGTGATTACAAATGCATTGCTGTTTCAAGCTATGGTTCCAGTAGTGCAGTCTTCATCTCCACGTTTTCTCGTAAGTAGGACTGTGTTTTTTATGGTATGTTTAGCTTCATTTCTGTCTCGTCCAGATTCTTTCTTTTTTTTCATTATAAGAATTGGGGCTTGCTTCCAAATAAAAACGTTTAACTTATCTCATGAAATCTTGTTATATTTGTCAAATGATTAATTATCTAAAATCAGGGCAATGAAAGAACAGTCGATACCGAATTTGTCTTAACCTTTTACCCCTGATTAACCTTAAACTGCAGTGATCCCGAATTCACCTTCTTGGTTCATCGTCGACCAAAACCAAACGACATCTTCAGCTCTCTTCGTGGACTGGCAACCTGGATCCAACATCAGGCCACGACACAATTGGATTTGTTTGAACCAACTTTTTACACACATGATCAAGATCAAACAATCATCAGAGTGGCCATGCCTTAAAATCGGTGGGTCCAACCCATCTTTCATCTTTCACGTATAGGTATTTCCATCTTTCACATATCCATGAGTTACACACTAAACAAATTAGGGTGCAATTGGTGTACACCTCCGCGTATTTGGCAGAGGATGCTGCTATTGTAATATAATTGCACCCTTATTTTGTAATGTGTAGTTTGCAGGCTAAAACCCTTATCAGTCGTATATTGCAAAGGATGGTGTATGAAATATTCTCAAGCTCTTCTCCCTCGTACAGAGAACAGAATAGTATACCCTTCCCTGTTATTCCCCTACCTATTAATTTTTTCCAAGTGCTATACAATAAAAGGCATTATTTTAAGACTAATCGAAAGTACAACAGTTTTGTCTTATACTGCCCAAAGTACCAGTCAAGTTAGTTTTCGAAACCCCCTTGTTATTTAAAACTGACAGCCCACTTACAAACATGTATGTTTTTCAAAGAGATGAATTGCTTTCACTTTCGTTGCGCAAGAAAGAAGGTAATACGCACACCAGCCACTTTGTTGTGTCCACTCATTCTGCCATTGGAAACCGTTACTGCTCATCGTTCATTTTTGTTATTCTCCAGATATTAGGTTGCAGGATGGTTCATGCAGCGACCCTCCTAAATTTAAATATACAAGTAAATGAGACGTAATATCAATATGCATAAACATCTTCGCATATTTCTCTTCTTAACCTTCATCGTTTCTAAGACATATGAGATGAGCGTGTCTACTCGTATTCAGAACCCAGAAATCCTTCCAGTCGTTGGTGAGGATATCACCTTAGCCTGCACCTATACCCCTCCATCGACAGATCGCGAACTGCTTTGGTTTGACGGCAATAACAATATCCTAGCTACATGTCAAGAGGTGGAATGCAGAAACGAGCAAAATGTTCAAGATATGTCCAAATACAGTTGGAGGGCAGATTCTTCCAACGGAAATCTAACGGTTAGGGATTTAACATTGGATGACAGTGGCAGATATCAATGCTCAGTTTTCACATCTTCTGATGCAATTACTAGTGAAATTGTACTGCAGGTACTGTTACCAGGTAATCTATTCTAAAATTAATCTGGATAGCTTTAGCTACTCGTGATGTGTGCGAAATTTCAATATAAATGATTGATTACTCATTTAAAATCAATACAACATTTGAACTTTTAAATACAACAGTCATGTCATGTGTATTGTCATTGATAACTACTACTAAGATCTTTTCGTGACTGAAATAATCCAAAATATGGTATTTTACCAACAATATTGATATTGTGGTATGTTTATTTTGTTTATGTACAGAACGGTCCTGGAATCTGGCAGACACTCAAGTTGACAAGATATATATTCCAGTTGTAACTTAATGTATACATGTACATTTTGTTTAACTTCCAGCGACGCCTAGACTGCTGTCTATCATCGACGATCGGTCTGAGGGTGGATACCTGAATGGAGCATCAGTGAGCATCACATATGGGCGAACCCACAATCTAACATGTTCCGTCCAAGACGCTAGACCAATGGCAGAACTGGTGTGGCACGTTCCCGAAGAAGTACACATTCGACTAGACGATCAGTATAACGCTGTTAATGGTGACGCTTACATCTCCAAAAAAATTGTTTCTGTAACTCCGTCCAGGGACGATGATGGAAAGATTGTCCGTTGTGTGGTTTCGCACCCGGAGCTGGATAATGGGTATCAACTGTTTATCCGCCTAGATGTTCAAGGTGATGATTTTAACAATGATATTATCCCAGGATTGCTCGTTGGTGTGTGTTCTTCCCGAGTGAATATGCATATAAATGTAAGGAATGTCTGAAATGGGTGAAACATTCAACATCTCCTAAAACACTTCATACTCTTCTGTATTTTGTAAATTATGCTAGGGAATCACAAAAACATCACTGGAACCCATGATGCCTTCACCACTTACATACTTGTATCATATTGCTAAAGGCCCGGTCACACAGAGGGGACGCATGCGGGACGCACGGCCGGCGCATGAAAAATGTCCAATTTTGGCCAGTGCGTTGTCGTTCGCTAGGCGTGCGTCATCACTCGTTACTCGTTCGTCGAGCGCGCTGGACCAACGCTGGACCAGCGCTATGCATTCGTCGTCATTCGCTGTGTGCGTCGGGATTTTTTGAGCATGCTCAAAAGTGTGCGCGGAGCTCGACGCATGAATGTACACGCCAAAGGCACGCCAGACGTGCGTTGAGCGCGCTAGACCAGCGCCAGACATACGCGGGGCACACGCCCTGTATAAGCACAGCGCGCTAGCTACACGCTGTGCATTTTGTGTCAGCTCGCTAGCTTTTCCAAAATAATGACAAAAGTTAGGCACTCGACCTTTTCCGATTTCCAATGCGCTGGCCGTGCGTCGTAGAACGCGGTGCATGCGTGGACCATTCGTCCAGCGCGCTAGCAACACGCTGTGCATTCGTGCAAGTTGTTATCATGTGCGCTCTGGGTACGGTCTGTATGCGTACTGTATGCGCCCTGTATGCGCTCAGCGCGCTAGCAACACGCTATGCATTTAGTGTCAAAAGTTGGGCGCACGACAACGCACTGGCCAAAATTGCAAATTTCCCATGCGCTGGCCGTGCGTTCCCCATGCGTCCTTCCTGTGTGACCGGGCCTTAACAATAGTTTTAACAATTCCGGCTCTTCATTTTCCTTCCCACTCAGTACCGCCAAGTGACCTCCTGCTTACGTATGGATCCATAACTACCAATGCAAACGATTCAAGAAGTGTCAATGTCTTCGAATACTCGGCAACATCATTCACCTGCAAGAGTGTAGGATCTCGCCCTAAGGCCGTTATATCATGGTTCATTGGTTCGGACGACGATTTGGGTAGCACGACTTCTATGTCTACCACGAATGAGGCCGACCAAGGTTTACGTGACACCACTTCCACTCTACAGTTGATTCCAAAGAGAAGTCATCACAATCAACTTCTCCTATGTGTGGCCAATGCTGGTATGAACCAACGTCAAACAGAAGTGAAGGTAATTGTTAATGGTAAGTATCCGTAAGTTGTATTAACTATATATTATCTTCTTGAATTCACAACAGAAGATCGAATGAGGTCTGGGACATGCTGTAACCCACTTGGACATTGATATGTCCGGTATGATTTTTTTACATTATGAATAACGGTGTGTATTTATACCATGCTTCGTCTTTTCTGTAGCAAGATATTTGAAAGAAGTGACATTTTGGAAAGTCTTTAGTGACAAACCTCGGATAGCTCAAGTAAGTTGCTATAAAGATATCAACGTATTTTCTTTCTTGTGTCAGAATATGAGTTACATGTGATACATACGTCGATGTAGCAAGTCACGGTGGCTAATAATCTAAAAGTAATGATATAAGAAATACCCTTTGATTTTTAAGGACCACCGGACCCTCCCTACCTAAATGGAACGGACGGTTTACAGGATGGGGTATCGTCAAATGTGACTTGCACATCGAACAACGGCTACCCAGCACCATTATTCCAATGGTACCTTAGCTCAAAGAAAGTCACTAAAGATTATGATACACAGTCTTCGAGGAATAGAAATCATCGACTGGATTCCATAAGTGTTATCAATTTCACACCCACGGTAGATGACCATGGGAAACTCCTTGTCTGTAAAGTTTTTCAACCAAACGCTGCATCCATGGAGTATTTGAGTGCCAGTGAGGTTCTTCAAGTTCTGTGTAAGTCTGATTTATTTCAGCTTAACCTATCATCATGTAGATCTTACGAGGCAGGTACATATCGTCGCTTAAAAAGACATTACAAACATTGTCATTACTTGTTATATACCTCATACATAGATTGTCATTCACTGATTGGTCAAAACTATATCACATGTCAAGGAGCATTTCGATCTATCAAGTATCATTACGTCAGAGGGTTTGATAGCTACTATCAAACCCCGGGATAGGACCCCTAACCCCTCCCGCGACTTAGTTGCGCACACAAATTTTTGAGTTGCTAGGCTACCGCAATCGCGCGGTTACGCGCAGCGCGTAGGAATTCAATACTCTTGCCTTGGACTTGATGTTGGATTTTTCTTATTCTGGTGAGTAATTCCTCTTGATCTAGTTTCCTGTTTTTTAGTGCTAGATCTAGACCTACAGCTAGACCTAATCATGAATCAATACAAAGGATGAGGTATATAAAACAAATATGGACTGCTCTGTAATCGGATGATGGTGGGAACTACCACTCCCTCGGTGGTGTTAACACCGGCCCTTCTATCACCCCTCGGCTTCGCCTCGGGGGTGATAGAAGGACCGGTGTGAACACCACCTTGGGAGTGATAGTTCCCACCATCATCCTCATGAGCAGTCAATATTTGTATACTATTTACTGTCCTTTGTGCAGTGAGCTGAAAACTATCTCAACTTGTCCATGATTATATTAAAAAGACAATGGTACGTTATTTGTTTCAAACAAAAAACACCAGTTTTGATTCTGTCTCCTCTCATTAATAACTATTGATGTTACAATAAAATGTATAAACCCTTTAGATCTTTATTGAAACATGAGTATTGGTTAAGATTAATACCAAAGGATGCGATACACTTGTAGAAAGAACGTTCTATTTAAGTGTCATGATTCTGGCATGTTACAAAATATTGGTAACCATTAAAATATGTATTTATTTACCCTCATCAGGAAAACCATCATGAATTCTTTCTTCCTGAGCCTCGCTTTATTGTTTCTTGAACCTATTTTCTTCTTTCTAAATACATGCATGTAGATTCTCCTGTCATTGTGGATTACTTTGTTCGTCGGGTTTCCACTGGTCAACAGATCGTTGATGCACTCCTTACATGTAAATCAGATGGCAGACCCCTAACCTCAATAACCTGGTTCTCGAATAGCATTGAACTCAACAACAGCACCCGCCATCATATTCACCACAGTCTTCTACAAGAAAACACCTTGATGTCGAGTATTTTGGTTATTTATAATATTTCGGCAGAAGACAATGGCAACTATACATGTTTGGCAGACACGAGACTTGGGAACGACAGCGCAACTATAACCTTGTCATATTCTGGTAAACCTTTCACTATCAGACCAAGGCGCATGTATGTACAATGATCATGTAATATTGTTTAAAATGACACATTATCTGGTGCAGTGATGAGCTATTGATATAAGCCCAAATGATAAATAAGAACAGTATGATACTGTTATGAATGTATAACCTAGGTGATGAAATGATATCAGTTACAGTAACTATCAGGCGATGTATAACTTCGGTAGATTACTCTGTCGATTTTTAGAATCGGTCGAGGGTTGAAGGGTTGGTTCCATGTCCGACAATGTTCCGGTGAAACATTAATTTGGGTTTTACTTCGCCAAGGATACTTTAACAAGCTAATCGCTGTAAGTTGGGCTAACGTTAGGTGTAGGGTTAGGATTACGATTGGGTATAGTGTTTGGCCCAGATATGAAATTTAGAGTTCGGTTGATGTATGAAGTGATCGGGTCGTTGCCAGGGCATGTCACGTACATCCGTCACAACGACAGTACAATATGATATTATACAAAATTAATAGTATTGATTGGAAACTTGCTGATGTTGGGGGTAACAAAACATGTTTATGAGAATATCTCTCAGTACATTAATATGTCAACATCGTTTTGAAATTTTTCCCAGGGATTCCAGATCCGCCTTATGAGTTCATCGTCGATCAAAACCAGACGACATCATCTACTCTCTTCGTTGCTTGGCAACCTTGGATCGCTGATGGGTTTCAGCAAAATATCACTCTGGAGTTTATTACGAGGGTTTTGGAGTTGTTTCTACTTTGACAGGAGCACTCAATAGTACATAATTATAAGAACAAAAGTGTACGTGTTATTGTCCATTATCGGTTACAATAAAGTTTCACGTTGCCCTCATAAATTATGCTTTATATTTCTCTAAGGTGGTACCTGTAAGAATACTCGAACCATTCGTTAGTGAGGTAATGATTAAAGTTCTATCCCTCAGTTCTGCTAACTATTTATACATGTATTTTATGACAGACATTGCGGTTCTAGCAAACCTACTGTATTTGTGGATGGTGTATTCTATAAATTCATACAGAAATTAAAGCAAGTTGAGACTCTTTAAATGAGACCTTTCATTTTGATGCAACCCTTATTTTATCTTATCAATCTATAACATGCTTTACGTAAACCTAACTGTATTAAGTTCTGTTCATAAACTCGTTGTTGTACTTACTTTACTAATTCATTAGGTCCACCCCTATAAAAACACATATTCAAAATATAGTATTGTGCAGGTTTCTGCTTTGATCTCATGTTAATATGCCGGAAAGAAAAGATGCGCATATCCTTTGGTAGTTTTGATTGTTGTATTCTTGTATTTGCAAGTTTTATTTATTACACCTTTAGGGTAAAATTAATTAATGTATCATTATTGTTGTGGTGTAGAATAAATACATATGCAGCCTGTAATTGCCGAGGAAGCAAATATATATAAAAAAAAGTTCAATCCGTATCGATCTTCTGAATTTAAAAGTCATTTGCCTATAACTAAAACTTTTAAAAACATTTATAGTCGTTTTAACTAAAATGATTTGGCCCTTTTTTTCTTCAAAAAAGCCTTAAGCCTAGGCGATGAATATTCTTTGGATACATTCCAATTCGAAGTTATTTTGTCATACTGTTTGAAGAGAAAGAGCGCCCCCTTGTTTAAAGATTAACATCATGCATACTGTCATTTCAAATGAATGGTCTGGTGGAGTTTGTGAAACTGAATCGGTGTCAAAAGATCACAACGATATTTGTTTCACTTCTAACGCTATAAATCACTAACGATTCTTCAAAAGTATGGTCTATTAGTTCAGAAGCACCTACCATTTTGTTACAGTCTGTTTGCATTCATATTCATCGATAGTATGTGTTAAACCAAAATTCGAATGGCAAGATTGGATTGCTGTATAATGAGTGCGATTTCTTCAGAAGTTCTTCTTTTGCTCGCAGTTATCATTTCCAAATCAGGTACGTTTTATTTCATGTAAACGTTAAAAAAGTAGTTCGTACTTAGCCCAGGCGGAGAATAAGAGAGATGTAACGATGTAATATTTAAATATGCTAACAAATTTGTGCTGCATTCATGTTTTCAAAATACTGTTTTAAAAAATCTATTTTATAATCAAACTGGGTAGCTGATCACACTCAGACGAGTAAAAAATGCTCGACTTTGAGCTTGGTTTTAACTTGGCTTTTCGAGTGTGTTCCCGATCAGCAGAAACAGCCGGGTAGCCCTCTGCTCACCCTAGGGCCACCGCCCAAAAAGGGCTAAAAGCACGCCTTGAACTAATCGTGTACTTGTCGCCGTTTAAATGTGAACTAGGCACTGGCCAGGGTGGATAATTAGGGAGATATAACATTGTAAATAATTCAATATACTTACCAATCCTCGTTGCATTCATGTTTTCCAAATGTAGTCTATCTCATAGTCCTCTATTATTGCTTAACTCTTTTCATGGTATGATGGATATATATATATAGATAGTAAAATTATTAAATGACTGCGACTGTTTAGCAATTCCGATCATTGGCAACAAACCAGGTCATAAAGCTAAAATATCAAAATAATTGTACCCACTCAGATCTTTGTCGTACATCTCATTAATATTTAGGTATTGCATTCCTTTAGAAACCCGTATTGAAAACTTTTCGGGCAAGTTAAAAAAATCTGCTGGTAATATTGAGTCATTGTCATTCATCGTCAATGTGTTTAGCAGAGTGTGATTTTGATCAGCTATAGGGGCGCCGCCCCCTATCAAGTTGTGTTTGAAAATAATTGAAAGCGAAAAAAGTGAATGAAGAGAGAACGTGTAAAAAAGGGGAAAGGAAAAAGGACGAGAAAAGAAGAGATCTGCAGCATCTCCCACACCCTTCCAATCAGTGAATTTGCATTTCATTTTCTAAATCCGCTCCGCCCCATATCATTCCAATGCCCCTTCAATGGGTGGACTTGCGCTACGTCACGTAGAAATGTAATAGGTACTATTCCCTTGGAATATATTTTATTTCACCCGTACAGGATACCATGCATTTGAAGTGTCTATTCAGACATACAATTCCCTTCCAGTCATTGGTGAGGATTTCACTCTGGTCTGTACCTTCACGCCGGAAACAAGTAATCGGCGCCTAGTTTGGACAAACGGTAACAACGTCACTGTGGCATCTCACTCTTGTTGGCCACGCTGGGCTTGTACATTTATCTACGTTTCTGACCCATCGAAGTTCACCTTGTTAGCAAACACTAGGAGTGGAAACTTAACATTGAAAAGGCTTGACAGAAATTATAGCGACAATTACCGGTGCACGGTAAGCAGTACATATGGGGGAGAGAATCCAGGATCAAGTAGCAAGCAAGTGATTCCATTGCCACCAGGTAAATTTTTATTTATAATGAATTTTCACAAGGAAAATTTAAAATTGAATGAAGCTAATTCATGAAATATGAGTCTACTATTTATTACAAACTAAATCAAATCTCTCTTTTCATGTCTTCTATTAAATGAATATCACTATGGGAAGCCTTATAACAAATGGAAGTCTTACATTTCCACATTTTCAACAGGCGATTGTTTAACTTGCTACATACCTATATATATATATATTTATTTTACGAAGTGTCCTGATGATACCGCCAATATGACAGTTTTTTTTTATAATATTGAGGTTTAGCTAGTTTATATCGTACGGAAAGGGGACTACGATAATGTACAACGGCAACATTAACAGCTTAATAACTTGAAAGGTTAGTCATAATATTGTTGTGAAAGGAACTATGTAAATGGTACGATATACTCTAATGCCTAATTTTTAAGTCGTAATCTTAGAGTGACTACTGAATCCATCAGAAGTAAGTACTACACTATTAAGGTGGAGAAGTACATTTCGAATCGACCTTTATCCATTGTGATTATTCCCTCCCCTGTCACCAGTTCCGCCCTATAGGATCCTTATCACGGATGAGAGATCGAGTGGTTATTACACTAACAACGTCAATATGACGGTAATTGCTGAAGAGACGTTTTACATCACATGTGCATCATACGGGGCAAGACCTCCTGCAGTACTGGAATGGTATTTACCAGATGATGTAGTGGCTGTTCTTCAAAATCAATCTGATGTCGTTCGAGACGACAGCTTTATCTCCAATACAGTTCTTAATATCACGCCCTCTAGGAGTGATCAAGGAAAGAGTCTCTGCTGTGTGGCAACACATCCAGAACTACAAACTAACCGTCAGCTTTCAGTATACCTGAATGTTCAAGGTAAACAATTAATTTCCAATACAACTCCTATTAACATTTTACAGCCTGACAGTGTACAATTTTCCACCACAGAGGTGCTGATGTCAGTTAAGTGAGCCTGTGTATCTTGTTTTGTTACCCTTTTTCAAATTCTCGAATCAGATAACAACTTGGAAGTTTTTAGGGCAATATCCGATACTAGTTATAAATCGTCTTTTTGATTTGGCGACTTTTGTTCACTATTATTTCAAGGTTAGGGTTAATAACATATCAACATTCTTTATTTTCTTTTTTTCTGTAATAAAGTTCTACCAACCAACATGCTGCTTTTACCTACTGGAGATTACAAGCAAAACGAAAATGGGTCAACAGTCTTTAACATTCAAGAAGATTCATCCACTTCGATCACTTGTAAAAGTGTCGGATCATTACCAGCAGTTGAACTATCATGGACACTTGACAACACCCAAAGTTTCCCACGTAACATAAGCCTTTCAAAGTATCGCAATTCTTTAGATAAAAGTTTGTTTGACACTGAGAGTACCATCACAATACATCAAGAGAGAAAGCACCACGGAACACTCCTTCAATGCTTTGCAACTTTAGGAAGCTTTTTGGATCGACGGGGAGCTAAACTGATGGTTTATGGTGAGTAATACTTCTTCAATATATCGGGATTCGATTTTGTTTAAACGGCTTTGATGATACATTTGTGGTTTAAAAGTAAAGGCCTTAAATCCATTTAAAGGCCTATTCATAACCAAGGATTCGAAAGCGTTTACTGTTCATTTATCATGATCTACCATAGCAATCCAAACTACATTGTCATCATTGTTATTGATAATTTGGCGTCACCTAAGAATTGGATGGAAAAGCGAACGTTTATCACTATTACCCTCGGTTCTCTCATCGCCGTATAACTATATTATTGCATAAAAGGGCTTCTTTTTTTTTACCAAAGGACATTATACCCTCATTATGGATTTACGCATAACTATATATTTCATTTCATTTCTATGTAAAGGCCCACCAGATAATGTTAAAGTGACCATACCAGACGATCTACACAACGGTATAGAAACAAATGTAAGCTGCAGAGCTGTTAATGGATACCCTGCTCCGCTCATCCATTGGTACATCGGATCAAGAAATGTGACACACGATTCGTCTCTTAACACTTCAATGAACGAGGCCGATCGGTATAATGCTGCAAGCACACTTATCCTCATACCAAAGAGAATTGATCATGGGAAATCTCTTCTCTGCCAGGCGGTTCATCCTAGAACGCCCCCAATGCGGTCAGTGAATGATAGCATGGTTCTAAACATATCATGTGAGTATCAAATTTCATTTCAACTTTTGGAAAGAACATTATAAATAGAGAATCTCCTCAGATTGCGCAGGATCTTGGTATGTCTAAGCGTTCATCAACTTTCCTCAGGAGATTCGTCTACTATTTTGTTTTTCTTCTTTTAGTTCTTTTAGAATCCTCCACACGTCCCTTTGGGCTGTTTTTTTTTTTGCCTTCATCTGAAAATAAAGTGCATACGGCTAACTACCAGACAAGGTTATACGCTATAATGCCAATGTTCTCTTTTTTCCTGCATGCATGCATTGATAAGTTTATATTATTTCCCCCCCCCCCATCCAAGTCCCATCCACATCCTTATATGATATCTCCTTCCATTTTCGATTAATAACAAAATGATTTTCAATATTTGTATATAATCTAGATGACCCGGTTGTGTCCGTTTCTTCTCGACGACTAACATCAGATGAAATACGTCCTGGGTTCGTATTGACATGTACCTCAGACGCCAATCCTCCTGCTTTTAACTTCCAATGGTTTGGTAATGGTACACAGTTGTCTAGCGACCACCTTCATATAACACTCTCCGAGACTATACCAGAAGGTGAAACGCGGACTTCCAGTGAAGTGATGATTCGAAACCCCCAGTCCGAAGATCAATGCGATTACAAATGCGTAGCTGTGTCAAGATATGCTTCCGGAAGTGCAGTCTTCAACTCCAAATCTGCTCGTAAGTAAAACTGTGTTTCATTGGATATTTAGGTTCATTTGCGTCGGTCCATTTGATTCTCTTTTTTCATTTAATTGAATGGTGATTGCTTCCATATAAAGAACATTAATCTTACATCCATGAAACCTTCTTCCTCTTATCACGATTCACGTCATTGAACTGAAGGACCCGCCTTTACGCTTTACCACTAATTAACTTTAAACTACAGTTATCCCTGATTCACCTTCTTGGCTGATCGTCGACCAAAGCCAAACGACATCTTCATCTCTCTTCGGTGACTGGCAACCTGGATTGAACATCCGGTTAGGACACATTTGGATTTAACTGAATTTGTTAAAAAAAATACATACATGAAACAAATCAAAGAATAACTGGAGTGGCCATGCTTTCAAATCGATGAAATTATCCGATCTTTCATCGTCCATATATACGTATTAGAAAAAAAATAATATTCATAGGTGATTTCGGAGACAGACACCCTCCTCGGTCGTAATGCGTATAGCAATGCGTATAGCAGGGTTTCCTAACAGTTAGACTATGTATACATGGACCGCCATAGACCCTGCTTCTGACACACCTAGACGATTACATAGTTAGGCTACGCTCAAGGTTTTTTTTAAATGTGTTTAAGTTTCAAAGGGTGGAACCAAAGACTTGAACTAATGATTATAATCTAACATAAAGTACAGACTACCTAAAACTGGTTATTTACCTACCTATCAATGATTCTTCTAAAAGTGTACAATCACCTGATACATAATTTGTGTAAAGGTGAAGAATTGTTAAACATCCTATATAGAAATACAAAATAATAACCTAACAGGTTATTTGGCATGCTATAGGTAAACGGTTAAGAATTTGGCAGAAATTTGGGGTCCATGCGCCCCCTATTATTTTTTAGTGCGGATGCGTGAGTTTGAAAGTCTAATAACAAGACGGTTGTTTATTCACTGGGTGTGCATTTATACTGCAACATCTCTTTGTGGAAGAAACATTAGCTACAGAAAAGCAATATGAGACCCCTTCCATCAATGGAAGTCTATAATAAACTCATTGCTGCTTTTACTGGAAAGAAAATCTTTGCTTTGATACCAACATTTCCTATTCGTGTTTAGAAAAGGACGTCTTTATGAACCTCTAAAAGGTAACAAATGATATATATATTCTCAAACTCTTCTCTCTTGTACAGTAAAGAATTTAGTATAATTCCCTGTTATTCCCCTACCTAAAAATATCTACCAAATGTTATATACTTAAAAGATATTATCGAAAGTCAAATTGAAAGTAACAAATATTATCGGTGCACTCATAATGTAATTTAATCTAATAATGGCCAAAGTTTCAATTCAAGTAAGTTCCGAAACCCACTTTTTGTTTGAAACTGACAGCGCACTTATGCTCTTCAGAGAGATGAATTCCTTTCACTTTCGAAGCGCAAGAGAAAAGTGAATAAGCATATCAGCCACTTTTCTTTTGACCACTCATTTAGTCATTGAAATCCGTTACTGCACATTGTGCATTCATTTATTCTCCGGATATTGTGTTAGGTAGCAGGATGGTTCAAGCAACGCACCCCAAACATCGGGATATACCAGGAAATGAGACGTAACAACAACATGGATGAACGTCTTCAAATATGTATTTACCTCGTCTTCATCGTTTCTAAGACATATGAGATGAGCGTGTCAACTGGTATTCAGAACCCAGCAATCCTCCCGGTCGTTGGTGAGGATATCACCTTAGCCTGCACCTACACCCCTCCATCGACACAACGCACATTGGCTTGGCATGACGGGAATAACAATATCCTAGCTAGATGTCAAGGGGTGGGATGCAGAAACGAGCAGTATGTTCAAGATATATCCAAGTTCAGTTTGAGGGCAGATTCTTCCAACGGATATCTAACTGTTAGGGATTTAACAGTGGATGACAGCGGCAGATATCAGTGCTCAGTTTTCACATCTTCTGATGTAGTTACTAGTGAAATTGTACTGAATGTACTGTTATTAGGTAATTTATTCTAACATTAATCTGGAAAGCTTTATTTAATATTGATGTGTGCAAAATTTCAATATAAATGATTGATTACTCATTCAAAATCAATGCAACATTTGTTTTTGTTTTCACTCAGGTTTATTTTCATCGAAAAATACTACTACTAAGATCTATTCGTGAATGAAAATAATCCAAAATATGGTACTTTACCACCACTATTGAGTTTGTAGTATGTTTATTTTGTTTATGTACAAAACGGTCCTACAATCCGTCAGACACTCAAATGGACAAGATATATATTCCGGTGGTAACTAAATGTATACATGCACATTTTGCTTAACTTCCAGCGACGCCTAGACTGCTGTCTATCACCGACGAGCGGTCTGATGGTGAATTCGTGAATGGAGCATCCGTGAGCATCACATCTGGGCGAACCCACAACCTAACATGTACAGTCCGAGAAGCAAGACCACCTGCAGAACTCGAGTGGCACGTTCCCGAAGAAGTGCATATTCGACTGGACGATCAGTATAACGATGTTAATGGTGACGCTTACACCTCTCAAAGAGTTGTTTCTGTAACTCCGTCCAGAGACGATGATGGTAAGATTGTCCGTTGTGTGACCTCGCATCGGGAGCTGGATAGTGGGCTTGAATTGTTCATCCGCCTAGATGTCCAAGGTGATTATCTTAACAATGATATCATACCATGAATGCTCAGTGGTGTGTGCCCTGGACTAGTGATAATGCATCTAAATGTTAGGATTTTCTGAAATGGATGATACATTCAACATCTCCTAAAACACTTCATACTCTTCTGTATTTTGTAAATTACGCTAGGGAATCACAAAAACGTCACTTGAACCCATGATGCCTTCACCGCTTACATACTTGTATCATATTGCTAACAATAGTTTTAACAATTCTGGCTCTTCATTTTCCTTCCCACTCAGTACCGCCAAGTGACCTCCTGCTTAGCACGTATGGATCCATAACTACCAATGCAAACGATTCAAGAAGTGTCAATGTCTTCGAATACTCGGCAACATCATTCACCTGCAAGAGTGTAGGATCTCGCCCTAAGGGCGTTATATCATGGTTCATTGGTTCGGACGACGATTTGGGTAGCACGACTTCTATGTCTACCACGAATGAGGCCGACCAGGGTTTACGTGACACCACTTCAACTCTACAGTTGATTCCAAAGAGAAGGCATCATAATAAACTTCTCCGATGTTCGGCCTATGCTGGTATGAACCAACGTCAAACAGAAGTGAGGGTAATCGTCAATGGTAAGTACTCGTAGGTTATATTTACTATACATCATCTTCTCGTATTCACAACAGAATACCTAATGCGGTATGGTACATACCGTAACACACTCGGACATTGATATATCGGATGTGATTATTTACATTTACTGTGAGTATTCATACCATGCTTCGTCTTTTCTGAAGCAAATTATTTGAGAAAAATAAATAAATTGGAAAGTCTGTAGTGCCAAACCTTTGTGATAGCTCAAGCAAGTTCCTTTATAGATGTCAACACATTTGCTTCATTGTGTCAAAATATGAGTTATATGTGATACATAGGTCGTTGTTGCAAGTCAATAGGGCTAATAATCTAAAAATGATGATATAAGAAATACACTTTGATTTTCAAGGACCACCGGATCCTCCTTACCTAAATGGAACGGAAGACTTGCAGGATGGGGTGTCATCAAATGTGACTTGCACATCGAACAACGGCTACCCAGCACCAACATTCCAGTGGTACCTTGGATCAAAGAACGTCACAAAAGATTCTAATACACAGTCTTCGAGGAATATAAATCATCGACTGGATGCCATAAGTTTTTATAAGTTTACACCCACCGTAGACGACCATGGTAAACTTCTTGTCTGTCAAGTTTTTCAACCAAACAATGCATCAATGAAGTCCTGGAGTGCCAGTGAGATTCTTCATGTTCTTTGTAAGTCTGATCTATTAAACCCATTAATCATGCATATCTTAGCACGAGGCAGGTGTATTACGTTGCCTCACCGCTAAAAGAGATATTACTTCCATTGTCATTACTTGGTGTTAGTGTCCCATTTGCCTTGAGCTGACGATTATTATGTACTGTCCTGTGATTATATTGAACGGCAAAGGTAAAACTAAATTTTTTAACAACTCCACCTGGTTTGATCATCTCTCCTTTTACAAATAAATGGTCATTTTGCTTTCAAAGTACTTGTTCAGATTAATACCAAAAGGTTCCATAGACCTGTAAACATATAATTCTATGGTATAATCATGGTGCTGACGTGTTTAGCCTTACCAAAACTCGGTAACAATTAAAATATGTATTCATTTACGCTAATCAGGAATACCATCACAAATCACCCTTCCTTTTTTTTCCTGAACGGAATTTTTCTTCCTGTAGATTCTCCTGTAATTGTGGACTCCTCTGTTCGTCGGGTTTCCAGTGGTCTACGGAACGTTGATGCCATCCTTACATGTACATCAAATAGCAGACCCCTATCCTCAATAGCCTGGTTCTTGAATACCACGGAACTCAACAACAACACCCACCATCAGATTCACCACAGTCTTCTTAATGAAGATACAATGCGGTCGAGCATTTTGATTATTTCAAATATTTCGGCAGAAGACGAAGGCAACTATACATGTTTGGCTGAGACAAGGCTCGGGAACGACAACGCAGCTATAACCTTGTCGTATTCTGGTAGGTCTTTCACAAGTACAGCAATTACCGTTTGACAATTATCAAATGTTGCATAGTTTGATAGGCCATTACGTATCCGACTATGCTTCGACAATAAATTGGCATTTATTTCACAAATTATACATTGTAAGGGTAATAAGGTTATGTTTTGGGGGCGATGCTAGGTGTACGGTTATGAATAGGGTTATGTTTAATTAAAGGTATATCGTTTAGGGTTTAAATTCAGGGTTCATTAATTGTACGAAACTTTTATTATCGCAGGACCATCTATCGTTCTACCGTAATTAAGATGTGATATCAAACATTGATAGATCGGATGCTTCTCGGATTGGTAGTAAAATATATTATCCCTCTAATTAATGTTTGCTATATATTTACTACAACAAAATATTCTAGGGAGTCCAGATCCACCCTATTGGTTCATCGTTGATCAAAACCAGACGACATCATCAACTCTCTTCGTTGCTTGGCAACCCGTATTCGATGGTGGGATGCAGCAATGTTTCACTCTGCATTACTTTATAAATGGCACCGAAGTATATGATAAATGTTGTGAAATCGTTCAAGACTAGACAGGAGCGTTGTATTGATTGCCAGGTCAGAAATCATCAATTGATTATTTTGGCAGCAACAGTGCTGATTTGAATCGATACGGATCTGATGAATTTTGTGCGCTAGTGTACTGTTTATTGTATAGCGCCGTATAATGGCTAACTTGCCAATACATAATTTACACTTGGCAGACTGAGGACTCGATGCTTGAACCGACAGCGCATCTAGGTAAGCAGCGAGTTATGAAACTATACTGCTACAGGTGACCCGAGATGGCGCTAAAGGGGATTTGCGGTAGTGATTCTTGTACAGTATATAGGCCCGTATTCTGAAGTCGTGTCTAACTCCTGTTTAACTAAACAGTTGTCTAAGTCCTGTCTAAGTCCCGTCTAACTTTAGACTCGAAGTCGTGTCTAACTTTTTTCGTATTCTGAAGTCGTGTTTAAATAAAGTTAAACACGAAGTCCTGTCTAAGTCCTGTTTAACTTTAGACAACTGCGAGGGGTTGTTTAAGTCCTGTTTAAGGGCGCGATTCTGCTGCTTTTCAACGTCTACGGTACACTCTACTTGCTGACCCCGAACTTGCGGGGAGAACGATGGTACGTGCATCCTATAACATATCAAATACATTTTGCAGGATTTTTTCTCGTGTAGCCTGATTTTTTTTCTCGATAATATTAACTATTCTTATCTAATGGTGACATCTTGGAAATTCCATAATCTATAATAAACTAACCATTCTGTTGGAGAAGTTTCTTTGCTGGTTCTTCCGAGCACAGAGGCACTGATAAGTGATATTATTAGTGCGTTTGTGTACAGTGTACGTGTAGTACACGTACGTCACAGTGCAATACATGCATGCAGTCTAGTCATTACGTCACGATCACATCACCATGGTACCAGCACGCGCACAGCTAGGCACGCGCACAGCTAGCTGTGCGCGTTAATTTATTTATCCGGTGCGCGCACGCATGCGCATTGGGTCTATCGTCAGAATTATGTCCACGGATCCTTGCCGCTGAAAATAAATGTTAAAGTAATGAAAATAATAAAATTTATAATTATCTCACGTTGAAAAATCGTAATACAATATTTTGCTTTATATCGCAAAAAACATAAAAATTATGTATTTTGTATTCATGAATGGTTTTTGGAAATACCTTTATGCTCATACTAGGGTGATCATACTGCCGGTGCACACAGTCTGCCCCATGCACACACACACACACACACCTAACAGCAGTCAGTTGGTAGAAATAGCAATCTTCGTAAATTTATTTTAAAAAAACTAAACAATATTTTTAAATTTTTATTTCACATATCTTTCAAGCATACCTTTAACTACAATTCTGTGTAGTTTCATTGTTATAGGCATGTGGGAAATATGTTAAATTATTAATTAGAATATTGTCTTTTCAGCCACGTGTGACATGGCCCGCTGATCGCCCATTGACTGTTATTCTGCGTGGTGAACATGCACCTCAATGTATAAAACTCCCCTACAAAAATGCAATATCCTCATGTGTTTTACTCATTGAATCAATTTGTTATTTACATTCAAGGTAGCCACAACTGTACTGGGATCACCAAATTTTGTTTTTCTCTGAAATTCAGTCCTTGTGGAATGTTATGGCCTGTTGAATGGTTTCTCGGAAAATCGTCATAAATCCTCAAATCTGACATTTAAAACAATATATATATACTGTGATGTAGCTGAAAGTCTGCAAATTCCTATCATTTGATCGGTTTTTCTGAATAATTTGTGAAACATATGAGGAAATAGCTGTAACGGTGATCCAAGTAATATCCATCGCCATATTTTATTGGCATTGCAAACATATTTGGAATTTAATGTTAATATTTGGTGTAAATATGATCTATAAATATATGATTTAAAAAATGCCAACAAAATGAACAGTTTGACTTTCCTTTATATATCATTAGCTGAAATGACCTAATTTGCATATTTGATGAATATTCATAATTTTGTTTTTCTTCAAAAACAATATATTTCCATACCTGTCTGATATACATAGGTTTCATTGATGTATCATGTTCGGTTTTGATTTGATTACATATACGCATATTAATTAGGCGGACTTAGTTATTTTCACAACTTTTTCATATCTGCAGATTCGCAAAAATGGCAAGAATTACTTATTTTGTTTGCTTCTGTTTTCAAAACGGTAATAGATATATGAATTTTCTTTTTTTTATTTTTTACCACAAAGAAGATATTTTAGTGTCTGATAATTTAATTTATTATTTTGTGTCCAAGAAAGTGATGAATTAAGTTGTAAACTTTGTCGAATTTTGCCATTTTTGGCAATTTGATCATTTCTGGCAGGTTTTTCGGTATTTTTGCGATATCAAACAAATTGTATAAAATCACAACGCATTGACCGATTTCAATTCTGTTTTTTGTTTTTTGAAGCTTTCATAAGGCTTGATCATTTGCAATCATCAAATAACATGTGTTTGTTGTACCTATTTTTGGTGGGTTATACCTACTTATACATTGAACGATAAACCAATGAATGAGCCCGCCCTGAACTGAATAGCGCACTCTGTCGTTTGAATGTCGCCATGATGTTTCGCTGATGGATAGAGTGTACTTTCGATTTTGATGAGTGAAAGAAGCCGAACGAACTCGTCACCAATACATATACCACTACTTTCATATGCATTGCACATCGGAGACGTTGGCGGTAGACTGTTTACTTCTGGAAATAATTCGTCCTTGTTTTCACGAAGTGACGGTAGTGAGGAAAATCGTAATGCAAAGTGAATGCAATTTTTTTTCACTACCGTCACTTCGTGAAAACAGCGACGAATTGTTGTTCACCTTTTGCTTCCATTTAATTCAGCATTTCCCAACAACTTCTTGATGAGAGGATTTTCAAGATCTTTGACTTCAAATGGCCTCACATGTTCTGTTTTGGTTAGCTCTCCTCTTCTTCGAGAAAGGTATGTTAAAATTGAATGGCAATGGAATATGTAAAGCGCTCAAGTTCCTATTTTAGTCAGAAATCTTTTTAATGTACAAATAAAGTCCTCACTAGATAACTCATACCAATATAATATCTCGTTATATTTGTTATGTCTTGGATGTAAACGCAGCTAGTATATATGTACGTAGATGACGAGAACACGATTGTTTTACCGTAAATATACATTCAAATGGTCGAAATATTGTTGAATTTAACTACGGTAGCATAACGATTGATTTTAGGTACCATATGCAAACATGACGAATAGGCCTATGCTAAATATATTACTCATTGCGGATATAGTATCGAAAATAATATCGCTAGTGATATTCGTTTGTCTCGCAATGTATGGTCAACTAGGGATAAAAAGATCACGACGTTTCGTGCGCCGCTGCAACACCTCGTCAGGTGATAAAATATATAATAATTATGTGGTATTAAAGTCATAACTTTGTGACTGAATTTTTGTTTTCTCTCGCTGATTTTGAACCACATCCTCGACATTTTGGTTTTTCAATTCTTATGCAGGATGCAGAGCCGGACTTACAGTGGTTATGCAAACACCACATGATCTACCCGTCGTTGGAGATGATTTCACAATGATGTGTACTTATTCGCCTCCTTCTGATAATAGTGTGATTCAGTGGAGACATGGGAACACCATTATAACCTCTGCTCAGTGCACAACTGCGAATCCATTTCGAACTTCTGTTTCTAATCCAACAAAGTTCAAGTTCATGGGAGATGACCACAGAACATCCCTCAAAATAGACAATTTGAATACTGAGGACAATGGAAATTACAGCTGTACTGTATTAACCGCAGTTGGATACATTTCTTCGAGTATGACATTACAAGTATTAAACCCAGGTAATGGTAATGCATAAGTTTATGTCATATTCGGTTGCGTATCCATACTTTCGCTTCGGGAGGGGTTAAACAAAGTTTTTTAAAAAGTCCTGTAATGAAGCCACTTTTAAAGTACCTTGTATTTATGAACGGGAGCACATTCGGGACGGGTAAAAATAACTTATCTTGTAAAGATTTTTTTTTTTTTTAGAAATGTATCAACATTTCTCTCGTTTCCTTATACAATGGCACACTTGTATTGACGTATAACCTCTAGTATATCTAAAGGTGGCTATATTTATTCTCGATCGAAAATATGTCAGGAGTGAAAAATGGAGCCTTGTCCCTCCTTCAAATACGGTAGTGAACATGTTGATGGTTGTAAGAGTAATTTCTTTTAATTTAAAAAATGGATGGCATAGACATAATATGCGTCATCATGGTAGATCCACAATTTGTTGTCAACAAACTTCACGAACAAATGACCTGTCAAGATAAGTATATTTTTGGCGTCATGATTGTGTTGTTTGTTTCCATTTGCGTGAAGCTATTATCCACTCTAACATGTCTAATATTCGATTATATAAGAACATTAAGAAACTATCTATTCAATTTGAGAGATTTTATGTTAATGCAAATGGTTACGAAAATCAGTTGCGTAAACTCTTGGAAATACGTCATGATTTCCACTTCGATAACATGAATACAATTATGAAACCGCCCCTGTGCATCGTGTACACAGAAAATTCAGACAAAAAGTTTAAAAAGGACATTGGTAAGCGAGTTTCCTAATTAAATATTAATTATATGAAAGAAAATTTGGCAACGTAGAGCAAAAAATGTAAAATGAAAGACAATAATAATCTGGTATACAAAAACGAACTTGACAAGTTTGAATAATTCTAAATTCATAATTGAAGTCTAGGTTTCAGTGTTTGTTCCTGGACACACACTTCGGTGTGTATTCATTTTTATTGTTTTTATCTCCGTGATGAATTCTCAATTGTTAGCCCCACCTAGTGACTTATACATTAGTGATGACCGGTCTCCAATGGGATATCCTGACAACCCAATCATTTCCATGGCAACAGGTAAACTACATGACATCACATGCACTGTACGAGGGGCACGCCCACCAGCTATCATTGAGTGGAGTACCGACGCTGAAGATATCCGGGTCATGGATCAGATCAATGTTGTTGAAGGTCAAAGCTACATATCTCACAGGGGAGCCACCATAACACCTTCTAAAGATTACCACAACAGAATCATTCGCTGTCTGGCGTCCCATCGGGAAGTGCAAAATGTACTCCAAGCAACCATCCGTCTCTACATTCAAGGTATATCGATACATTACTTTCCTACTTTGTTCAGAGATCGATACGTCTACTTACACCTGATTACATATTTAATTCAATATGCCGAGTATTGTAATCAATGTTTTTAAGCTACTCCGCCCCCCCCCCCCCCCCCGTTGAATTTTTCTACCTCAACACTAACAAGATTATATTTCCATGACAAAACTCAATCTAAAATATTCTAGTCGAGGTTCCTATGGGGCTTTTCTTATCCACATAATTAAATACAATTCTGTAACTTTGCAGTTAGTTTTTCTTTCCCATCTGTGTACATCCTTTATAAACTTTCCGATTTACATGGATTGTCATTATCTTTCTTCACTTAATTTAAGTCCTTCCTACAGAATTACGGCTCTCAGCTTCCTCCAACATAACCAACCTAACGGGAACCGAAACTTTAGTCGTCTTTCAAGACATTCCAGCTGTCATCACCTGCAGGTGTATTGGGTCTCGTCCAGTTGCCATACTCTTCTGGGAACTGGGAGATGCAGTGGTCACGGAAGGCGTCACATCTTCCGCTACCCCAAATAGCATGGATAAGAGTTTATTTGATGCAGAGAGTAGGTTGCGGATGGTACCAAATGTAAGTCACCATTACAAACTGGTGCGGTGTTTGGCACCTGCCGGACAAAATCAAGTTCATGCAGAAGTGAGATTAATAGTTTATGGTGAGTTAATGAATAAACATAAACATCTTTCCTTATTAAAACATTCCAACCTGGACGTATATGTATACCCTAAACAACTTTATCGCTTTCAGAATATTTCATTCGTCGTGCCGACACACGAAATGTGGTAAACTACTGCGGAACACCATTGTATACCACTCATGGCAATTCAATATCATATATTTATTAAATGACATGGTAATACCTACGAAGGAGTTCCTGTTCGTCTACTTGTATAATGAGTGGGCAAATATACCAACACATAATTAGGATAAAATGTTAGTGACAAATTAAATGCAAATTTAGTTATATATATATATAATGTTTCTTCCAGTAGTAAATTCTCATTCAACATTTCAATCTTAAAGGACCCCCAGATACTCCGCAAATGAGTGGTACCGGTGATCTGCAAGATGGGATGTCTGCATCGGTCACATGCATCGCCAACAATGGATATCCAGCGCCTGTGTTTCAGTGGAACCTAGGAACGACCGATCTGACCAATGAGTCAGCAACAGAAAAGGAACTGAATGGATATAATAGGATGTACGCAAGGAGTGTGCTCACGTTCACACCCAAGAAGAGCGATCACAGCCAATACCTTGTCTGTGAGATTTTTCAGCCTGAAGCTCAGCCTGCGTGGTCTAGAAGCGTTAGGAAAACGATCGGGATTTCATGTAAGTGAGGTATTCATAATCATTCATATGAAACAAATCATACATCTAAAACTACGAAGAATTTAAGTAGGCATTCTCTTTTATTTTAGGTGTTTGTACACGTAGCAACTAGCAAAATAATTCCTTGCGGTGGCATCTTTTGTTTGTTATGGTTCATCATAATGTAATTACATTATTCACATGATGGATTCTAAGATAACAACTTTGGGAGTAATTATATATACCCAAGAAAGACCCTGACAATATTGTGACAGCATTAATTTGTGACAGAGCCATATTCCCCGCTCCTGCAAGGAGGATTGCCAATTATTTCATGTAAACTTATTTTAACCATGTGTCTCGACGGCTCATTTAGAAGTAGTTCTTAAAGCTACCCAAACTACGTTTAAACAGCAGGTTTTTCTGGCCTTGTGCACTTTTCATCCAAGTAAACTATGTTATATTTACTCACACACTTTAGTGCACCGCGCTAGCAGAAAGCAACATTTTCAAAGCATTATAATTTATTTAGCTTCGACCCCAGGCCCTTTGCCACACCGACTTTGTCTCCCTACATTGTATTCCTTCAATATTTAGATCCTCCCGTCATTGTCGACTTGTCGGTCCGTCGAAGTTTGGCTAGTGATGGGAGCATGTATGCACTGTTTACATGTCAGGTAGATGCTAGACCCCAAGCCCGTATTTTTGAGTGGTTCTTCAATGGATCAATGCTGGAAAATGACACCAAAATAGTGGTCCACCATTGCGCCTTCCAAGAAACCGAAACGATTACAACAAGTACGCTGATGATCGGTAATCTAAAGGTGATCAATGAAGGACAATATGAATGCCTGGCCACGACAACAATGGGTAACGTCAGTGCTGTTATCTACGTTAACTTCTCAAGTGAGTAGCCCAAAAGCCTTACA
This sequence comes from Strongylocentrotus droebachiensis, assembly GCA_035222895.1. Lineage (NCBI taxonomy): Eukaryota > Metazoa > Echinodermata > Echinoidea > Camarodonta > Strongylocentrotidae > Strongylocentrotus > Strongylocentrotus droebachiensis. The sequence continues at coordinate 381,629 of JAVYIG010000989.1, forward strand.
GAATAGGTAGCCTTATTTCCAAAGTACATGATATGGGGGATGTATTATTTCCTAAAATTTGTCTTGAGGACACTCAATATTTCCCGCATAATTCCATGCCGATAAGGATGTACAATTATTTTCTGGTCCTTGTGAATTCTTGTGGATATGATTCTGTTCTTGGATAGGTTTTTTGACAACAAAATGACAATGAGCGAGTAACCGTGCCCGTACCTCTCCCACATTTCTCTGAAATATTACAGCCAGCCCTAATACTCCTACTCGGTTCATCGTATACCTAAATCAGACGACATCTTTAACTCTCTTCGTTGCTTGGCAACCAGGATGTGATGGTGGGCTTCTTCACACGTACCTATCTATTTCCATTAAGGGGTAATATAAATGCATGCAAGCTTGAAGGTATACGTTATGACTTCTAATGAATTGACGCACTTTAAATTTTTTAATCCATTAAAGCCAATTTTCCAAACACATGTTTTGAACACAGGGACCTTGTAGTAGATAATCGTATACAATAACAAGGCTTCGACTATTTCAATGTACGATTGCGCCAATCTACTATACAGTCTTAAGTTGTATCCGCCATGAGAATACATGTATTTCGATTTGGAGTTATGGACCATGACGGGATCAATCAGCGCTCTCATCAAATAGATTAAAAAGCAAGTTATCATACCTCTATATCTTTTTTTTCTTCAAATCCGTTAAAGAATCTAAGTTATTTGCAGAACAATCACGAACAATGAGCTTGTCCTTACATGCTCCTATTATCGCATTAATTAAAGAAACAAGTTACTTTTGTGACAATAAGGGAGGCCCATATCTTGCATTCTCATTTTCCTATTTACTCGTTTGAATCGAGTATAATGAAACATTTATCATGCTTAACCCTTTTGTAAAAAATCTTATATGGAAAACGCCCCTCCAATAGAAGAATAACAACAAGAACATATTGTTGTCATATACCCAAATACACGCACAAACCCCTACACATGTACACACCTACCCATACAAATTTACACGCCAATCCACATACATATACACGCTCATCTACACATATAAACACGCGCACCCACACATATATACACGCCTACCCACACACATATACACGCCCACCCACACACCACTACACATACACACTCTCCCAAACACGAGATAGGCCTAAGTGGTTAACAAATATACTAGATTAGTAACTCCAAACAGCATTTCATAGAGATTCGTTACCTAAACATGTTAAAAATAATTCATGTACAATAATAACAATGTATGCAAAAGTACTAGCGCCGTCTAACGTTATCTCGGGAACAAGGAATTCGTTAATATGTGGCAAAGTTATAGTTTCGATTCCCGTACAAAAGACATTAAAAGCAATCGACCTCATTATTCTTTTATCACGAGTCGAAATATAAGTACCAATTACAGATAAATGCAATTACTAGACACATTTCTTTCACTCTCAGGAGGCAGGAGATATAACGTACTGGCGCCAATTGTGACCGCGCATCGATTATTCATATTTACCTTCTAAGTAAAGACGTTGAAATCATTTCACGAGATTTACACCAAGAATGGGTTTTCATATTCAGAGAGGGATTTTGCTTGCCATCCTCATGTGTTTTAACGGTATGTAATATGATTCAATGTGCGATCCATGAGGTAATGCTATCAATTAAGGAGTGTGAATAATGACATTCTAGAATTCTATAACATTCTTTAATATTATCTCTAAAAAGCGCTCATAGACGTTTTTTGTGTATTAAGCGCTATATCAATCCAGATTTATTATTCACTATTATCATACCATAACTGGTTCCTTGAAATTCCCTGATATAATTTTCCTGCGAACTCGCACTGTATTTTTGTTATGTATTTCAGGCCAAGTAAGCGAGTCCATACTAAATTGGTAAATGAACGTTAACAAAGAGAATCCTCAATATGTGGGGTCTCAAATCAAATGCGACGAGATTTTGAGTGACAAGATGAGAGAAAGTACTGGCCATTCTCAGTAAAACTGCATGAGTAACCTAATTTTCATGTAACTTCTAAAAAGATTGAAGTGAAAACAAACAAAGTTATCATAATTTCTGTAAAACGTAGCGTTTTCAACTGTTACAAAGAGATCGCGTTGAATAGTAGATCAGTGCACAACAAGCGTATACCGGGCGCTGGAAACATTTCGTGGCAAGCTCTCAAATGAACCTCAATTTTTGATACAACAGGGGATAGAACTATATCATTCACACACATATTGAGGTAACTTAGTGCCCTTAATTTCTCTTTTGTGTGGAGAAACATAAAGGGCATGTTATGCAATGTTACTAGATCTTCTGAGAAAAGATATCATAAATCAATATTAAATGTTATGAATAATGTAATAATTAATACATTAATCTCCTTTTGAATAGAGGCTTTGTATTTCCTGCTGTATATTGTTCCTCATAAAAATTGAAATACAATTAAGCAGAGGAAGTAATTACATGTATTTTCTAATGTATTGTTATTGTAATTATTTATTTAGTGTTTAGAAATGAATTATTTTGCTTCTTGTTCTTAAAAGATGTGTTGAATATATGTACATGACATTTTCAATCTATAATGGGTCAAATGGGATTCTACCAAGAAAGTGTGATTTAGAATGACTTCAATGGGAGGTTTCTCGAAAAATTAATGGAGGAGCAAAAGGTTAACGCCTATTTTGGCAATCTTTCTAAAAATTAAAAAAATGGTACGTTTTAGGAAAACGACCATAAATCTGTATTCTGAACTGATACATTTGTGAAATTCACAAAAGAAATTGGGGATACTACTACTAAATTACCTATTAAAGTTTAATTCAAGGATGATTAAATGCTTTTAAAGGTAATCATCGTTGGTACTTGGTTTGATGCACTGCCAACATGGCACTTTACTTTTCCCTATTTGTTTGGTCTTCATGAATATGCAACAATTATGATGAAATTAAGTTTTACTTGCAGGTTGCCGCGGGGAATTACAAGCGTCAATCGCTGCTAAGGACCTCCCCGTCACTGGGGAGGATATTCAACTTTCCTGCCTCTATTCGTTCCTGTCCAGCAGCTTCCTTTTGAAATGGAAAACAGAAGATTTTGAAACTCTGGCCTCTCTTGACTGCTTTGACATTATGTCGGATTGTGAGCCAAGTAATTCAAATTCCTCTAAGTTCATACTGACGACAGATTCTCGAAGTTTCAATCTGACAATCAAAGACCTGACAATGGATGATAGTGGTATATATGAGTGCAAAGTCATTGACCTCGCAGGTTTGGATGAAGCTGCAGTGGAGCTAGACGTCTTGTCGAGAAGTAAGAACTCTTCCTCAAACTTTTGCTGTTAAAATATCATTTTTTAAAGTCTTCCAATTATTAAGGAAAAGCTAGAATATTAAGGGCTTAATTCGTTCCATCGGATCTTCGCGTCTTCTGGTTACACCAAGTTTCGTGGATAATGAAGCCCTAATTTCCGAAGGATCGGTGTAACGTTTGTGCAATACATCACTCCTGTCGCCAAAGTGTTGAGTCCCGTCTAGCCAAAACTTTTTACAAACACAACATACAGCAAATCCACGGGAAACTTGCGTTTCCACCCGACACCGTTTAATAGGGCCAGCGATAAGGCCAGCGATGGACGTCTTTACTTATGACGTTGCTATTGAAATCTATTTTTATTTGGCAACAAGTCCGGAATTTGCCACTCATATTAATTATATATTCTGATAATAATATACAAGTGAAAATATTGGCATTATTACAAGGACCTTCTTTAAAAATACGTATCTTATTTGCATCCGAGTTACTCTACCTTTCGTGTATGTTGGTATATATGCACGAGAGATCGTGTAACCCGGCAACCCGTTCCGACACGAAGCCGCGATGGAACGAAGTAAGCCCATATAAAGTGCACACATAACAATAGTAACTAAATATTTTCGAAGATATGTCTTTAAAAATTCACTTGTAGATTAGCAAAAATAATGTTTCTGCAGTTATGAACCATGAGGGGTCAATCAGCGCTCTCATCAGGCACATACTATGAAATTCGGGATTTTGATTTTTTTTCAAAATAGAATGATGCCTCTATGTCACAAACAATTATCAGATTAAGCTTTACACTTTTCCCCTCAAATAGGCTTATATAATTTACATCTTAAATTGCTTGACTTCTTTATCTTGTCATATTTAGTCCCACCCAATGTGATATTCATCAGTGACGAAATCTCTCAAGACGAATACACTAGCAGCACAACCATAACCATGACAGCAGATATGCCATATAACATCTGGTGCATAGCTATTGGAGCAAGACCTCCGGTACTACTGGAATGGCAAATACCTACAGATGTGCATGTCTTGATAAGGAATCAGTCAAATAATGTGCAAGGCGATAGCTATGTTTCCCGGCGAGTAGTCACTGTTATACCAACCAAAGACGACCATGGTCAGGTTTTGACTTGTTGGGTGCCTAACCACAATGGTGGCCTTCACACTACCACTCGTCTAGATGTCCAAGGTAAGTTTTAAGGAGACAAAAACATGAATGGCAGTGGCAATGGGAAAGTTATGTGTGCATGTAATTATGTATACACATATAGTACACTGTCAAAGGGGTCTAAATGGCGTTTCCAATTTTTGATACATGTTGTTCGTTGACTACATTACGAACGGCCTTTGATCAAAACTTTTCTGTCAGGCAACGACGATGTGTATGTTTGGTGTATACCGATAATCACCTTACGCGACAATAAACATGTACAGTATTACAAATAGTTGTTGCTGTTGTTGTTGTTGTGTTTTTGTGGATAAAACTATACGTCACCTAGTATTAGTATAGTCTGAAGTAAACGTTATAGAAATCATTAGTAATATGATAAAGTGAATCAATCCTTAACTGCTTTTTGTTTTTATCTATATTTTCGTAATGAAACAGTGCCGCCAGCCAATCTGCAGATTCAAGCGGTAGGACACACAATTAGGAATGAGACTGGAACTGCACGTCTTACTATCTTTGAGCACACACTTGTTACTATCATCTGCAGAAGTTTGGGGTCCCGTCCTGTGTCCTCTTTAAGCTGGGCAATTGGCACACGGAGTCTCTCTCACAGAACGTTCTCAGCAAGTTCAAACAGCAATGACGACACGCTATTGGATTCAGACAGTGTTCTGGAATTACGTCCCGATAGGATGGACCACTACAAATTTCTTCGTTGTACAGCAACAGCCGGGAATCACAAATCCGTGTCAGAAATTATGTTTGTGGTAGATGGTGCGTATATAAATATGCATATATTCGAGTAAATTATAATTCTTTGCCTACATCAAAATTACTAGTTCTAACGTCGAAACTTTAATCTTCGGTTTGACTTTGGACAAATCTACCTCGGTAAACCCATTTCACCGTTCCTATTTTTCTACGACATTTACATTTGTGACAGGTTAATTCAATTGATTATCTGAACATTTCAATAATTAAACATGTTTACTTTGAAAAAAAACATACCAAACGTTGTAATTTTGTAAAAGTATTTTGAGCTTCTTAAATCCCGCGGTCTAAATGAATTATTTCTAGAGGTATATCAATCATTAAAGATAAACACATATCTGAAAATAAATAGTTGGATTGTTTTTAGTAGAACTTTGGGGTTGATACTTCCGATTGACAGCTGTCATGTCTCTTCCCTTACTAATGTAATGCTTTCTTTTTTGTTGTTCTTCATTTGTATGCTGTATCTCAAGGACCTCCGGATACGACTAGAGTTCGCGGCATCAACAATTTAAAATCTGGGAGTCAGAGCACACTAACCTGCACATCAAACAACGGATATCCGACTCCGTTGGTCCATTGGTACCTCGGTTCTAAAAATGTTACACAGTACTCATCAGTTCAGTCTGAGTTGACCGACGAACAACGTATATTCACACTAAGTAATCTTACATTCGTACCAACTCGCTACAACCATGGACAGTTATTGGTCTGTGAAGTACTACACTTTGCACCGCCATACTCATGGACCAAGAATAAAACGGATGTTCTTAACATCTCATGTAAGTCAATTTCCTTTTCACCAGGCGGTGGGGGAATGGCAGCGAGGGACTTTCCTCTAAATAACCATGCAAGTCAATTACATTATATAGAATATTTTGTTATGTCGTGTTATGACATCTAGTTTTGTAAAATTATACAAATTGGATTTTACATGTATTTAAGGATAAATTGGATTTCTAAAAATTGGATATCTATATTGTATTGCGTTATAACAAATTCTGACACTATTTCGATATATGTTGGTCATTATTGCTCATGAAACTGTCCCAATCTGCTTCTCTCTCTCTCTCTCTCTCTATTTATTTATAAAACAGACTCTCCTAGCAACATTACCATTTCTGTTCTACGTATTTATAACCATGAGCAATTCCTCAGTGTTGAATTCAAATGTACATCCGATGCCAATCCACCGGCTCTTAACTTCTACTGGTACCAAAACGGCACGATCCTAACCAACACCACTAGACATCTTATTCTCACTGGCAGGGTCCAGATGAGAACAATTTCCACAACTACACTAGTTATAGATAAAGATCAGCCAAGCGATTCTGGAGAATATGAATGTCAGGCTACAACAGATATCGGTAACGACACTGCGTCGTTAAGCTATACCAGTGAGTATACAAAAACAAAATTAGTATTGAATAAAAGCATTGAAACATGTTACTACATCAGAACGACATTCATTTCTTACAGAATGGATTTTTTTTGGGTAAAGAAAACAATCTTTAAAACAAAAGCTTCCCATATCAACAATTTAAAATCCTTTTTTCTACGTCACTCTACAGTCATCCCAGACATACCTTCTTTGTCGACCAGACGACATCTTCAACATTCTTCGTTGCTTGGTTACCAGGATTCGATGGCGGGTTGCACCAAACTTTCAGTCTGAAATACTGTTCAAAGGATACGCAAGCAGAGACAGAGGATTGTGGTTCTGTCGTAAACATCACAGGGACATCATACACATTGATGGGACTCTAACCCTTCACATGGTATAGGATGACTTTATGGGCGGTGAATAGCGCGGGAAACAGTAGCTCGGTGGAGGTAGTGGCATCAACAGCTCTTAAATATATGTCAGGTGTACATATTCCTCACTTAAATTAACTTGTTATAGGAAATGCACCACGGCCATATTCTTCCAGTACCCCTCCGCTGCCGCCGCTGCTCTCAACCGTGTTCAATTATTATTGTAAAACGCAATCAATCTCTGTTCCTGTATTTCATGAACTCGTGTAATATTCAATTTATTTCAACATGAAGCCAACTACTCAGCAGGATGGCTGATATATTAATTATTAGAATATACCATATCATTTACTCATATCCAACGTACTTAATGTGAAATAAAATTTATAGTCACCATTTACTTTTGAGAGCAAATTCAGTTTTGAAATGTCATTAAGATTTTCTATTTTCTATTCTTTTGCCTTTTGGCTTCTTTGTTCTGGACAAAGCTTCACCACCGGCCAATTACGGTAAGCATCACGAGGCTTTTGTGTTGGATTGGTTGTGGTATGATTAGAACCACTCTCCACCCACTAGCTTTCAATTGTTATACAGCTTTCATTTTCGCACGTTATGGTGAATATACGTCATGGTCTTGCGCAATTTACGGGAATTGGGTTATTTCTGTTGTAGAAGGGGTAGTTTGAGAAGCGCCGTAAGATTACTCTACGTATACCTTATTATCTTTCCTCACAGTTTTTGGTTATTTATTACTTTATTTCTGAAAGCACATATATCCTTTCTAAAAGTAAATATTGATACATTGTACCCTTCTCGTATTAGACTTAACAGTAGTGAAGGAGCCACCACCCCAAATATAAGTCCACCTTTTATGAGGATCACTCTTGGTGGGGTTTCGTCTGCTGGCTTCATCCGCTTAATATCAGTGGCTTTGCTGTACTTCTACGACGCATTATGCTTCAGAAATCGAAATAAATGTAAGTTTATATTAGCTGAGTTTTAAGAGAAATGTATTTTCCCATTTATCTATTTTTCATATTTGTGATGACATTTTCACTTTTCCTTTAAAAATATATCCTGTAATCTATGTTTATTGAATTATATGTTGGTTTCCTGATTTAAAATGCCTTGAATACAACCATAACTATCAAATTTCGTATTTATATCATTTTTGTAATGAATATATAAGCGCTACTCATGTTTAGATTTTAGCGTTCAGCTAGTCTTATATTATAACACTAATATAACCGGCTTTATGCCGAAAGGGTGGGGAGCGTCGCGTTGACATGAACGCGACCATTCGTCCAAAGCCCCCCCCCCCCGGTTGTGCCGAAAGGGTGCGTTGGGAGTGTCGCGTCGCGTTGCGTTCACTGGAACGCGACCATTCGTCAAAAGCCCCCACCCCTCCAGGTTTTGCCGGAAGGGTGCGTTGCCTAGTCTCCCGTATCAGTCGTTAATAATAGAATGTAAGGAATAGAAATTCAAATAATAAAAACAGAAACAGATTAAAAAATGTAATACAACTAGTTTGTATGTAGTCATGTAGATCTGACGTTTATACAAATTAAATAACAAGAAATACAATCAAATAATTTACTTTGATATTTAAAAATGTCAAATAAAGGTGTTTACTTAGTCTTACATATCAGTCGTGTATTTGTTAAAATAAAGAAAAATGATATCCATTTCTTTCTATGTATGGAATTCAGAAAGACCCCTCCCCCCCCCACCCCCCCCCCCCCCCCCGCTTATCCCGAAAGGATGCATTTAGGCGGCAGGCCTGCTCCGTTATTTATTTATTTTATTGTTATTTCATTTGTTAAGACCGTTATGCATGACTAGTTCACATCAAAACATGAATAAATATACATAACAAGAAATGGATATTATATTTATTTGACATTTTAAAATATTTATTGCATTTATTAATTGATTTAATTATTATAAACGCTTGATCTGCAAGGCCACATAACAATTTGTTATATTTAATTTTTAATCGTTTCTATTTGTATTATTTGAATTCAAACCACTTAAATTTCTATTCCTTTAATTCTATTATAAGCGACTGATGTGGAAGACTAGTCAATGTACCCTTTCGGCAAAACCGGGGTGTGAGGGCTTTGGACAAATGGTCGCGTTCCAGTCAACTCGACTGTTTCGCCACTCCCAACGCACCCTTTCTGCACAACGGGGGGGGGGGGGGGGGGCTTTACACGAATGGTCGCGTTCAAGTCAACGCGACGCGACGCTGCTCACCCTTTCGGCATAAGCCGATATTACCCCTACCTGTTTCACGGTAATTTCTATATTGTGAATGAAAAGAGGAACCCATGAATAAGATTCTTAATAATGTAAACATGAACTAATTTGATGTAATTTACTCTGCCCTCAGTGAGGAGTGCGACAGTGTCACCCACAAGCAAAAGGTGTCCAATCAGTGTCAACGACTGTATTACAATTCCAACAGGTTGGGTGATAAATGATACCAGAAATATGAAGATATTTTATGAAACTAGAATATGAAGTTAACATTTGCATTTTTCTTGGAATAATTATGGTTATCATAACAGCATAAGATGAAGATTGTATTTTCTTAAGGATGGATAGTTTTTATGCATTGGTGTTTTATTACTGTAGATGGGGTTAACAATGGCGTGAACCATGACGTAAACTGCAAGATAAAATTCGATGTTAACCATGATGTAAACCACGGTGCAATCTTTTGCGTCTACTATGATGTCAAGTCCACGTAATTACTATGTGCACTACAATACTCGAGGTGACGAGTGTACAGTAGTTCGGCCGAACGTCCAATACTTTGACCACATTAGACGGTCAACGAGTTGACTTCGGAGTTCCTCACCACTTCAAGTTCTTCAGACCGGGTTCCATAAAGCAGCATAAAGGAATTGAACTGAAAGAACTTTTGGACTTACACTTAACTCTTATCCTGCCATAATGAACACAGCCCAGTGCCACAAGGCTAATCCTCATTGTGCCAAGCCACAAATCTCCATGTGCCAAGTTTATTTTGAGATAATCTGATAATGCGATCAATAGCGTGTGCGAAACACTTAGCACAGTACAATGTGCATGAACAATATCTGCTACTATGAATGCGAGCATGCATTCATAAAGCAGCTAAGCTGTGGCTCGCTCGAGTGAATTAAGCAGCCAATCGTGCTCGCGTGTAAAAATCGCTATAACGGTATAGTGCATGCGGCCTTATGGGTGGATATGAGTGAACTGCATATAAAAGTTGATATTGTAATATACCATACAGGCTAGGAAACTTGGTAGTTTGCATTACCGGATTGTTAATTAGGCAAGATAGAATTTGTATATCGTTTGAAATCATGATCTGTTATTGAATGTTATGCTCTGTAGTGAACGCTAACATTGATATTTATGTACCGTGACAATGTAAACATTGTTTGGAGACTGGAATTCAACTTAATTCCCTTAAAATATTATGCTACTTGTTACTTTGTCTGAGTTCTGTATTTAAGCAGTTGTCACTGGACCAACAAGCTACCATACCCTCCCGTTAGTTTTTTATTATTTTTTATTTGTGCTACTTAGCGTATTAAATGTCAATTTTAAAATGTGTCACGTTCAGCAAACGGAAAATAAGACAACACTTTCAAAACTAAAATGTCAAGTACCATTTGAAGGGCCAAGTAGTGACAAACTTTTCAGATTGGTAGATTTACGTTTTACAGACGCTAGATCCATTAGTATAAAGTTTGAATCTAGCATGTTTAAATTTTGTCATTCTTAGGCATTTATAAATACCCTTTTTTCACAACTGCACACTGCCCGATGTCTCCTTTGTACAAAGTTATGGGAGTGCAAGGATGATTTTTGGAATGTCCAAGATGAAGTTCGATATCGACCCCCACAATGACATTCAGAGAATTACTTTCTTTGAAGATATGTGTATATTATGGCACGTTGTATGGAGATAAGGCTATGCACATGATAAACTCGCCATGAAATTCATAATCTATCTTCGATTTTACATGATACGCATGGAACATTTTTCTTTTAAACTTTTTTTTGGATATAACATGTGTTCAATAAAACACAATATCAAGCTTATACTGTCACACTATAAAGTTTTAATCTTTATTAAAATAATCGTATTTTATCTCATTTTGTTTGTATTATTCTGTATATAAACAACATATAGGGGGCACTTTCGTGTTTAAATGTTCAAAGATTATATCAAACCTGTCTCTGAAAGTGCAATTCACCAAACAGCGGAACTGAAAGGATAAACACGTTTACTGATACGTCAATATGTCTCGTTAAAAAAGGGATTCTCATTATCCCCAAAATCTCGTTGACAGTTTATGGCATCATTCTTTAATTCTTAATGTAGGCTCAATCACAAACAACATTTCCGATGCCGGTTTCTTTAAAGCCAGAAACAATGACAAAGGTTAAACAATTATCTGTACACATGGGTAACGGTGACAAAAGCATATCAATTACACTACACAGTGTAATATTGTGCACAAATACCAAAATAGTAAGAAGAAAAGAAATGAAAAGAAAGCAAAGTAATAGATTACTATGAATACAGAATTCTTAACAAGCTTGCAGACAATACACAGATTTTTGTAAATACATGTACTATGATAGTACAATAAAAAATAAGAAACGAGATACAAACGGAGGGAAAAATTAATGACGATCTGACAAACATATGAATTGACCGAACCGGACACGATGATGTCAGTATTCAACATAAATTGTATTTCAATAAGTCTGAACAAAATCGAACCAAACAATGTAACGTAAACTAAGTTAGCCCCGTACCATACTCTACATTTCTTTTCCTGGTATTGTTCTTGGTAACTTCATTTATTCGGATCTTTATAAAATTACTATAACAGTAGTCAAACTCAGGTGTCAAAACCAAAAAAGGTGGTGTCATATTTCTTGTTCCAGTTTCATTTTCAGTCATAATAACAGTGTCAGGAATTTCTCTTTAATTTTTAGTAAAACTATCAACTATAATTTCACTTTGTCGCCACACAAATTGGCTGTTATCGTCTTCGGACGCATGATATTTAAAATGTTATAGAGACAGCTAATATAATAATGGATCATCGACCTCGGTTTTTATTTTATCCTGTTCTCATCGCATGGGTAACATGTAAGTGTATTTTCTGTTTTGTACAATACAAACGTAAAGGCTTAATCTCAATTCATTATCCGAATCAGCACAAATAGTGTGGTACGGGATGTCACTGAAACAGCTCCCGTAGGATTTTTGTGCCAAAGTTGATTTTTTTTTTTTTTGTGCATGTTTGGATTCATTGGGGTCCAAGCTATCAGAAATTGATGGGGTTCAAATTTTCCCGAAGACACCAAATTTCCCTATTGCGCGTTATATATGCCATTTTGGCGCCCAATATGGACCCCAAGGAAATGAAGGAAGGGTCTGAAAATTTGAACCCCATCATTTTGGGCCAATTGGGACCCTTTTGAAGCCAAAATAGCAACAAAAATCAACTTTGGCAAAAACATCCTACGGGATTACATACCATACCGCACTAAAACCCCAACTCCCTCCGCCCAAACAAAATAAGAGCGAAAATACCGAAATAGTAACGGATTATTCCTCTGTTGTTATCTTAATTCTGCCAATTTGCTAATTGTACAAGTAGATACAGTTCGAAACTTATCTTTATGTCTCATGTCATATTAGAGGAGGAGGGGCAAACATTTATTTTCTTTAAAATAGTAAGAAAACGGCAAATATTGAAGACCTTCTATCGATTGTTTATATTATTTCTGAGCTCCTTCGAGAATTCTAACTTTAGTTTCTTTGTTTATTTTGCAGCTTGTAATGCCATGATTACTGTTCAGATTTCGGCTGATGTTGAGATCCCTGCAATCGGTGAAGATGTTCATCTTATTTGCAGTTTTATGCCTTCGAATAAGAATGCAGATATATTCATCGCAAAAGACAATTTGATCGTTTTAGCAAGCAAAATATGTTTCCAAGATGGAAACTGCGAGAAAAATGTTAATAATGATTCAATTGATGCAAGCAAGATCACATGGATGACGGACAACACATCCGCTAATCTGACCACCAACGAATGGGGAGTGAGCGACAACGGGGATTATCGTTGCATTGTGGACCAAAAAACATCGAATACAGTCAAACTGGATGTGCTCTTGCCTGGTAAGTAAGGCCTCGTGTAAACATATTTAGGCCATGTACTTATGTGATATGATATGATGTGATATGATATGGTTTGATAAGAAATCTTAATGTAAGCCAACCAGGAAATAAATTAAGAGACAATGACATCTTTTTTCTTCAATTCCCGTTGAGAAAAAAAAATTCCGCGAAGCGGCATTTGACGACGGCCTATTGCAAAACTTTCCAAAACATTCAATCAAGTATTTTTCATATATATTTTCTGATTGTACATTTATCTAATTATTCTCATTGTCTAATTTTGGGGTACATGCTTGTACATGTAGGACCACCCGATGCTCCAGAAATTGATGGTATCAATGATCTGAGATATGGTAAAGAAGCAAATGTGAACTGCGCATCCAACAACGGATATCCAGCTCCTCTCATCCAGTGGTACATGGAATCAACTAATCTCACGAAAAATTCTTCACTACACGTGACAACAAATCGAAATGGTCGTGTAAACGCTAGAAGCACTCTGGTGTTCACACCATCACGTTTTCATCATGGAAAACGGCTTATCTGTGAAGTATTCCAACCGACAGCGCCCTATATGATCTCCCAGAATGATACCACGGTTCTTAACATCCTCTGTAAGTTAACAGAATTGTTAGAAATCGATTACCATAAAAAGATTCAATATCAGACTAAAGATTTTTGAATGATCTCATGAATAATATTATGTTTGTTTGCTCAAGCGTTTGATTCAAAAGATTAATATTAGTGATTAATACACGCTATTCCTTGTCACCAAAATTCTGTTTGGCTGCTCAAGATTTAAAAAACATTGTTAAGAATTAACCTCATAAGTAAATTAATCGAACAGGAAGTTCATCGAACTAAAAAAAGAATGGTAATAATGCACTCGCTCTTCCCAATTAAGTCCATGAATTATCTCGTAGAAACGACAATAGGTTTTCGATAAATACTTCATTAATAAAATTTGAATTCAAGTAGACTTCTACAAATCATTGATGACTAGGCTTCTGGGCAAAATTTTCATGGCTTCTGAAAAAACCATATCTACAAGTACACTAGTCATCTATGATGTTCAGCCAAGCCATTCTGGGAAATATGAATGTCTGGCTAGTACAGATTTCGGTAACGCCACTGCGACATTGAAGTATTCCAGTGAGTATATGAAACGAAAGTTTGCATCTGTGCATGGTTAGGATTGCATCACAAAGGTATTTATTACTTGGTAACGCAACTGCGACTTGGAACTATTCAAGAGAGTGTATCAAACAAAAGTTGTCATGTTTAAACATCTTATTACATCGTTTTTTAATACAAGACAATTTTGAACACCATAGATTCCCATTTCAACCATTTAAAATCCATTTGTCTATGTATACGTACAGTCGTCCCAGATCCACCTTCTCGGTTCTTCGTCGACCAAAACCAGACGACATCTTCAACTATATTCGTTGCCTGGCAACCAGGATTTGATGGCGGGTTCAAACAAACTTTCACTCTGCAATACTGTCCAAACGACACGCAAGGAGAGGGGTGTGGTGTTCTCACAAACTTGACAGGGACATCCTACACATTGGTGGGACTCCAACCATTCATATGGTATAGGATGACTGTATGGGCGGTGAATAGCGCGGGAAGCAGTAGTGCGGTGGAGGTAGTGGCATCAACAGCTCGTAAGTATGTCTTAGGTGTATTCATATTCCTCATTTAAAGTAAACCTAACCCCCATTAATAACTTAACTTCTTCTATTAAGATTCACCACGAAAGTGTATGGGAGAGGTATAAAGTAAGAATAATGTAGTTTCCCAACACGACATGGGAATCGCCATTCTATTGATAACGTATGGATGCCTCCTTCCTAGCTGTGTGGTGTGTGAAGAAGCCTGTTCAATCATCGGCTATTATCCATTGTACTATTTCCAGAACGCAAATTGCATGAATTAGTTGGTGCTCTTCTGGGGTGAGGTTTTCTCATGAATTAAATAGATTTGTAAACTGCTATTACATATTTAATCATTTTAAAATAAATTAGTTACAATTGTTCCCATGTTATATATTTACTACTCAGCAGGGTGGCTGATATATTCATCATTATTATACACTATATCATTTACTCATATCCAATGTATTTAATTTGAAATAAATACCTTAGTCACCATTTACTTTTGAGAGCAAAATCAGTATCGCACTGTCATCAAAATGTTGTATTTTCTTTTCTTTCTCCTTTTGGCTTCTTTGTTCTGGACAAAGCTTTACCACCAGACAGCTACGGTAAGCATCACGAGCCTTTTTGTTTTGTATTGAAATTTGAAAATGATATGATATGATTAAAACCACTCTTCATCCACTAGTTTTCAATTGTTTTACAGCTTTCATTTTCGCTCGTTGTGGTGGCTATTAGTCGTGTACAATAAATGATTAGTCACCCCCCCCCCCCCCGGAAACACACACTCAATCGTGATAGCGGCTATCTACACATTAAATCTAATGTATTTATATATGGACCTATGTCTTGAAGTTATATGGCTAACGCTTATTTAAAAGGATCATAAATATGGATACATTACGAAAAGCTCTCGTTAAAACTATACCCCACCACTATAGCACAGCAGTCAATGTAATCTGGTGGGGTAGCACTACCCCAGTTTCGTTTCTCTCGTTAAAACTTTGAGAGAACTACTACTATTACACGGGCACCAATGGGAATCTGATGGGGTCTCACTACCCCACTTTCAATTCTCTCGTTAAAAACTTGGACAGAGCCTTGAGGCTCTGAGTGAGAGATTAAGATATTGGATTGCAGCTCGACTCTTCATCATCTTACGTAATACTAGTGTAAACAAACTCTTACTGGGGTCTGCCTGAAAGGAAATGAGAAGTAGGAAATAAGTATGTTTTAAGATATTTTCATGTCCTAAAGTCACTAATAATTTAGATGAAGACCAAAATGAAAGTTTGAACGAAGCAAAATGACCCATAATTGGCGATATAACAACAATTTTAACTCTGGCAGCGAACCCCTGCATGTGTCTCTTTCTCCCTTCTCCCTTCCTTTCCCCTTGTATCATGCTTATCTCTCTCTCGCTATCACCTCATCAAGGTCTCGGTGGGGGTGGATTACAGCGCTAGTGTTTACTTAGGGCTTATCACAATCTTAGCTCTAGTACAAGTAGAAATGGTGAAAGTCAAATGGGGGTTTCAATTTTAAACGACGAGTTTTCGTCATGATTTATGTAGTTGGAGGGACAGTTTGCCCTACGTGTCCTTCCAAGTTTGAATAGACATCCCTGAAATGTGTGAGATTGCACGTGCCCAATCAACCAAATTAAACAAAATATCTGGCTATTTACACCACTCAAAGAGCTTTAAAAAACACAGAACGCATGCTCATGTTGTATCTATTATTTTGAATTATTATTATTGTTTTGTGTTGGTTTTTTCATGACCGCCCTCCCCACAGCCCCCCCCCCCTTATCTCTCGCTCTCTCTCTCTCTCTCTCTCTTTATCTCACTTCACTCTTCTCTATTATTTCTGTCTTCACGTCTAACCTCGTCTATTTCAGGCGTAATCGTTACTCTAGACAGAGAGAATCACGTGTTGACTTTTTCAATGGCAAACCAATCATTGGAGGGCGTCTGCTTTATCATCATATCAAAAACAAAGGAGGGTAATGACTGTTCCTTTGGGAATGGAACAGAGTGTATTGCAGCTGGCACAAAGGTCAGCATTGACCCGGAAGATGACCTGATTGCAGTGACCTTTGGGAGGGCACTGTGTAGTAATCCAGCTGATATCGTAGGTAAGCCTTTCAAATACTTCCTATAAGAGGACGATGAGGGAGCTTATCCTGGCCAAACCCCTGAAAAGGTTGGAAGACGTGAGGCAAAATGAGAAAAAGAAAATAATTTGATGCTGTGTAACTTTTTTTGTTCCAACTCGTCCAGGAGTCCTACTTGGGAATGTAAAAGCTAAATTCCTCTAAACTCTAAACTATTAATTCTGCAACAAAAGAAAAAATAATTAAAGTCAATATTCAGAACCCGCTTTTTTCATGGAATTCGTCTCCTATTAGACTTTCAAGACGAGAAGGAGCCACCATCTCTAACGAAAAGTCCACCTTTCATGACAATCGCTCTTGGTGTGATTTCGTCTGCTGGCTTCCTCATCTTGATATCAGTGGCTTTGATGTACTTCTACGGCGCGTTATGCTTCAGAAACCGAAAGAAATGTAAGTTCAGCTGAGTTTCAAGAGAAATTCATTTCCCCATGTATCTTTTTTCACATAGTTGAACACCTTTTCGCCTTTCCTTTAAAATCTATTCTGTAATCTATGTTCATTGCATTCTATATCGGTTTCCTGATTTTAAAGTCCCTTCAATACAACCATAAATATCAAGTTTCTTGTTGTCTGTCAATTTGTTCAAGAATATATACTCATTTTTAGATTTCAGCTAGTCTTATATATTTACTGATCATACGCTTACCATATACACAATTATTTTAACATTTTGACTGAAAAACGAAACTCATGAATAAGATTCTTAATCTGTTGACATAAAATAGTAATTTCATGACATTTTCTCTGCCCTCAGCGCGGAGTGCGAAAAAATCAACCACCAACCCAACCGTCCCACCAGTGGCAACGACCAAATTACAATCCCAACAGGTTGGTATGAATTTGTGCTTGTTTTCAAACTGTGACCTATTTCCAGAGTTAAAAACGTTCCAGTCACTTTAACACATAGTAGACAGGGTGGACAGTGCATTTTATCTCTTGTAAAACGTTGTTTCTTTCAATACAATACGAAGATACACTTAATCAGTCTAAAACTGCTCTTCGCTTTATCGTTATTCGATGATAAGTGCACATAATATATGTGAATGTGTGCAATTATGTGATTGGAATTACAATTTATTATTCAAGGTATCCCAAGAGGTCTATGCTGAAATTTCGTCGACAGGGGAACATAAGTCCGAGTCTCCGAAGTCAACTAAAGGGTTCTACATGGACATGAAACCAATTCTATCTTCCCAGTCTACAATCAGTGGTTTTAAACCATCGGGCAGTTCTACTGATGACTATGTAAGTCCAAGTCCAAGGAAAGAGCAGGAGCCTGAGTATGCAAGTGCAGAGGATCCGACGTATGCCAGTGCTATATTAAGAATGACAGGAGATAATGATGATGATGATGATGTGACAACCACGTGCATGTATATGGAGATAGATCCCAACGTACCAATCGAGTCTTGTCCACACGGCTCCAAAACATCCGGACCTGATCCTAACACCAAGCCCAGGAAGAATGATGATCAAGTAGACAGGGCAGAAGTTGTGTATACCAACACGGAGTACGACAAGGCACCTCAGGAGGAAAATCGTGATCCTCAGTATGCCAATACGGTGCCTATCACAGCCGAAGCTGGTGATGCGACAACCACATACATGGAGATAAATCCTGAAATGGCAAGCGAGTTCTGTTCACACGGCTCTAAACCATCTAGATCTGACAACAAGGAATGTCTTAGTTCTTCCTTTGAGCGAATGAAGAATGCTGATAAGGTGGACAGGGCGGAAGGAGTGTATGTCAATACAGAGAACATATGTCAGGAGGAACCTGATGATCCCAAGTATATCAATGCAGTACCCATGGCAACAGATGATGATGACGATGGGACGGCTGCATATATAGAGATAAATTAAAGTCTTTGCCATCCACTATTCAGTTCTAAAAATGATGAATATGTTGGTACATCTTTCATACGAAAGGCATGGACGGATAATGATTCAGTAGACAAGCCGGGAGGTCATCATGTTTAAACGGAAGACTCGGCAACATGCAAATTGCAATATGAGATATTTATCATCCGAGTTCTCTTTATTAGTAATACACGAACGTTGGTTCACAACACTTGCCAGAAATAACAGGTTACAATAATTGATATAAGATAATGAAATCGCTGCATTTGATTGGATGGGAGTAACTTTGTCATAGAATTGCGGCATTTAATATTGATAAGAGGTTTTATGAAACAGCACAGATCCATCCAATCCGATACCATTAATCACATTTAGGACAAAACCACTGAGGAATAGTCTAGTGCCGTAACTGATCAAACTGATAAGGAATGTTGACAGGAATGACATGAATACACTTTGTATACTAATTATGTACATAATTATCTGACTAAGAATTAGTATAAATCGGCGTTGCTTCTGATTTGAATGTTTTTAACGATTTGTATACACTGGAAATTAAATTGTAAATGACCAAAACATATTATCGTTTTAAAGCTACTACAAACATGTGTAAACATTTTGAATGACTGAACAATCAAATTTAATCAATATTCAAATTCGAAGAGATTGGCTAATGGTTAATTGTAGTAATTGCTTTTTTACTTAACATATTATGCTTAATACTTGAATAATCAAAATCAAACATTATGCTAAGTACATTTCTTCTAGATCAATGGACGCGTGATATATCGTTATAACTCATTTCATAAAACTGATTATATACCTCACTTAAGTAATCCAGCCATCTGATTGGTCGAAATTGCATTCATAAACTTCAACTGTTCCTGTAAAATTCCGGTAACCATGCTTAAAACATTTAATATTTTTAATAACCATGGTTATTAAAAAAATAGGTCAGTCTCCATGGTTACCCCATAGGTTTACATGTTAAAAAATGGTTTGAGCGATGGAGGATACCGTATGTGTGCGAATAATTGGTCGGTAATTTCAATACAATTGAATCTCGATCGATCTTACCGACAATTTTATCTTGCATCGTTGACATGAAGACGAAAATAAACTTCCAAAAACAAAAAAACAACATCTGCCGATATATCTTGATCTAAGTTCGTGCCAATATGCATTGCAAAAGTAAAAGAAGAGTCCGTATATGGAGCTTTTGCGAAGCATTCATCACACGCGAAGCCGGTTTCAATCCACTTTAATGTATATATCGTACAAAACTGCCAAGCATGTTAATAGCGCGCGATGGCTGAGAGGTCTGAGGCGCTGACTTTAGATACATCACCTTTTGTACGCAAGAGTTCGAATCTCATCTTCGACAAAAAAAAAAGTATTTTTTATTTTTTATTTTTTAGTCTATTTTTTTTCGGCATATAAAAGTATTAATGACTGCTTTAATATTCGAGAAATAGTTGTTTTTATACGCTCTCGGGAAGGTTACAATTGGGCTATTCCCCTCGGCACGCCTCGGGTAATAGCACAATTCTAACCTTCCCTTGAGCGTATAAAAACAACTATTTCTCTCAAAGCAGTCATTAATACTATAATATATCATGTCAATTAATGACAATAGCATTTCTATTTCTTCAAAAAAAATATTTCATTAATTATGTTTTTTGTAAAAGGTTTGTACATGTTTATACTGAACAAATTAATTATTGAAATCACTGTCAACACTATCATTTTGCTTGTTTCTTTGGATGTGTATTGTTATCTCTGTTATTTTTGTTTATATCTGTACAATGTATATACGTACAATAACTGAATAATTGAAATTAATCAAAGTTTCAATTCTAATTGGTCAACGAATATATTATCAATAAAGATCGAAAAGTAGCTGAACAATTGAAGTGAAAAAAATTAAAAAAATTAAAAATAAATAGATGTGTCAATAATATTTGTTTATTTGTAGGACTAATTAAAATCAAACACAACTCCAACTCATATAAGAGATCTGAATTTCAAAAACTATTTTTAGCTTAAAAAACATGTACATAACACTTTGAATATTACTCGTGTCCAGTAGTAATGATAGGATATTGCATTTTGATTAATTATATAGAATCTGTATACCGTCTCCAGCTTTAAGTTAATATCTGGTTTTCGTTGCAGCTGTTTTTCTTTAAATAAAATTCTCTAATCACTATTTTCGAAATCTCTACAAAATAAAATATGTTTGAAGCGTAACTTTGTTCCAATGGATTTAAATGTTCAGTTACGCTCCTTTCTCATATCTACATACAAACTTATTTGTTTTAATAATGTTATATCTTACTAATGTTATCTTTGAATGAATTATCGTAATCTGTATGTAATACAAAATTTGATATTGCTATTTTTTATGTGCTTCTATTGTAAACTGAATGTAATTCAGCTCTCGGGCTGCTATTTTCAGTATTTTCAACAAAAAAACATTCAATAACAAAAAAAAGTTAAACGTTGTCATGTATAATACATATCACATGTAACATTAGTTTACACAAAAAGTTTTTTCATTACCATGTGTTACATTTGTCAATGCTGATTGTCCTTTCGGTAAGAACTCTATCATTTTTAATTAACAATTTGTTAATGCTAAATATATAACTCATTGCGGATGTAGTATCGAAAATAATATCGCTAGTGATATTCGTTTGTCTCGCAATGTGGTCAATAAGGAATCTAAAAGATCACGACGTTTCGTGCGCCGCTGCAACACTTCGTCAGGTGATAACAACTAATGTAAGCAAGCGTATTTTATACTCTACGGGAGGACCGGCGCAGTGGTCAATAATTCGATCGATAATTGGAATAATAACGCACAAGGCCTATTGAACACATTGCGAGACAAACGAACATCACTAGCGATATTATTTTCGATAACAATTTGTTTTTTATAATTTGTTATTCAATAGTTTTGCCAATGCTGTTAATATTTTAGTGTGCACTCTTTCATTGTATAATCATCGTAATTCCGCTTTGCTGCAATAATGTTTTTTTTTTAATTAAAATAAAATAAAAAACCTTTATCTATCCATCTAAATTTTAATGTGTGCTTCTCAGAGTATTGAATATAACTTTAATTGTGCCACGTAAAGCTCATCGAAAATAAGACAACGTACTTTCACATCTGTAAAGTAAGATAATATGCAACTGAATCAAGGTTTCATGATTCTACTGAATGGTTTGAGAGTATCATTCTTCGTTTTGAAAAATCATCATTCCCAAATAAGCAGGGCAGTCATTTTGCAAAGATAATGGGACATCCTCCTCTAAAATGATGGTTTAATCATGAAGGCGACCTTCCACTCATACTTTCAAAACTACAATGTCAAGTACCATTTGAAGGGCCTGGGAGTGACGAACTTTTAATTTTGGTAGATTAACACTTTAAAAAACGCTAGATCCATTAGTATAAACTTTGAATGCTTATATGTTGACGTTCGTAAGTGCACACTGCCCGGTGTCTGCACTGTACACAATTTTGGAAGGGCAAGACTGATTTCTGGAAATTACAAGATGAATATCGATATCAACCCCAACTAATGTAATTCTCAGAGTCCTGTCCACAAAATGACTTCCTTTGCTAATCTATGTATAGCATGGCATGTCGTATGTAGATATGGCTATGCGCATGATAACATCGCTAGGAAAAATCATAATTCATCTTTGATTTAATACGATACGCATGTGACACTTTTTTTAATACTTACTCTTAGATAAAAAAAAAAAATATGTGTTCAAAATGAATATTACAGATAAAATACAAAGTTCATAATGTCTACACGATTGAGTTTTAATCATTTCAATGACCGTAGTTTATCTCATTTTTAAAAATGTCATTATGTTTATAAACAACATATTAGG